>CP135562.1:5879571-6170343 GCA_032401905.1 Swietenia macrophylla | reverse complement strand
CAAAGGTTTCCTGAGTTAGCCACCCGAATTATTTGAAGAATGTAGCATTCATTGGCCGCTACTCTACCAGACGGGAAAGTACTTGTGGCAGGAAGCAACACCCATGATGGAAACAAATTTGACGTGAAATGCCCCCGCCGAGCTTAGGGTCGAGAAATTCTGGCCACCTGAACTATTTGGATCCATCTTTGGCTTGGCTAAGACAGCACATGCTGGTGGAGTCTTCGGACAGGGTGATTTGTTATACATGGCAAGAGGTTCTCGTGAAGATTAGGTCAAATGGGCTGAAATTAAACAAGCATGATCTTAACGTCCCAATGTATGCACCAGCTTTTAACACCATGGTATCTCCATGAATCAGAGACTGCTTATCTTAGGTTTGGTCTTGGTGATTAACAATGTTTGGCAAGGAGTTCACAGCATTACCGCCGAAGCACCGCCATCAGGACCACTTTCTCCTCCCGGGGATTATCTTCTTAATGTCGTTTATAAATGAGTGCCAAGAGTGGCTATGTAGGTGGAGATTAAGAAGATTCGTCTAATTCAAGCTGTTGTGTTTTATTGCTTGCGAGTTTTATTGCTTTGTGCTAATTCTAAAACTCTTTGCGGATATGATAGTCTTTAACTAATGCCATGAAGAGCATAGGGTGCCGAAGATGCAAAGGAAATGATTTCAAGTCTCTCTAGTTTACTTCTAAATTAATAAAATTTCTTTCATTTGTTTTCCGATTAACATTAGCTTATCAAGCACACAAGTGGCCGCAACTTTTATACATTTGCCTGACTAAATGACTGTCTGAATCGTTAGTCAAAACTCTTTCTGGCAAGCATAAACAAATGTTGCTCATGCAAAGAAATGGATATCGGTTTGGTGCCAAGACCAACACCAACATTCCAATCTTAAGGTATGCACGTTCTCTTTGTCTCACTCACGACATTCTCCAACGCCGAATTCTCACCGTGTCCCAGCTGGTCTCAAGTCATGGCCGGCTCATTCTCCAATCACACACTCCTCAAAAATCAGCATTCCTCTCACCCAAAACGGCTGCAAGTTATGATGATATTTATAAATTTTATATGCACGTTCTCTCTCTTGTTTTAATGTATATTTCAGTTCTCGTATGCTATATATGGATAAATTTTCCACTTTTAGACTACGGAGATATCCCAAACGTAAGAATACCTTTAAAATTGAGATGCAACTATGAAATGAACTCTAACTTACACTCAATGTTACCAAGTCTATGTCAGCTCTTTCTTAAGAATTAATTATTATTCTCATTATTATTATTATTATTATTATTATTATAAATCTTCTTTGAAACCAACATGTTGGGATGTCAACGAAGGAGATAATGTCAATTTGCTCTAAAAGAAAATAAAATAACTAAAAAAAAAACCATCAAAGCAACTAAACAAAGTTCGTCTTAGCTGGCCATATTTGCTGCACACAAGCTATATAAAGCCCTCAAAATCCAGAGACAAAAGCATCCCATTTCAACTGCACAGCTTGACAAAAGCAAAAAGAACTCCCTCTCTGGGGTTGAAATGGCAAGTTTGCAGACTTTCTTGATGGTCCTTTTCTTCACTGCAATTGCATTTCATCAAGATTTAGTTAATGCCAAGTTTTTTAATAGCATGTACACCGACTAGGGTGAACATCATTCAGCAACTGTGAACAATGGCGAAGACCTTAACCTTGTGTTGGATCAAAGTTCAGGTGAAATTCATCAACGAATCATCTATCAAATTATTGTTACAGACACTCCAGTGCTTTCTTTTTTTTTTTTTTTAATCTTTGGATAAAAAGAATTGCATAATAAATTGAACAATTTACATAAATTCAAATCATTTCTCCTAGTCTGACAAAAGTATTGTGCTGCCTGTGTCTATCAGGTTCTGGTGCTCAAACAGAGAGATCATTCTTATTCGGAAGCATTGAAATGCTAATCAAGTTAGCGTCTGGGAACTCAGCTGGAACAGTCACAGTCTACCATGTAAGTTTTATTAATTTGAGCAACAAAGTAAAGTCTGGTAAAACATAAATATTGCTTGCTTTTTCTTTTGCATGTACAATCTTTCCATCCATTCATACAAACATTCTTACCTACCTTCAACAACATAGCTTAAATTCACGAAGCTCTGACAAGTATAGCTATTAAGCAGAACAGGTACACTAGAAGGATCTGTGATTTTGAAATGCTGACTCTATTTTCATAATTGTGGAGCTACCATCTACGGGAAGCCAGCACGATGAAATAGACTTTGAGTTCTTAGGGAACATTTCTGGACAGCCATATATTATTCACACAAATATCTACACTCACGGAAAGGGAGACAGGGAGCAGCAATTCTACCCGTGGTTTGAGCCAACTGCTGATTACCACAACTACACAATACATTGGAATCCCACTGAAGTTGTGTAAGTTGACTCCCTAGGCATTGGCCTTCTGTTCCGTTAAAACATCATTTTCAGTAGTTTGAGACAGCAAATTTGCTGAAATTTACTACAAGAAGAATGAAAGTTACGTATTAATATTTTTTTTAAACTCAACAAAACCTTTTTGCCATTAGTCATCCTGACTTATTTAACTATGCATACGCAATAAAAAATAATTTAATGCAAACACAATAAAAAATAATTTAACAACCAATAAAAGGAAGAAGAAAATAATCTTTAAATTGATTATGCACCTTCAGGTGGTACATTGACAGTGTGCCAATTCGTGTTTACCGAAACTATGAAAAAGAGGGTATTGGCTATCCTAACAAGCAGGGGATGAGGGTACACACCAGCCTATGGAATGCTGATGACTGGGCAACTAGAGGTGGACTTGACAAGATTGACTGGAACAGCGCACCTTTCATAGCTAGGTTGCACAGGTTCAGGGCAAGAGCTTGCAAGCGGGATGGACCAGTCAGCATTGGCCAATGTGCTGCCAAAACCGTGGCCAACTGGTGGACCTCTCCCGTTTATAGCCAGTGGAGTAGTGCCAAGATGGCTCGGTTGAAGAGGGTCAGAGATAACCACATGATCTATGACTACTGCAAGGATACTAAAAGATTCAATGGAAAGATAGCTCCCGAGTGCTTCAAACCACAGTTCTAAAATCATATTTCCAGTAATCAACATGATGAAAGAGAAATATTTTTGCTAACCATTCTACAAGAAGCATCAAGCTAAACAATAGATTTTTACCGTACATTTTTTTCCTTTCCCATGTTTATTGTATTTCAATCATATTGATTTTATTCTTTATCTTCATTTCAGCTGAGATCAATTGTAATTGTTTACTTCCTTTCTTTCATTAACTGGGACGTTTGCAATTTAAGCTATCCAATCATGAATTAACAGTGATTAAGAGAAATGATAGCAAAATTCGCAAGTAAACAGTTGTTAGCTATAATTGCAACAAACACTTACATTGATGGCTGCGACCAAGGCTGCACAGTGCGAGCAACAAAACTAGCATATTCATAAATTTCTCTAAACAGAACTGAATACAAACACAGCTTCTTTCTTACAAACAAATCAGTGTGCTCAATGAAGAAATAAAAATCAACTATCAAAATAACAAACAAATCAAGTACTAATACAAAGCCAAACACCGAGAACAATAAAACCCATACCCAACAAAGTAAGTCCGACCCGGGTCTGCTCTCCCAAAAGAATACCAAAAAAGGCGGTGGCAGCAAACGTCGTCGCATTGGTGACGGGAACGGCGAGCGAGATGGGGGTATGACTGAGAATAGCAAAGAAAGTAGCGGAGGCAGAGAGATTTAGCAAGAAAGGGACTGAGTATTGCCAGATAAGGAGGAGAGCGAACCAGTTTTTCAAAGAAGTGAAGAACTTTTGTTGAAGTTTAATTGGGGTCGACGAAGTGGAGCGTTTTTTAACGGTTTGGTCCCAGATGAGTGCGCCTCGGCGCATCAGTGCGTTGGTGGCGCCCCAGACTAGGCCCACTGCGATCATCTTCTCAACATCTCCGGTCATCGGCATCTGATCCGATCTCGCGCAGGCGTTTGATTGTTTCGAGTTTGTCGTGCTCTTACACTCTCTAGAGACTAAAATACGACTTTAAACAAAATCGGTTCGTGTACTAGACCAAGTAAAATAAAACGACTACGTTTAGCTAATGAATGGGTTTTATAAGTAAATCGTACGGCATGTAAAGTTGTATGGATAATAATTTTAAATTTTTGTGTTATTAGATAAATACATGAAATACAAATATGACAAATTTCAATTGTAAAGTTGTACGGCATGTTAAAGGTCGTATGCGATATGCCAGGCACAGTTATATGGTTAAGATTATATTTTAAAATTTTTAATTTAAATATAAAATTAATTTATAAATTTTATTAAAATATAATTAAAATTATTTACTGTTAATTATATTACGAATTAATATTTAATTAAAATTAAAAATTTAATTAGAAGGAAATCCTAATTTCATGTAATAAATGACATATGGTTGAAGTATAGAGTTTTGAAATGAATGAATTTTAGTGCTCAAACACATGGAAAGCGTTTTCCAAAAACAGTAAAAGTCAAACTCTCATTTCATCGTCTTCAACGCTATATAAAAGTAACTTGGTTGCTTCCCTCTTTCTAGTGACTAAATAAGGAACAAGGACTATTTTAGCACATTGATTTCACAAACTCCTCGCAACCTTAAGTTATGAGTGAAATGCGGGAAGCAAGCAAGAGATTAGCATAAATAATAAGGTCTAGTCTTCCATTAGCATAAATAATTGTGCATGCAATCAGCAAATAATAATAATAATAACAACGCCTATATTCATTCTACAATGGAAATAATGTTGAAATTTCTTTATATCATTCCTCTATTGTTCGCTTCTGGGTATGCAAAATTAAATCCAATTGATCCCGTGATTCAATTTTCGGAAAAATTGGAAACTGAGGACTTGGAGAAGGAGAACGTGAACATTGCTAGAACGGCATACATAGGCAGCTGGGAGCTGGCATCCAAAAATTCCGGTGTCTCAGCCATGCATGCAATCTTGCTTCCCAAAGTCAACAAGGTTCTAATGTACGATGCCACAGTTTGGAAAGTATCCCAGATCCAACTGCCGCCGGAGAAGATGCCTTGCCGGGTTGTTGACGCCAAGAGGAATGAACATGATTGTTGGGCACATTCGGTCCTGTTTGACATTGAAACAGGCAAATTGAAACCACTCAAGGTATACATGTTATTGCAGTTTGAAAACACTTTTTAGAATAAAAAAAAAATTGAAAGATTTGCTTACATTGATAATTCATTTTGTCTCAGATTCAAACCGACACGTGGTGCTCATCAGGAGGTCTGACTGTGGACGGACACTTTGTTGGCACAGGAGGCTATCAAGGAGGAGCAAATACAGTGAGATACCTGTGGACATGCGATACATGCGACTGGAAGGAATACCCAACAGCACTTGCAGAACCTAGATGGTACTCAACACAAGTAACTTTACCCGATGGCAACTTCATTGTTGTGGGTGGTCGTGGTGCCTTCAGCTACGAATACATTCCCCCAGAGGGGCAATCCAACCAGAAAGCCATATTCTTCCCCTTGCTCAAGGAAACAAATGATCACATGTTAGGAGAGTTTGGACAAGAGAACATCTATAGAATCGAGAATAATTTATACCCTTTTGTTCATCTTGCCCCAGATAGTAATCTCTTCATTTTCTCCAACAATCGTTCCATCTTGTTTGATCCAAAAGCTAACAAGGTTGTCCACGAGTTCCCGGTCCTCCCTGGTGGCTCCCGCAACTATCCTGCATCGGGAATGTCCGTTCTCCTCCCAATTAAACTACACGCTAAAGCCACAGGCGTCATCAACGCCGAGGTCCTTATTTGTGGTGGCGCAGCGTGGGATGCATTTTACTATGCAGATGTTAAAAAACAATTCCACCCTGCTTTGCAAGACTGCGGAAGAATCAAAATCTCTAACCGAAATGCAGTTTGGAAAAAGGAAATGATGCCATCACGCCGCGTAATGGGCGATATGACGATTCTTCCTACTGGAGACGTGCTAATGATTAATGGTGCACAAACTGGTACATCAGCATGGAATGATGCGGATGAACCCAATTTCACCCCCGTCTTATACGAGACTAAAGGACCGATGAACGAAAGGTTTAAGCAGCTAGCCGCCACAACTATTCCAAGAATGTACCATTCAGCGTCCGTGTTACTACCTGACGGAAAAGTACTAATAGCGGGGAGCAATACCAATGATGGGTACTTATTTAACGTGAAGTACCCCACCGAACTCAGGGTGGAGAAATTCTCGCCTCCTTATTTGGATCCAGCCTTAGCTAATCTAAGACCAGAGATCGTTTTGGAGAAATCGGATAGTATGACCAGCTATGGCGGCAAGGTTTCCGTGCAGGTTAAATCAAATCAACCGAATTTCAGCCAGGATGACGTTCGAGTAACAATGTACGCACCTGCGTTTACGACGCATGGTATTTCCATGAATCAGAGGATGGTTATCTTAGGTTTGGAGAATGTGATCAACAACGTTATCCCCGGGCAACACAAAATTTTAGCCGAGGCACCACCGTCCGGCGCCGTTGCTCCACCTGGTTATTATCTTCTTTTTGTCGTTCACAGAGGAGTGCCCAGCGTTGGAATTTGGTTTCAGATTAAGTAAAGCTGATTCAATCTGCATGCTGCTGCAACTACTACTTTTGCCAATTCCACCTCCCAAAATCCAATAAACAATAGCTCAGATTAGCCTAGTTTAATGTGAATCCTGAATCCGCCCTAGGATACACAGAGCTAGGGTGTTAAAAGTTCAAGTGATGAACTAGTTTCAAGTGTACGATGGTTTTATTTTCAGTACCAATATTCATTTATTTGTTTTATTTCTGACGCTGTGTACAGATCTCTCCCCACAGACACTTTAATTAGACATAAATATATAGTTAGATAATGAATATTAATAATAAGATAATAATGATAATAATAATTAATATTTATTAAGTTTTTTGTACTGTTGTGTTTGGAAAACACAATTATTCCAAACAGAATTTTAGTTCCCTCGCAAAGTAACTTAAAATGCTATCATGATTAAGATTTCCGACCAAAGGGAGCAATGGCTTACCTATCAACCTGTGAGGCCCTCTTTACACTTGGCCATGTCCAATACTCGATTCCCGGTGGCGGTGGTCCCGCCAACTTCGTCACAGCCTCCATTCTCTGCTCTCTACCCAACATTGTCTTGCCAGTTCATGCAAATCACTCTCGCGTGATGTGGCAAGCCATATGAATGGCTAAAATTATTTGTGTTCCATAATTTAATAATTTTATGACTTATTAATAAAATTAAAAACATGGAAAAATTATTTTACTTTCAATACTGAGCGTCCCGCGGATTTATACGGTAAACATAATTAGGTAAGTAATTAAAGAGTAGGTTGGGACCATAAGGCTAATAATAAGGTATATGATTAAAATACATAAAAAAATTTAAAATAATTAATATAAAATTTTTAAAAATTAAATATTATATTTAATGTGCTGTAGCCAAACACGGCATTCTCAATTCCAGGATTGGCAATGTGAAACGATGAATTGACAAGAGCTCTTTCCCACAAACAACCTAACCGAACATTTTGTTCATGTTGCATTGCACCCGGTTTGCAACGGAAAGGTTATTAGTCAACAAGTCAATCTCGCTCCGCTCCTACCTAACCCGAAGTCCAAAACTACCCTTGTAAATTTCCATCTTTATCCTCTCGTCAAATCCACCGAGTCTCCTATAATCTGTCGTTTGCTGCCAAGTTCTTCTGTGTGTGGCTTCAAATTCTTCTCTGGCTGGTACTATATAATAATTAAAAAAAAAGAAAAAAACACAAAGAAGTCTTTCTGTTCAATCAGTCAGTTACTTTTATCAGATCACGAAATCCAGTTGCCATACTCATATACAAAACAAAAGGAAAAAAAAACCATCTCGTTTTTCCATGTTCTGATTCTTCTGCCGATCTTAACCAGCATGGATCGGATCATCGGTGGCAAGTATAAACTCGGCCGGAAAATCGGCAGCGGATCCTTCGGTGAAATCTATCTCGGTGTGTCTTTTTTATTTATTCTTTCACTTTTTTTTTTTATAAAATCTTTTATTTATGTACAAACATGTTGTTTATACGGGGTTGATTGACTATTTGAACTTTTGTTCTACGATTTTGCCTGCAGCTACGCATATTGATACGTTTGAGATCGTCGCTGTCAAAATTGTAAGTTGCAGTATGAAACTGTCATTCTGTTGGCGATGGAGTAGGAAACGTGTAGATCGTGATCTGAATATATATATTTTATAAAATAAAAAAAATTGGATTCCAAAGCAGATGTTGTTGTATCAGTGATTTTTAATTTTTGGTATAACTTGGTTATATCTTAGCTGATGGTATATAAAACTGTATGCCTATATTTTTTTTTGCCAGGAAAATAATAGAACAAAGCACCCGCAACTGCTTTATGAGGCCAAGTTATACAATAATCTTCAAGGGGGAAGTAAGTATCACGGTATAGTTGTGCATTTTTTTTGGGCTAATGAGTGTGGAATTCAAATTATTGGTTTATTTGTTGACGTAAATTTCTAGGCGGAATTTCGAGCATAAAATGGTCTGGTGTAGATGGGGAGGACAATGCACTTGTGCTTGATTTGTTGGGACCAAGCCTTGAAGATCTCTTTGTGTATTGTGGGAGAAAGTTTTCTTTAAAGACGGTCCTAATGTTGGCCGATCAAATGGTAAGCAATTAGGATTTAGGGTTAAGTACTATGTTTATCACTGATAAATTTCAAGTATGAGCTTGCAATTTATGTTGTTTGTTTGCTATGGATATATTTGTGAATTATTATTTATTAATTGTTCATGCTCTCTTTGACTTGTGTCAGATTACAAGAATAGAGTATGTGCACTCTAAAGGATATTTGCACAGGGACATAAAGCCTGATAACTTCCTCATGGGCCTCGGTCGTAAAGCAAATCAGGTAACAATTTGGTAATTGATTCTTCCATTTTTTTTTCATTTTTGATTTCCTTTGATGTATCCAGCTGTAAGTTTTTGCTTGTATTTTACTTATCAGGTTTACATTATTGATTTTGGACTTGCAAAACGATATCGTGATGCCACAACTAATCGACATATTCCTTACAGGTAGTGTTCCTGTGCAATTCATTATGTTTTCCAGTAATTGGTTTATCCTCTCTGATTTATTTTTGATTATTACTGGACCACACATGTTAGATATCATTTTGTGGATTGCCAATGTCTCTAATATTATCTTTAGTGAAGATGTTAGCAGAAGGAATGATTTATTTAACAACAATTCAATTTCCACCAAGTGAATAAACCATGGTTTTTACACAGGGAAAACAAAAACTTAACAGGAACTGCACGATATGCAAGTTGCAATACCCATCTTGGAATTGGTAACAAGTAGACAGGATACTTTAATTTTTATGTATTTATTTTTAATTGAAGTCCCATATCTCTATTGAATGAACAGAGGTCTTATAAACTTTCATTTGGTTTGTTCGTCATAGAGCAAAGTCGGAGGGATGATTTGGAGTCTCTTGGCTATGTACTTCTGTATTTTCTGAGAGGAAGGTAAACTTTGTTTAATCTGATGTTCAATTGAACCAACTGTTTCTTGAGTTAACTTCAGTTATTTCAATTAGTAATTATGATTTAGTTGTATCACCTAGACTTGATATATATATATATATATATATATGTTGCTTGATCTACTAAATAGTAAGGTGATTTAGAAGTTGGACTGGATAAATAATAAGAATTCTTTCAGCTCAAAATTTTTGAATCTGTGTAGTTAAAGAGACTAACTCAAATGTTCCTTTGTACAGCCTTCCATGGCAGGGGTTAAAAGCTGCAACAAAAAAGCAGAAATATGACAAAATATGCGAGAAGAAGTTATCAACTCCCATTGAGGTTTGTCTACCATTAGTATGTATAGGAAAATAAAAAATGGTTGTATTTTTTTTCCAAGTTTAATTTTAATTGATGCAAATTTTTTTTCCTCAGGTTTTGTGCAAATCTCATCCTGTGGAATTTGCATCGTATATCCATTACTGTCATTCCTTGACTTTTGATCAGCGACCTGATTATGGATTCTTGAAGCGTTTGTTTCGTGACTTGTTCACACGTGAAGGTATTTATTTAAGGAAAAAAAATTTAAGCTTATTTGCAATTAGATTTTCATGATACTTAAGTTATATGTTCTTGGCATAACTATAACATGAAGGCCAACTTGATTTGTTAGTCACTTTTTCCTGTCTAATTAGAGCCATATGCACACTCATTGTTTATTAAGCAAGATGAAAATTATTTCCTTGCTAGAAATAGGTCAAAGTTATTTTGTAAATGGTAGCATATATCCCTTGTAACTCTGCAGGCAGTGGGATTGGGGATCAACTTGAGCATGTACTCTTCATCGTTCTCTAATATGCATAATTATTTGCCAAATGAATCAGGGTATAAATTGAAATTTTTATTTACCATGCTATGCTCTATATTATGTTGCAAATTGGTTATTGTTTGGTTCTTCTCATGGCAGGATATGAATTTGACTACATATTTGATTGGACCATCATAAAGTTTCAGCAGTCTCAGAAAAGTAGAGCTCAGCCTCGATTATCTGTTAGTACCTTTTCTTTCTATATTTTCCGTGATTATGTTTTCCATTTGGGTTTTCACTTTTGGGATAGGTGGATTTGGTTTCTAAATTTCTGCTTAAGTCTCTCTGTGAGTACTTTGGTTGTTTTTTATGGTTCAAGAAATTGGATATTTATTATTACGACAAGATCACATTTTATGTCTTACAGCCAGTTCCTGGAGGGAGCAGCAGTCATGCAATGCCAGTGGATGTGAACAATCACCAAGGTTAGATCAGCATGTATATCAAATGTCATGATTTGGGACCGTTACCTGTTGGAAACTAGAATTTTAAAAGAAATGTGCTAAATTGAAAACTGAGAGTAATCAGTGGTATTTGTTGGTTTTGCTCACTTTCCGTGATGTGTTATTAATTACATTAAATTTGTTTTGGATCGCACTAATTTGGTGCGGGGGCTGCATTAAGGCTAAAGACTTTAAATTCTTTCTGTCTTGATTGTAACATGGTGATGTAACATTCTTGGTAGGAAATGTTTTTGTAATTACAGTTTTTGTGCATTAACCGTATGATCTTTTTCATTTTTTTTCTCGTCGTTTGCTTCAGGTGATATGTATTAGGATTAAGAACATAATCATAATTCAACATAACAAAATGAAGCTGAGTGTCCCTTTCTTAGTTTTTTTCCTTCATTATTGTACGTAATTTTTGTTGTTATATGCTTGCATTATCACGGATTAATTAAGGATTGCTGGAACTTAGGTGCTGGGGAAACAATTGGTGTAGAAAGAGCTTCTCATTTGTTTTCTTTTCTGAGGAAACAGAAACATCTCTTTTGGTTAAAACAAAATAATTGTTTTAAAGGAAATACATGACAACTTATGACATTGCATCTAAAACTTTTAGTCCAAGTTGCTGTAGCATATTGGAAGTTCTTAAAGCTCATCTAAAGTTGAAAGCATGTTAAGATAGATAGGCTATTAGTTCTTCATAAAAATGATTTGTTGGTGCTTAGAAATAATTCTGATACTCATTTTTTGCAGAGCACATTAGATCAAGCAATGTTGCAGCTCCAAGCACACGTGTGCACTTTAAATCGACAATGAGCAGGCATTTGAATCCTGACTATACTGGTGACAAGAACGTAAGTAGTCTGAAATTATTTCAACCACTGTAGGAAAAACACATAGGAAATTGCATGGCTCTTCCATTTAGGAAAATATTAGTCACTTGCATGTTATTTTTGTTAAATACTGCAATGAAGATGTTACTGATAAACTAGCAAACTCCGTTGAAGTGATTATCATGTTACATGGAGGTTAATACCAATGTTCATGCATTTGCTTAACATTTTTATTGATTTGCATGTACATACTTAAAATGGATCACGTCTGATGAAAGTCAAGTTTTGCAGGTCATGAATGATGCACACATGCCATCAACTTCATATTCACTTGCTGGTACCTCAAAAAGAAATGCCCCCAAACACATAATACCCACAGAAGCTGCAAATCCTAGTCATGGACATAACAACAAAGTTGGTCCTTCAAGTAGTTGGATTTCATCGTTGCAGCGCATTTCTTCCGCCAAGTGATGAAATGGTATTTTTTTTTTTTTTTCAGTTCATACATTTTGTTTTCTGTTGCGTGAGTGAGGAAAAATCAATTCATGCGTTTTAAGATGGATTCTTTTTTATTGCAGCTAGTGCTTTTATCCTCTCACTCGTCGGCATCTTTAGCGGTGGATCTGATAAAGCTTCTGGAGTTACATTTATGCAGGCAGCAAATGTGTGGTGATTTGATGTTTTTGTTTCCCCTTTGTATCAAGTGAGTACGGCAAAGGTGTCGCTGATTTGAAGAATTGCGTTAGTGTGAATTCCACCTCACATTGTTTTTTCTTAAGGTGACTACAAACACATTGGTAGTTATATGAAATACAGATGCCAAAAGTTTGGTTCCTGTACTGTACATAGATGTCATGAATGACTTACGGCGACCTTGTATTGATGGTTATGTAACATTAGTCGTATGTGAAGAATTATTTTACCCCTTTTCAAAGTAAGAGTTTTCAGTTCGCTTTCATCATATGGTTGTCGACTGAAAATGTTTGTTTTACTTAAATCATGATTATGATTTCCTGGTGTAATCTTTTTTTTTTTTAATCTGATGTCTTTTGGATTGTGTCCCAATTGTTATCCGGGACATTTTAACCTAGTAACCAAATCTAGTACAAAACAACACGATTTACATGTCATTATATGAAGAATCCTTGGGCTGTATTTGAGGTAAAAACATCACGTTAAGTATTTTTTGATCTTTCTATTTGTTGCTTTCTTGGGTTTTCTTTCTCAGCGGGAGCAATCTATTGTAAGTGACCAGGTCAGTCAAGATTATTGTAGAAATTTGATCTAGTGGAAGTGAAATTTATGGCAGAAAGAGCTCAGCTCTAGAATTTAGAGATTATTCTGATTTTAGTATTAGAAGGAACTGGGCACATTTTCGATTCATTCAAACATACAAATGTGTTATGCTCATTTACATTTAAGACAATAGGTCAAACACAATGCATTTGAGCTGTTTTCTGATTTTTCAAAACATGATTTGTTTCGTTAGTTTCTCTTAATGTGCTAATGAAAAAGCAATATTTATGTCTACGTCTGATTGATGTCATTATCTGTAGGGTAATTATTAGGTAATTGTGGAGTTTTGTCCTGCTTTTCTATATTCTTGCTTAATAGTATCATTTGGCATTCTCTGTTTAATAACAAGATCAATCAATGGCAGTCTTTGTTTTCAACTTTTCTTCATCCTTAGTTTGCTTTTTATTTAGTTGCATCAATTTCAGCATTGTATCTTCGTGGTTTAGACTTCTAAATGACTTTATAATGCAATGTGTTACTTTGCAGAAGAATCCTAGGTGTGTTATCTGATGCATTCAAAGATTATTGGAGAATTTGTGTATTTTAGCTTGAGATTCTTTTCATTGCATCATTTTGTTCTCTAACATTACCTGGCTAACTGATTCTTTTATTTAATTAGCGCCCATTTGCTCAAGGTTGAATATGAGATCAAGATTATCATGTTGTTTCATTCTGTTAAGGGTAATGAATATTTTCTGTTTCATTTCATCAAATTGTTAGATTTTGAAGAAATTTTATCATATTGAAGTTATTGTGTAAAATTCAACTGCAAATAACCCTTTCAATTGTCAGTTAATACTTTGTAATTTGCAGGGAATGTTTTTCCACAATATTGTTCAAAGGACAGAATATGACAGGGAAATACTATTTAGGATGGTATTTGGAGACTGTAGACATATGCCTACAGCTACTTTTGATTGAGGAAGAGGCTGCCTAATTGCTGAGAGCGGAAGACCAGCCTAAGTGAATATCAGTTTTCTGGAAAATATCTTATGTGGGTCCAGAAGTCTGCAGATATCTACAGAACTGTGCAGTATGGTTTTAGATTCCCATTGGATTTTGACGAGAGAGCTATATTGGTCATTCTCTTGTGAACAGGAAATGATCTATGGCTATCATAAAGCTATGTGATTCTAAGGTGAGAATTGTGTTTTATGAATAGAATTACCTGGAATTGACCAAGGGCAGGCAACAATAGGTAACATATCAACTTAATTGTGCAGCTGTGTGAATACAGATTGAGGTACTTGCTAGAATTGCTGAGAGAGGAGTTAAGAATTGGGATGGAGTAGTATTCAGTTTATAGTGGTTGGTAATTTACGAGTCTCAGTGCTAAAGTGGTGTCTGCTGATTTCTGAAGTGTCCTCTAGGTTTTTAGTTTGCAAGGCAATTAATATGTATGATCCTATGGGAAGAGTCAACGTGTTCTTCTTCTCTATCTAATTGGTGTGGCAATGCTATTGCTTGTTGATGAAGTTTTTCATTACTTGCAGTCCCAGGTATGTTTAGATTCTGGACTTCTGAAAAATTAAGTTGCAGAGAGTCTTGCTGGTCAGTGGCCACCAGCAAACCTCTAAACCCCAATAATACTGCATTCAATGAGGTATGACATGAGTGCGCTAATTTTGGAGTTGTTGCAGGATCTGAGTTGGTTGCCTCTGTATTTCAGTAGCTACATTCTACATTCATCAAATAATTATTTGATGAATGAGGAAATGCCTTTGAGCTTAAGCGGAAGTTTTCAGGTTTCTGAGTTGTGTACATGCTTCCACCAGAGACTTGAGGTTTTGTTGTTAATATTCTTAGTAAGTATATTACCCGTTTCAAACCTACGGTTCAGCAAGCTCTCCTCCCTGGAGAAAGAGAGTTTGGCGTGTAAAGACAGTTTAGCGGTACCCAATCAGGAAGTAATCAGGGAAAATAAGGCCTTAGGTCAGTGGCCATACAAGGTGCGATCCCCTTTCATTTTTGTAACAGACAATCCAGCACGGAGAAACTGTTGCAAGTGAATGTGGGACGCATGTAGTGGCTGCCTTGCCTTGCCCATCTGTCAGTAATGTGGAGTGATACGGTCATGAGTGCTCTGCGTTGTCTAACAATTCCGTATTTTTCTTCTCTTTGTGGGTGCAGTTTTGCATGATTTTACCAAGCGGTTGAATCCGGAGATTTACTGTAGTGTTCTTTGATGAATTTTTGGACGTTGGGCATTAGATTTAGATTTATTAAATCTGCTGTGCAAAGTAGAATCTATAGGAAAAATCCATGGCTTGAAACAATGATGGGCAAGGGGCGGTAATCGTTCAAATGTTCTCTAGTTTTTTATTGTGCTGTATAATTCATACAAATTTGCCACTCACCGAACACCACAAATGGTGCAGAATTTCATACCCATGTACAGTTGCCTAGCAGTTTTGATTTCTGCTCGTCGTGAAGGTTGGATGAGAGTAAAAATTGTAAATGGAAACAATAATCAGGAATGCAATCCAGGTCGAGATGACCATGAAAGGTTTTTGTTGGAAAACAGAAGGAACAAATACTTGATCACAGATTATAAATCACTATTTTTTGGTCCGCTGCTCTATTGGTTTTTTCCGATGCCCTTCTTATGTGCTTGGAATACTTGGATCAGTAGACATACTGCCACCAGCTCTCCCGAATCTTTTTCAGGTATTACACCTGAAACGAAAGCTTGGCTAAAAAGGTTTTTAATTTCTTTGCGTATTATTGGTTCTATTGATCATATGCCCGTACGTTATGTTCGTCACCCATGGTAGAAATCAAGGAAACAAGGGAATGTAAGCCATCATAAAAACAGAACTCGTGCTTGCCTTGGAACTCTGAGGAGTCAGAATACTGAATGTAATGAAACTTCGATCATTTAAAGAACACTGATGAATACCAACATCCTACTGTGTCTCTGAATTTCAGTGTAGCGTTCTGTAAATCCTTTAAGGCACCCACGACTCTGGTCAGCACAACCCCAGGTTCTGTAAAGTTTGACTCCAACCATCCTTGACAATAGCTTGAGCTTCTTTATCACTTCCTTATCATACAGTAATTCATGGACACGTGGGTCTTCATCAGATGTACCAAAATCATGTTGATGAAGAAATGAGGGCTCGGCATCAGACTTTACATCAGAATCTTCATCAGAGATCACAGAAAGCTCAGATGCGCACTGCTCACATTTGTCTAAAACTAGAGATCTGAATCTCTTGGACGTGGTTCTCTCAAGGGCATTGATCCCCGCACGCTTCATGCTATCACAGTAGCCTGACTGAAGTTTCAGATTTTAGAGTAATAAGCTGAAACTGAATGGCTGCTGGAATGATCAAAGAACATATGCAGCTGTTGACCATGATAGGACAGCTTCGGTTCCTCCTAAGTTTTTTCTTACATTCATTCTCGTAATAATTTTGTAGGAAACAAGAAACCGGTTTTGAAGGGTTGAGAGTAGTCCTCAAAGTTGAGAGTCAATAGAGACTTGGTCCGTAGAGAAAAGAGGAAGAGAATTATAATAGAAATTAAATGAGGCGGGTTTTTGTGGCCACTGGAGTTTCTGTACCTTTTGAGTGGGCCTCTATCTCACCCACGTTGTGTAGTCCAGAGAAGCGTCCAGGCAGCACGTGTTCATTGAGATTAAAACGCACAAGTGTCTAGCCAAGCATGCATGCTGCATTTCTCGTACCGAAGACTCTTAACCCGTTTTGCCTGTCTTGGCAAGTTTTGGGGGCGCATAATTCGAGTTTTTAAAGACCTACATGGGAATGAAAATTGGCTGCGACGGATCAGTCAACAAAATCTGCTCTTTTACACTTGAATAGTCCTTGCAATCAATTAAAAATATTGCTTATTAAATAATGTTACTTGCTCTGATAAATCCAAACCCAACTTGGTATTTTAAACGATGTGAACCGTGACCCGTAACGAATACAAATATCAAGTAACTTGAATAATTAATCTGAAGAGATCAATTATCCGGATCCAATGCTTCTGTGCCGCGGCCAACATAAATTGTTGTTACAAAACCTGGCCTTTAGCGTGAACCTCATGGGACACATGGTTGACACAGGTTGAACCTCACTATCAAGATGGTGCATCAAATGAGGGTTTGTATTAACTCTAATTCCTGACACAAGAAGATGAACTACAGGAATTTGAGCAAAATATGCTCTTACTGCAGTGTCTATTCGCTTGGCAATAAACGAAAGAAATTTGCTGACATACACGAAAACAGAACACTCCATATTCCACAAATGATACATACACCACAAGTTTGTATCATTGCTTTTCTGAACTGTAGAACAGTATGCATTCGACCTCAGAAAGATGTTAAAACCACCACCAATACAGTAACATTGAGAGCAGATAGTCATGCTTCACTAGAGGCACACACAGCATGATGGATCATCCACGTTATGTATCTTGCCTGTTGTATCACTGAACATAGTTTCATGTGTTAGGCTGCAAGAACATTTTGAAAACAGATTTAACTCCAAGAAATTTACACATACTCCTACCTTCTAAAGAAATTAGTTGCATATACTAGGAAGCCCCGGGGAAGCAGCTGCTTAATTAGGTGACTCATTTGCGGAATAAAAATATTGGTCTGTTGAATCCAGTCGTTGTGCCTGATAAACCACCAGAACTGATGTCTTCTACTGTTCTAAATCCAATCTGCAAAATATCAATCATCTAGTATCTTAACCAATAATTTTTATCATTGCACCAGCGCAAAATTGTTTAGTATTTCCGTTCACTGATAATCAACCCTACTAATATAACAGAACATAAGAAATACCTTATCCAGAAGAATTTCCTGAAACTGTTCTGGATGGATACTAATATTTCGATAATTTGTTGCAGTGGTCTGCAAAAGTAGTAAGCATTGGCCTTAGTACAGCATAAAAAAACTCTGAAAAATGAAACTGTATATTTATCCAACATTTGAAAATTTTTTCATTTTAAAAAATTTAAACAAGTGCTTGTACAAAGTCCTAACAGCAAAATAAATAGCAGAAGCTTTACCTAACAAGGCCTCCAATGATCATAACATTTTTTTACCATGCATCCCGGCCCATCCAACCATCAGCACAAATACAAATTAAACTAATCTCCCTATAAGGTCATGACATAAGGGGCATTTTATCCCTACAGCTCTTGCTTCTACAACAAGAGGCATGATTAATTGGGTTCATCTCCTTAGGTACAATAACCACAACATATAACTATCCTGGCATATTTCCCCCCCTTCCACCCTTTGTCAAAAATATCACCTACAAGAAAGTATGTACTATGATTGCATTTATTGTTAGCAAAAACTGAAGAGAAGGGGACAGCAAAAAGATCAGTACCTCAGACACACGACGGTTTTTCTCATATGATTTCCAAGGTTGAGGTTCCAACACAAAAATGCCACCCTGCTCACAATTAGATATTATTTCTCAATATATAGTTCACAAGGCCATTTTATAATATAAGGGGCAATGCTACTAATATCCTAAGTATAAAAACACCACAATAAGTTGAAAGAAAGAAAAAAAAAATGTCTGCACTAGACAACAGATAATAATTACCTGACGAAGAATCCTCCATATCCTTGCAAATAAAGTAATCAGTCCATCATCACCCCAGTTCAAATGTATCCATTTTGTTACACTCAAACTGCATTGCAGAAGACATACAATAACCATATGATGTTGAGGTTACCAAAAATCAAACAATAATTAAGAACTTATAGTTGTCAACAAGAGGTACATCTAATTGATTCTTAACAATAACAGTCATCATAATGAATAATTCAGAACTGCAATAAATGCATATACAAAAATACCATACTGAACCAAAATAATTTATTGAATTGGGATTACTCATCCACATGAGGTGAATACTGATTCAAAAGCCTACGATAAAAAAGAAATAATTATCCGGAAGCTGCAAAGGCCAAATTAGAGAAGACAAAAAGGATAAGTCGCAAATGTGGGGCCATAGATGCATGCAGCACATAAAAATTTAGAAGCGAGGCAGAATTCTTGTCTTGTCAAATCAAAATTTTCAAAAGCCAGAACATAGGTTTTATTTTCAAAAATGGGAGAACAGTGTGCTCTCGCCAAATTGAAAGTCTAAGACGTGAAAGAATTTTTAAAAAGAAAATATCCCTTTGTAAGATCGTTATAGATTTGACCTTGATTGCTAAAATAAACCAAGACCACCATAAGATACCCATGACACAAAAGATGGAACCTGGACTTGGAAAACCCATCAGTATGTTAACAGACCAGCCAAAAAATATACTGCTCATTATAGTTTTACATAGAAGGCTGCAGCAGATTCCCAACGAACAGGTGGGAGTGAGGGAGAGAGTGAGTTATTTTTCTTCAGTTGCATAATGTCAAGTCAGAAATTTTCTCCATTCTTTATTTCACTTAATGAGAAGTTGAAAAGAATGAAAATGTTTTTTCATTGCTTCAGTTGTTTTTTTTTTGTTATCTGTTAATGCCCTCCCACACAAGTAAAACATTTTTTGTAAGAGGTAATGAAGAACAAGAAAAGACTAACCAGAGAATTGTATCATAGTACTTATCAGGTGGATCCCGACCGTGCACAAAGTTTTCTTGTCGGAAAGAAACGATGTCAAAGAGATCTCTTCCCAAAGAAGAATAATCCCTTGAAATTTTCATCTTCTCTTCATTCGTAGCAGTTATATCATGCTCTAAACCATCTACTTTATCTGCGACCTCCAGTCTGGAAACCTTTGCACGTTGTTTCTCAGTTTGTTCCATTTTCACAATTTTCCTAAGGTGCCAATATGCATCCTCAACTCGATCTGCAAAAACAAAAGTAAGATACATTAGGTGGCCATCATTTCACAATAATAATTAGAATTTCAATACTTGAGCACACTTATGTGACATCTTGTTAAATTAAAATACAACAGAAGACAAAAGCAGTCGCCAATTCCCTATTTACCCCATGAAGATTAAGAAGTCCAAAATCGGACACATGCATGCTACCCGTGCAACCATCCCATACCTACCCAGACACGAAAATATACCAATACAAGGTTTGCTATGCTATAGACACAAGATTTTAGGGCACTCATCACCAATTGCATGAGTACACAATGCACTTTGAGCATTATCAATGAAATTTTCACCTAGAATACAACTAATAGAACTTCCACCTTCCCACAACATACTGACAATATCAAACCCAAGAACTTCTAAAGATATTAAATTATGAATTATTTCAAATTATATCATATCTGTCACCAACAAACATTAAGGGATAATAAAAAACTTACTAGAGTCAATGTCAATTCCAAGGATGCTCCGGCAGTGAAACTTTTTTGCTGTGGAAGAAACAAGAAAATCGTAATCACTATCATATTGACACTTGACCCCATAGTCCAAATAATAATTATAACATCCTTGCATTGCAATAAGCATTCCCAATCACATTTCGGCAGTACGTTCCTTACAATTACTCAATAAATAATGGAAGAAAAAAGTATTTAAGAAAGTTCTCACAATTCAAACTTGGACTAAGTGTTAAATGTAAATTCAGCAAGACCAACTCAGAAAGTTAAAAATACATTCATTAAAAAAAATAAAAAATAAAACGACAAAATTAACTTAGTATGGAGAGATTACTTTAGAGTTAAAGTTGAAAAAAGTACCAATTTGAATGGTTATAATGCCACAATTGCAGCCAACGTCGAGACAATCTTTGCCTTCAAACCATTCTTTCTTCAACACCTTAAGTCGAGGATCGTCGTCTGAGCCCTGGCTAATCTAAACAGCATATATACTCTCATAAAACACTTAGCAATCTGAATTTCCATAAGAAATGAAAAAAAAAAGCGAAAAGTGAAGGAAGGAAGAACTAATTACACGATAACCATAGTAGTTTCTGTAATTGCCGAAGGGAAACACGTCTTTCCGCTTTCTTTTCTGCAGTTGTTGTTGTTGAGTTTCACCGTTTTCTTCTCCAACCTTGATCTGCCTCTTCTCCATGGCGGTGCTCTCGTAAGTTTTTGGCAACACTATTTTAGGGTTTAATTGCACATTTATATCCTACAAATTAATAATTAATAGATTTAAACCCGCCAAAAAACTGGTGCAGCCCCGAGTCTGCGGTCCATTGATATTCAGGTCTGTTTTAATTTTTATGAATTAGCAATCAATATGAGTACAAATTATTATTGTTACTGTTAGAAATTTTAATTAAATTTTATCATGTAAAGCAGTGACAGTTTGAATTCTTAACCGAGTCATCTTGTAGGACTCAGCTATGATAATATATCTATGCATTATTGTATCTAAAAGTTTTGTCTCCAAATTTTTATAAAATTTAAAATAAAAATATATAAAATAAATAATAAATATTTAATTTTATTTATAAAATTTTAATATTTAATTTTTTTGACTAATTTTTTATTTAAAAAAAATTAACAGAGAAGCAGGGGTAATTTTGTTTGTATGTAAGTCGTTTGGCCGCAAATATGACAAATTCAAAGCTTAGCTTACAAAAAATAGATAAGCGTGAAAGTTGAGCCTTTTTAGTCAAAATCCCTTCGAGTATCATGTCTCTCAGTCTTTTACCTTGTCTATTTCAAATTTGACTGTCAATCCTTCAAGTTTATCATTTCTTGTTATCAAATTTTGTGTTAAAGGAATTTCAGAGTATGCACTTGTATTTAACGCTGACTACTTCTATTAATTTTATTTCATAATTATTTTGCAGCTACATATCAATCATATTTTAATGCTTATGGTGGGTTTGGGTGCCTGCCAAGTGCCAACTGCCCAGTTAAAAAGAGTCATGAATTGTGAGCAATGAAGAGCTTTCTGCATTTTGTTCTCCCTACAAACACAACACCAGAGTTCCTAGATCACACTAACCATTGCTTAAAACTAGATATGAAAGTGGACACAGCAATTAGCATCGTGTGCAAATTGCCGTATTCACGCAGACAAGCTTCAGGGTACACATTATCCTGTAACTTTTCCACCAAAGTTTCTCCGGATGACAAATTTCGAACTAAAATTGAACACAACAATTTTATCGTATAATACACAACCTTTTTATCATTTATTTATTTTTGGTGGGGGGCAGTCAGCTTCTTCAAACATGTAGCAGAAGCTCATACAATTGAGAACAAGATTTCCCATTGAAACAGAGGAGAAAAATAATTGAACAGATAAACCATAATCTCACACTTTCCTTCACTGCACCTTAAGCTAACAGCAAGGATGTTTATTGCAACTATCACTCTGGAAGATGCTATAACGATATTAACAAAATGGGATTGGATACACTCTCTGGGCAATCTTCTTCAAAGAATCTTCTTAACCCGGATTCAGATTTCAGTGTTACAAGCTTCGGTAACATTATGCTCCTAAAACTCATTCCAATTCCTTGATAAAGTCAACATTATCAACAAAAACCTGTAAAATAAATCATGTAAGCTAGTGAAATTTAAAAAACTAATATATTAGTATAAAATAATAATGATAATAAAAGGGCAGAAGCTGCTTTATAATCCTCACTCAATCTACTTAAGAAAATGAACTTGAGGGTGTTGAGTGCATGTCCAATCACTGTTAGCCTATCAAATCCTGTATGATACATTGACCCTCGACTTGTCACAAAAACTCGAGCTAAGAAAATTGATAGTTTGAGATGCCCCAGAATAATGTGCAACCAGATTGCACAGCTCTAATGGAGGATAATCCCACCAAAAGAGATGGGTTGTGCCAACTCTGTCTTGGCTAATAAATCAGCAGCTAACCATCTGTTGGAGGGAGTAGAGGGTGTCGTAGTTTCTGTCTCATACCCCATCCATACAGATGGAAAATTTATGCCGCAGATCCTAACAACTGAATGCTGAACTGTTCCTAAATTAATCTCAACCTGAAACTGTTGATAAGATACATAAAGCTTGCCAGGGGACCATTCCTCAAAAAGTATTCCCATCATCTTCATTTTCATATCTGAGGCAAACTCTAATAATAATTAACAACAGTTAAAAAAAAAAAGAAGGTGCTCATTCTTGCTTAGAAGGTCATCAATCTACTGATGCTACTAAAGAACCTAAATGATTACCATATATTTATATCTAACTGAACTAATCTTCAATAAGTCTGGTGACACATAACAAGTGCAACCACCAAAAAAGTTACTAGAAGTCATTCAATCCAACTTCTTAAGCACAAGCATAAAGGTATTAAATCTTAATGCATACCGATTTCCAACCATCAGGATCCAAGCATGCAGTAATCTTGGTGTTGATACCAGGCAATGGGCCAGGTTCCCGGGTAACTTTCCCACCAAAGAGTTTAATTGCTTCTGCAGTTTTATAAACATCATCTGTGCCTATTGCAATCTGCCAAGACAAAGAAGTAAATCTCCATGTGCAACAAGACAGATCAACAAAATGCAAAACCAATATACCATACCATCAAAAATAGCAAGCACAAAACTAAGAACAAGGCACCTTTTTTTTTTTCTCCTGTTTCTCATATTAAAAAAGAAAAAAGCAACAAGGGCACAGAAAATGGAGATAAAATTAAAAGACAGTGCAAGGCACGGTTCAATATCGTACACACCATGAGTTGCAAAACATTCAGCCTAACATGTTCGAATTAAAAACATGGGAAGGAAATTATTTCTACCTGAGCATAAGCATCTCCCTTATCATAATCAGTGACCCCATAGTTGTAAGTCAACTCAAGCACGGCATTTTTATCTTCAGGACCATAGCCCATCATGGCTATTGTATACTGAGGAGATGACAAGAAGTATATATCAGCAAGGTATGGATGTACAAATACAACAATTACCAAATGGCTAAAATGTCAGACAGAACATATTTAAATCAATTAAAAATATATTTATTTTAAGAAAAAAGAAAATGATGGGCAACTTACGGCCATGGAAACAACTTAACGTTTCAGAAGACAAGGTAAATTCAGAAATTTCAAGTGTTTAAATATTTAACTGTAAATTTAAAGTGAAACTGAAGCTGAAATATACAGCCTTATTGCCACTAGTAAAGAAGAATGTGAAGGGGCAGTACTTAATCATAAGAACAATACGTGCGAAGATATGATGGTTTTTTCTTCCTTTTTTTTCTGTTTTCCATACGACTTTTAAGGCATCATGCTTCAACATTAATGCTTACTTATTTAACCAAAAAAAAAAACCCTAGAAAAACAATCTACCTCTTCTACCCATGTTGTGACCCTAGCTTAAGAAAATGAAGCTTCAAGTTCAAGAATCATTCAAAGGATCTCCCATTCCCTAAAATACAGACCACATAATGGTCTACTGGACCACATACTGGTCTACAGGTCTAACAATCTAACATTATTACAAAATAATAACACCAATAACACATTTGTGTACAAATTGTGGTGGAACATACAAACATAAGAAAAGATGCCAAGTTACCTTGTATTCTGGATTATCTCTTTTGCGAAGAAGCTCCATACCAAAGGCCTAAAAGACACAAGCAATATAGTAAGAACTATACTTAAAAACACAAGAAGCAAAAGCAACTAGCATATTGGTGCCGAAGACTGAATCTAACAGATTATAAGGGCCCAATCCTTCTAATAACAACACTGACCTTCTCGTAAAAGTTTATGGCGCGATCAAGATCACCAACACGAAGCATTACTTGACACAGGGGCTCAGGCGTTGGCCATCTTTCCAACAGTTCAAATTTGTAACCATCAGGATCTTCAATAAATGCAATTACAGTACTGCCACCTTTGACAGGACCAGGTTCTCGGGTTACTTTGCCTCCTTTAGCCTTTATGAGTTCCACAGTCTTGGCAACCTAGTCAAAGATTATGCAAGTTTGGTCTTCTAAGATTCAAAAACCAGCAGAGAGTCTAAGAACTAAAAGCAAAAACAATTGGCATAACTAAGGAGCCTACCAATAGGAGGCTAGAAGAAAACCTCAGTAGCAAGTCCACTGCAGGCTTAAAGGAATATGCATAAATTGAAAGAAAACTCAATAGTAGGAACATACATCCTCAACGGCAATACCGAAGTGGCCAAATCCAGTTCCGATATCATACTTGTCAACACCATAATCTGGCAGCATCAGTTAAAGCATATTAACAAAAGTGCACAAGTTAAAGAGACATCTAATAATGAGTTGGCTTATACTGGTTCTTTTAGTAACTTAGTATTCGTACAAAAGTTCATTTGAAGTTTTGCTGTTTCAGAGTTCTTTAAGGTAGCCAACAAAAAAGTAGTCAGATAGCTTACTGTAAGTGAGTTCAACAACAAAGTGAGAATCTTCTGGCCCATATCCAAGAAACGCGTTTGTATATCTCTCCTCTGGTATGTCACGTTTCCGTAGCAATTTCATCCCGAGGCACTCAGTGTAGAATCTGCAGTCCCCAGAAAATATGATCAATCCAAAGATTCTTTAAGAAAAAAAAAACTATGTTATAAGGTTAATGGGGCAACTCAAAATAAAATTAAGCATGCATACTTTATCGTCCGGTCCAAATCTCCAACGCGATAAACAACATGAAGCAATCTTCTTTTGTCTTTTTTGACCCATTCCAGTGCATTTTCTTGAGCAGCACTTGTGCTTGCCTGTGCTGCATTCCCGGATGAGGCCACTCCGATGCTGTTGACATCTCCTCTCAAGGGCTTAGAAGCTTTCAAACCAAATAATTGTGACTGTGGAACAGCTGAATAACCATTCAAAGATCATTAGAAACACAAAAACACATACATACATATATATATCAGTCAGTTCTGTCTCCTTGTCAATGTTATACCCCAGAAATATATAATCTCCGCCACGCTTCAATCTCGGTCAAAACTCAATTAAGCAAGCATTATCCAAGGTATTATTACAGCAAAGGATTCAAGAAAAACTTGAACAAGAATTACTAATAACACTACCACCACCGTGAAACCTAACTTCTATTAAATAATGAATAATCTATCAAGTTTCTCACAAAAATATCCACAAAATTAGATGTCCACATAAAAGAATAAAATATAAATGTTTAATATATCTTACCGCTGGCTAGATGAGAGAAAACGAGATTGCGAGAAGGGTTAAACGACGAGAGAGGAACACCAAAACGGGAAGAGCAAGAAAAGGTTCTGAAACAAGGAAGAGAAGGTCTAATTGAGGACGCCATAGATATTATCCTCACCATCTCTTTCACTCCCACTCCCACTCACGCACGCACGTTCTCTGGTTATGCCCCGGGTACAGTCCACAAAAAAAAAAAAAACAAAGAAAAATAAAAGAAAGAGAGAGAGAGAGGAAGTGAGCAAGAGAGACTGCGAGAAGTCTCTTTATAGATTTTGTCTCTATTATTTTCACCGTCGAAATTAAATGGCAGGGACAATCAAATAAAGTGAAATCTGTTGAACACTTTGCGCGTACGAAGCAGCAGCGAGCGAAATGAATTGATTCTTGATTTTTTTTTTTCTCTCTTTTTATTATTATTTTTTTTTATTCTGATGCCGTACAGTTGGAATGAGGTGGTTCGCGAGAGCCTCCCCCTCCACCACTAACCACTAAGGGAGATAGCGTTTGATTTCCGAGTTCTGTTTGTTTATCCACGACCCGGATCTCGTACTCGCTGGATTCTTCAGTCGTTATTCTCCAAACTTTTATGGGCCTTTGTCTGAGATGGATAAGTGTTACAAGCTTCTACTAAGTACACCCATCTTTTAAAAAATAATAACATCGGAAGCTCCCACCTCACCGTGACAGTATGACGTCACAGCAGAATCAGAATTTCGCCCGCTAATCTACCAGTACGCTATTCTAATTTGTACTCTATTCTAGTGTTCTAACGTGACAGATTTAATAGGCTTTTAACGAATTTATAAAAAAAATTAAAAATCAGTTACAAATTTAATATAAGTTTGATTGCAGATAAATATGGGTAAGTATTCCTTGTAAAGATTTATCATCAGAGATTTAATTTTTAAAATATATTATTTTAAGTGCAAAGATATTAATAATTAATATCAAAATAACGTTATTTTAATATTAAACTATTATACATCCCGAATCTTTTGACAATGCAGGCTCAACACAAAATACACAAACAAACTTAACACCTTTGTTATATACTTTTTAATAAAATTGTTACGATTAAATTTATCGATAAATTTAATATTTTATATAAGTAGTGTATTTTATTTTAAATTAATAATAATTTAAAAATTAAATAAAATTCAATAAATTATCACAAAGATGTAATTAAGATTAAATAAGTTGCTATTGCCAACCCCCATTGCGATCTAACTTGTTAAATAGGTTCGATAGTGACATGATATGAGATAAATTGGACACTTTAACATGAAAATCACTCATGATTTTTTTTTTTTTATAGCATGGGAGAATCTGCCTACAGCTTTAAAATGAAATAAGGCACGTTAAGCCAAATAATACGATTTCAAAATCTCCCTAAGTGCTATTTAGTGTTAGTATTAAATTGTTCCTAATGTGCAAAACTTGCCCTTGCATATATTCTCTTTGGTTGTGCTGTGCTACCTTTGCAGAAGCAGCAAATTAGGCAACAAAAAACAGGCAGTGGCGTGAAGCAGCCCGAGGTCAGAATGCGAATGCATGGGAGTCCATGCTCTCTCGGGTTCTCGTTTTGTCAGTTCAATCAAACGAAGTTCCTCGTGTTCCCCGTTTGAAAGGCTTTCTCAAGGTGCGCCCTAATCTCCTGTATTTTATTTTATTTTTTCGAATGTTGTAACTAGCCAATCGGTGAACGTGAATGTGTCCGATTGGAGTGATAATTCATACCCTTAAAATATTTTTTATAATAAATTTTATTTATATATAATTTTAATATATACACACTTAATAACTTTTATTTATAAAATATATAATTTAACGTATTATATTTGAGATATTAATATAAAAATATAAAAAAATATTTATAATTATTTATGAAATAGATATTTCATAACATAATAACTTTTTTATTTTAAATAAATTATTTATTTTAATTGTTAAAATAGTGATTTTAAATAAAAAATTAATATATATTTATTATACATTGAATTGAACTTTTGTAAAATAAAATTTAATTAAATAAATATTATTGATTTTAATTCACATAAATTTTAATAAATTAGATTTATTTGAATCTTGAACAAACAATAAACTTACATTTATGGATTATATTTTTAAGTTATTACGAAATAATATCTATTAGATAAATAAAATTTCGATGATTTGAAAATATAATTTCATAAATCGTATAAATATATATTTGTAATATAAAATTTATATATATAATATTTACTCAAACTATTTGTGATACTTGATTATTTAAATTTGTTATCATAGTTTATTCAATGAATTGTTTATTGAGTGACAATATTTATTTATAAATATAGATATATTAAAAATAATTATTAGAGTAATTTAATATCTTAAGATAAATATGTAATTAAATACACATGATATTTAATACGAGTCTAACTTAATTACAAGCATTAAATAGATAATTAATTAAATAAATATTATTAATTTATTATCAAGCTTAAATTTAATTTGAAAAAATTTTAAATTAAATAGACTTTATTATATGTACATATTTTTTTAGAATACAACATTAAATTTTTAATGGAATAGTTTAAAGTTAATTTAAAAGATTTATGAGATAATTGGATATGAATTTTTATATATGGAAGTTTGGAAGCTCATGCCTATGAAGTTTTTTTTATAATTAATTTAAGTTAAATTAATAACTTAAGTTAAATATATAATTTATATATATATATATATATATATATATATACATATAAGGCCATCAAATTGTAAAAAATAGCAAAAATTTTTTATTTTGTAAAAATATAATTTTTTATAAGATTTTTTAATTTATATATTAATTGAGATTTGTATTCGTGTAAAAAAATAAAAAATAAAAAATAAAAAATATTAATTTTTAAGATATTATTTATTTATTTTATTTGTAATAAAATAAAAATTTATTTTTTTAATAGATACTGTATTAAAATAAAAATCATTTAAAATTTTATAGAAAGGACAACTCAGCTGTACTCCATTAGACAAGATTCATGGTGGCGAGTGAGATGACTGGCGGTGGCGGTGCCATGCGGTAAAGTTGGTAGTGGAGATTGTCTAAAGTTTGATGCGACTTGCCGAATTTGCATCCCCTCCAATTCCGAGGAGTTGGTGGCTAAAAGTAATTCGAGTGGCGAGAATATATTTGTACGGTGCAGCTTCAACCATGTAAAATCAAATTAGATAATCTGGAAAGTGACTTACTATTCAACATTTTTCTCTCCTTTAATTGGATTACTCAAGAGATTTTCTTATCAACACGACGTATTATTATTTTTGATAATTGGATTACTCAAAAATAGGCAGGCATGGAGTCATGGACCATTTTAGTAATGAAATGACGCAGGGCTACGATTCATGACTCATGCAAGCTAATTGATGTAGACCTTCTGGTCAGGAGCCTCAACTTTTTTTAGGTTTTGGTCCCCAATAAAATTGAACGCAAGATATACGAAAAATTTTTAAATTATTTTAAATTTTAAAATTTTTTATTATTTATTTTAAATTTTATATTAAAAAAAAGAGACGTAAAATATACATAGAGAGAGTATTAGTCAAGTCTTTATTTTTTATTTTTTAATGATTGAGACAGAGGGGAGGGGTCCAAAGGTGATGAATAGTGAACGGGGGTGGCGCTCTCAATCTCTTCTGATTGGTTGTACATGATTCAAACCCACTCGCTCTTTGATCCTAATTCCTACGACTACATCATCGTACATGGACTGAAAGAGCATGTTTTGGTATTTTCCCTTCAAGGGCATGAATGTTTAACATTTATATAAATACGAAAGCAATATTTAATTATTTGACTATTTTATAGTAACGTATATCTATCATCATTATGGATAAGATATTTGTTAATAGCGGTTTTCTACTGTCTAATTAAATTCCACATTATTGACAAAATTAGGATGAATAATTAATACTTATCCGTAACCTAAACACAAAATAATTTAAAAAAAAAAAAAGCGCTGCGCAGTGAGTTGGACAGCATTACAGCAGAACGTCCACGCTTGATTAAGCGCGTGGGAAGTGTAGCCTTGCACACATGTACTGACGTATACGTCTTTCACCTTGAGCTACCCACGGCTCTGTACCTGATCCACCAAAAACCACAACTTGTCACTCTCCTTCTATTCTACGCGCTGCCTGCACTCTCCTTCAAACTTCATTCCCTTCTCCGCTCCGTCCACCCATCTCACTCTAAGTTTGCGCGTTGCGCACCCCCGGGTACTGCCACCTCACTCTGCTAATTTGCACCCAATCTCCGCACATTTTGATTAATCCACGGCTGCTCTGTCTCTTTGGTTGTTTTCTCTGCTTTTTCGATTATTTATTTCTCCGATGTTATTTATAATTATTTTTTAGTAGTATTCTACTTCTTTTTCTTCTCGTTACGGTTTTCTGCAAGAGTAGATCGAGATTCCAATTTCCAATTTCCATTATTTTAACAGTTTCAGTTACCAGTCCTCTGGAATTTTTGGTGGATCGATTCCAATTCTAACAAGTTTGCTCCCGCGTCCAAGCAGAGAAAATCACAGTAATGATTTCAGAATCTAGTTTGGTATACATTTATTGTTTGGAGTGATGGGTTGTGTGTATTCAAGAGCTTGTATGGGCGAGATTTGCACGCCAGGAGCTGCAAGAATGAGAATCAAAGAACCTCAACAAATTGCATCTAGAACTACTAACGAGATTGCCGTGTTCTCTCCCGCATCGTCATCAGACGGTCAAGAAGCCGAGACCGCGGACCAAATCAATCGATTGAATCTGGCACGTGACCCCGAGCTGGGTGTCACCAGACTCTCCAGGGTTTCGTCTCAGTTTCTTCCTCCAGAAGGCTCAAGAATCGTTAAAATTCCGTCTGCAAAGTACGAGTTGAGATATTCGTTTTTGTCGCAAAGAGGTTATTATCCAGATGCGCTTGATAAAGCCAATCAGGATAGTTTTTGTATTCACACGCCGTTTGGGACCAGTCCAGATGATCACTTTTTTGGGGTCTTTGATGGGCACGGAGAGTTAGGAGCACAGTGTTCACAGTTCGTGAAGAGGAAATTGTGTGAGAATTTGCTTAGAAATAGTAAGTTCCACGTGAACCCCGTTGAGGCTTGTCACGCGGCGTATTTAACGACGAATTCGCAGTTACACGCTGATGTTTTGGATGATAGCATGAGCGGGACGACTGCTATTACGGTTTTGGTTCGCGGGAGGACGATTTACGTTGCGAATTCTGGTGATTCGAGGGCCGTTTTAGCGGAAAGAAGAGGAAAGGGAATCGTGGCCGTTGATTTGTCTATTGATCAAACGCCATTTAGAACTGATGAGCTGGAAAGAGTGAAGCTTTGTGGAGCTAGAGTGCTGACTTTGGACCAAATTGAGGGGTTAAAGAATCCCGATGTGCAATATTGGGGCACCGAAGAGGGAGATGATGGCGATCCTCCGAGATTGTGGGTCCAAAATGGGATGTATCCGGGGACTGCATTTACAAGGAGTATCGGTGACTCCATTGCAGAGACAATTGGTGTTGTTGCCAATCCTGAAATTGTTGTTTTGGAGCTCACCAAGGATCATCCTTTCTTTGTGCTTGCTAGTGATGGAGTTTTTGAGTTTCTTTCCAGCCAGGCTGTCATTGAGATGGTACGGTATCCTTTTTAATCTATTGTTTACTGAAAAAGGTGGACGCATGAGATATTTAGAAAGTGGATTTACTTGTTAACTCTTGAAATTCTCTTATCTTGCTCCGTTGAGGTTAGTAATGTAGTTAATAGTTATTTCGCATTTGATTTGCATAAACCTCAAACAATTATGTGATCGCCCAATGTTTTGTTAGAAAGTGTATTAATAAAGGAGTTCGGAACATGTGTTGTTAATAAAGTTGAGAATATCGATTGTGAACTTGAGCCTGGGAAGGACATTGACCTCTGAAAGAAGGCGTGAATGCACTTTAAGAATGTGGATTTTAGAAAATTTAGAGTTGCAATTTGGGGATTCACAAATTCACATACGTATATACTGTGCAAATGCTGAATGATATAAATTGTGTTATGTATTCAAATCTAAAGGAAAATGCTCAACCTATGATGTTGGTTTTATTATTCATGCGTTACACTTTACACAATTTTATTAAATGCCTATGAGCCTTTTTGTGAGATGGAGGTATTAAGATTCAGGTCATCAGAGAATATTCTTAGGTTGTGATGGCTAAAGCAATTACATGACTGTATCTATATGCCTGCAATTCCAAATAGAGGTTTTCTAGCTACTTCCAGTAAGCTAACGTATTGTGATGACCTGGAAAACTTGCCATATTAGCATACCCATCATCTAGTAGGTCACATTAAATGTGGTAAATGAGGAGCATAATAACTATATGTCTGCAATTCCATATAGAGGTTTTCTAGCTACTTCCAGTAAGCTACCGTGTTGTGATGACCTGGAAAACTTGCCATATTAGCATACCCATCTAGTGGGTCACATTAAATGGGGTAAATGAGGAGGATAATAAGACCATCAAGTTATTGTGATGACCTGGTCCAACTTGCAATATTAGCATACCTATCATCTAGTGGGTCACATTAAATGGGGTAAATGACGGGGATAATAAGACCATAAGGTTACTGTGATGACCTAGCCCAACCAGCAGGATGTTGTTTGCTTTGGTGGTTTAGGGTGGCACAATGGGCTTGGTCATGGCCTCTCACGATTTTGTTCTTGACATATAAGATTTCAAGCCTTGAGCCCAAAAGACGTTATACTACTTGAGAGGGTACAACACTTATAAGGCATAACCCCACCTCACTTCCAAGTGATGTGGGATTTCACAGTTATTGGATATTTAATACTTATTTAATCTAGGTTGCATATTAGGTTTTTTTTTTCTTTGATCGCAATGTTCCATCCTTACATTTCATCGCGATTGTCACATTAGTTACTAAACATTGTTCTTCATTCTGGTACTTTTCCAGGTTGCAAAATACGAAGATCCCCGCGATGCTTGTGCTGCAATTGTGGCTGAATCTTATCGACTTTGGCTACAATATGAAACTCGTACAGATGATATCACTGTGATAGTTGTGCATATTAATGGTTTAATAGATGTAAGAGAGCTTCTTGTTTAAGTTATTTACTGATAAAAATTAATATAGCCTCTCGTTCTTTGTGTCACCGCTGGCTGTTCATTGAATTGTTGTCCTTTTTTTTTTTCTCCAGACTGCTGGTAATCAATCAGCAATTCCCAATGCCTTTTTACGACCACCTATTCCTCAAGTTGTAGAAGTGACAGGATCAGAGTCTTCTTCAAACTTTGGCTGGAGCTCTAGGAACCACCATGTAAGGCATGACCTATCACGTGCACGTCTTCGTGCCATTGAGAGCTCACTGGAGAATGGGCGAGTTTGGGCTCCGTCATCCCCTGCTCTCAGGAAGACTTGGGAGGAAGAAGTAAACTGATAATTATACATTGTTTAGTTCTGTATTTACCATAGAATTGAAAGAAAAAGTGGCACAAATTTTTAACTGGTGTGAGGCTCCTAAACTGTTGCATGTTGAAATCTTATAGGCACACATTGAACGGGCATTGCATGACCATTTCCTTTTCAGAAAACTGACTGATTCTCAATGTCATGTTCTGTTGGATTGCATGCAAAGGGTTGAGGTTCAAGCAGGGGATGTTGTAGTTAAACAGGTTTGTTCTTTTATTTTGATTTTACTCAAAGCCCTGTTAGAGTTCTGCTATTATACATAATTCAGTTGTCTTCAAATATATTTGCTTGAAATAAGGATTGACATTAACAGATTACAAGATAGAAATATGGAATAAAGTAGTAATTGAGAATGATCCTTTTTAAATATTAATGTCTGGACAACATTAGGGTACCTGATCATGTAACGTAGCCTGATCATGTAATGGTTAGAAGATAATTAATCTTGAGATAATCTTAGGGCTGCATCCATGTGCTTTAAAGGAAATTGTTCTTCAAAATAATGAAATGCAAAGTTTTTTCTTGGCCTTCTCTTCACTTTAGCAGCATGTGGGTTGGGCTGTTTATGATTTCATATTGATATTTTGTTCACAGTGCTTAACTCGCGTTTGAATGGGTGTTAAATTCACGTGCAAACAGCAGTATATGCAATTCTTTTTAGATTTATTATTATTGTTGGATTTAAACCAGCATAAGTCCAATCACTATTATATTTTGCAGGGAGGAGAAGGTGACTGCTTTTATATTGTTGGCAGTGGAGAATTCGAGGTCTTGGCAACCCAGGTTTGTTTCTATAGAATTTCTTGAGAGTCATTTGTATGTATTATTGCTGAATTTGAGTGCAATTTTTAGTTTTTAGTAAGATCATTGAGATTGGTGCTTGACTGAGAACGGTCATGGCAGGAGGAAAAAAATGGAGAGGTACCTAGAGTTTTGCAGAAGTACACAGCTGAGAAGTTATCGTCCTTTGGGGAGCTGGCACTTATGTGAGTTTTTCTCTTTCTCTATCCCTCGTAATATTTTCCTCTTTCTATACCTCTTCACTAAAAAGAAGAAGTTACAGATTGACATTAAGTGATTCTGTCATTTTGGTTTTCTTAGAATTTACAAATAATTGATATCAAGTGTTAAACAGATCATTGTCGTGCATAACATTTCTGATGTTTTATACATTCACATGCCTGACTTGAGTATTTCCTTACATATTTCTTTATAAATTCCACGCAAAACCTAGTTTGTCTCACTGGCGTTTCTGAAACTAATGTTTATTTGGCCAAAACCCAAATACATAGTTACTGTAGTTATCTTTGTGATTTTGATACTTAAGGTATAATAAGCCACTCCAGGCTTCCGTGCGCGCTGTGACTAACGGGACACTATGGGCTCTAAAAAGAGAAGATTTTCGAGGAATTCTGATGTCTGAGTTCTCCAATTTGTTGTCTTTGAAGTTGCTTCGATCAGTGGATCTGCTCTCAAGGTTGACAATCTTACAGCTGAGTCACCTTGCGGAAACTCTTTCCGAAGTTTCTTTTTCGGCTGGGCAGACGATAATTGATATGGTAAACTTGATGTCTTAAGTATATGTTCCTTTACTCTGTTTTATTTCTTTTTTCTTCTCTAATATTTCTCTGGAACATATTCACAGAATGAACGCCTCGCTGCATTGTATATTATCCAGAAGGGACAAGTGAGAATTACTTTTGATACCGACTTATTAAATAATCCAAATGTGTGCAGCTTGAAATCTGACAATACTACAGAGGATGGTCATACACAAAATAGTAAAGAACTTTTTGTGGAGAAGACAGAGGGAAGCTATTTTGGTGAATGGACACTGCTTGATGAACATATGGGTTCTTTGAGTGCAGTTGCCGTAGATGATGTTGTATGTTCTATTTTGACAAAGGAGAAGTTTGATTTAGTTGTTGGGCCTTTGATGGGGATATCACAAGATGATCAAAAGTATGTTGTATTCTCTTTTAGAAAGTACTTCATCATATGTTTTTACATTGGAACTTTTATATGAACATTTCTTCTCATCTGGCTGAAGTAGTTATGCTTGATAATGATACGAAAGCTCTCTTTGCTTTCAAATTCTAGAAACCCACAAAAAGATCTTTAGTTCCAGGATTAAAACAATGATTTTTCTTATTGGCAGCTATAACTTCTTTGAATTTTTAATTTAGTTAATATTTTTAACTAGAATGTTTTATATCCATGACATTATTGATTGAAATCATTTAGGTCAAAAGACTATTCCTCTGGCATTCCCCAGGAACCAGTCAAAAGTATTGATGTCACCACTCTTGCCAAAGTTAGCCTGTCTGATATGGTAATGACTGCGTTCCGTAGTTGTGTTGGCAAATTCCATCTAATACTGAGAAGTAATATATTTCTAATCCTTTAGTCATTTTCTGTCTAGGAGTGGAGGAAGTGTTTATGTTCCACCGACTGCAGTGAGATTGGGCTTGTACATTTGAGAGACTCAGGTTGGTCTTGTTGTTTATTATGATCAATTCTTTTTCTCCAGTGAAACTTGTTTCTAAAAGTAGGCTCTTTTGAATGGGTTGCCTCTTTGTGCCAAATGCGAAAGCACGAAAGTGTTTAACACAGAATACACACAGAATAATGTGATTCTGTGTGGTTGTAAAGAGGCCGGTCTAAGTTGGAGACAGTATGGTTACAAATGAAATACGTTTGTTTTTCTATAAATGGGATGTCTTCTGATGGAATGATTGTTTTGTGAATGAGTGGTTGTCAGAGACTTCGCTTAGTTTGAAAAGATTTTCAAAGCAGAAGGTCAAGAGGTTGGGAAAGGAAGTCCAAGTGTTAAAAGAGAAGAATTTGATGCAGAGCGTCAGTCCTTCGGCTTGCATACCTCAGATTTTATGTACGAGTGCTGATAGAATGCATGCTGGCATACTACTGAATGCATGTCTTGCTTGCCCTCTTGCTTCAATACTTCACACCACCCTTGAAGAACAATCTGCAAGATTCTGTGCTGCTTCTGTAGTTGCTGCATTAGAAGATTTGCACAAGGTATGATGCCTAAAATGATTTTTTTCCAACCCTTTCTCTCCAGTTCCTGAATTTGTTGTGCACGTTTATTATAATTGTGATATTTCTTTCTCTTTAGTTCCTTTATAATTTGATTTTCAGAGAGGTGTGCTCTACAGAGGTGTGTCTCCTGATGTTCTAATGTTGGACCAAAGTGGACGTTTACAGGTTTGCACTGCATTGGCATAGAAGGAAGTTGGATGTTATTGTGACTTCATTAGGACATTTTTTTGTCTTCTGACCCACCAACTGAGCAGTAAAGAATGATGCTTATTTTCCATTGATTTTGTTTTTCTGTGCTGCAGCTTGTAGACTTTCGTTTTGGGAAAGACTTACATGGCAACAGAACATTCACAATTTGTGGGATGGCAGACTATTTAGCTCCAGAGATAGTGCAGGGAAAAGGTCATGGTCACCCTGCTGACTGGTAAAAATGCCTGTGTACATGCCCATTTTTATACTAAAACTTTTATGTCATCAAGTGCGGAATAGCTGGGGTTTGTCAACCAAATTCTGAGATGTATGTTTGATGTGTTCCTGGTTCCCCCAAGATCCCTTCAGGATTTGTTGGATAGTTGGCATGGGAGGTCAGGGGATAAGAAGAGTCTCTGGTGTGGAAGTCTTACCATATGCCTCGTGGAGTATTATAAAAAATGGGAGTAGCTAGACTTTTGACAGGATTAGAAGGTTCTTTTTGTTATTTTCCACTGATATTTTTACTTGCTGATGCCTGTCTCTTAAAGCTCATGTACTTAGACTCTGCCTTTTTAATTCCCTTTAATGCGTTCTCTCTCTTCTTGGAAAAGAAATTATTTCTATGCTTGAAATGAATAGAAGCATAGTGTAGTTTTTGCTATTTTTACAGTCTTCAGGAGAAACAATTTTCCATGCTAGTGATGGAACTTTTATAAACATCTACTTCATCCTTCTCTATAGACATCTTTTTATAGAGGAAAAAAATAGTGCGCCGGGAAAGAATTTCTTTCATCTCCTGCAAAACTTGCGAATCTTAACATTCTGTATTATGTTTTGTCATAGCATGGTCTTGAAACTTTAGGTGGTGTTTAATTCTTAATGAAGTCATCTATGAACTGTCCGAGACCCTAAATGTGGGTAATCAATATGTAGGTGGGCATTGGGAGTCCTGATTTATTTCATGCTACAAGGTGAAATGCCTTTCGGATCTTGGAGAGAAAGTGAGATTGATATTGTTGCAAAGATTGCAAAAGGGCAGCTAAGCCTTCCACGCACTTTAAGTCCTGAAGCTGTTGATCTCATTACAAAGGTCTTGTTTCATTATTATTATTATTATTATTATTATTATTGTTTTTCAGATATGCAAGGAAAATATAAGATGTTTCTTCTGCTTATGATTGTTTCGATGTAAACATTTTTCCATTTCCAGTTACTTGTAGTTGATGAAAACACAAGACTTGGAAGCGAAGGTCCCTCCTCTGTCAAAACTCATCCATGGTTTGAAGGTTTTGACTGGAAAGGGATTGCCGATTGTAGCTCTCCTGTCCCACAGGAGATATTGTCCCGTATAAGTCAACACCAGGAAATTCATTTTGAGGATTCTACTATTCCTCTAGCTTCTCCACATGAAGATGTAGAAGAACTCAATGTTCCTGAATGGCTTGAGGATTGGTAGTAGTATGATCGATGTCCATTTTTCTTGTGCTGTTTCAATATACATTTTGTGGTGAAGTTCTTCTCCTGTAGAAAAGCTTGAAGAGCAGACTTTACAGAAGAAGTAGGTAAAACAATGGGGAACAGGAAGATCAACTTGCAGTCCTACATTTGCTCAACAAACACAAGATTTTCTTTTCGTAGGGGTGCCTGCTATGATAAACAGATGGTGGGAAAAGTGGGTTACTTTTTTGGAATTGTGCAGCCGTGAAATTAGCCTTCTAACTAATTCATTGGAGAGGTAAGCTAATTTAGATAATATATATAAATATATATTTTTATTTTGTATTTTCCCATTTCTGTAAATGCGTAAATATGGAAATGAGTGAAGGTCCCGTACATTTTGAATTGTAATTTCTAGCTTCCCACTTCAGTAGATCAATTAGCCGGCCAAATTTGCTTCGGCGTTTACTTTGTCTTCTTGATATTTGTATAAAATATGGCAGGGTGTATGTTCGTGAAATGCATAATCTCAATATCTTGTGATTAAATCAGCATTTGGGTGATGCTTTCATCGATGTAAGAACAGCCAGATATTCATTTCGATGCATTGTTCTTTTTTATGCGAAATTCATTTACTCCTTCATCCCCTGGATATTTGACCCAAACCCTACTTTTATGAGGCACTTAGAATTAGGAATGAACAAGGCTGAGGTTTGGCTTGGATTAAGGTCAGCTTAAACTAACCACCCCAGAAAAGAAAATAAAACAACTACGGTAAGGTTGGTAACCGAATTACTTGGTCAACCTAAACTAAACTAGACGAAACTACTAAGCACATTTGTTTTGGTCTTGTTTCAGTTTTTTTGTTTGGACCCAACTCATCATGTGATGGGTTTGCTTTGAAATTTCTCCCTCACGCCCCGCCCATCTATCACAACCCACACCACCCCTCCACCACACCCCCCCCCCCCCTCCCACCTTCCTCCTTTTTTTTTTTTTTTTTTAGTATCGTAATTATAAAATGAAGAAAGAAAACAGCAAAATTTATTTCTTAAAATGGAGAGAATCCGATCCTAGATTGTTTATTGAACTCAAAGATGAGATGGGCTGGGTGTGGTGACTTTCAGTAGAACCAAAACATCAAGCATTTAAATATTTTGTCATTTCTTGCTCCTCCAATGATTTAGATTATTAAATAAGTTGGTAATGGCAAGAGCGGGCAGACCGGCTGCACAACTAATAATCTATGGAATATTAACAGCTATACCATAAAGCATTAATTTAATGTAATTTAATTTATCAATTAAGCCCATTGCTCGAGTTTACGACAGCAGGGTTAAGCGAAGACATCTCATGTCCTTTTTTATATAAATTAATTGAAAAAGAGAAAGAAAGAGATTAACTATTGTTATTATAAAATACTAAACTGATAACTTGTTAAAGAGGAAGCCTTTGAAACAAAAACTAATTAGAACTTGTTTTGGTATTGAGAGGTTGAGTGAGGTGATCTACTCAACTTTAAAAGCAGAAGGCATTTGGTAACCTTTAACTTTTAATGAAATTTATTAATTTTTTAATTAAAATTTAATATTTAATAATTTCATAACGGTTGCAAATACTCCCATCATTTTTCAATCACGTTAATCCGCCCTAAAAATAAATAAATAAATAAATTTTCAGACATAATAAATGCAGCAGCGACTTTATTTCTTGCCATGCCTGTTTAGCAAGCTTGAGCTTTGTCAATCTTAAGGGGACTTGAATTTGTTATATTGCTATTTATACATTGACAATTTTATTATTGGCAACATGAGATTGAGATTCTCACGGCCGGAATCATTGGCTTCCCCACTTACGGAAGTTCTTATTAAGAAAAAAAAAAAAACAAAGAACATGATCGATTTATCTGATGACTTGGTTGGCAGACAATTTCTTCTTGCTTAAGCCTACGTGGGAATTTCTTTATTTGGCAAAGCCAAAGAGAAGAAGGAGCTTTAAATGGATTCAGAAGATCATATTTGGTGTACAACAAATACAATGATGTAATATTCCTCTACTGTACATCTGTTCGTGACAGAAGCATCATCTTCTTCTCATCTGCGCGTGCTGAAATGCCATCAATTTCTAACTCCTTTCTGTGTTTGTAATTAATCAACGAAAAGTTAATGAGCTAAGAACATGAAGCAACAACATAACAGAATTGAACAAGCGTGATTCAAGTTTGAATTTGTACATCTAATTTTGATGGCTGCTGTGTTGTGTTCTTGGATTGTTGAGACCTTCTTTCCCTATCTGCAAACCATTGGACTGTTCTTTTTGCAATCGGCAGCCAAAGCTTTCTCATTCTTTCATTTCCATTGATGGAAGCCTCTCTAATCCTGTTCTTCGTTCCCGAATCTTGGAACCTTGAAACAGAAGTGATCTCCGACACTGTTCTTCTCTCTGTTGGATCCATTGGTTTTGATTTTTGACTTGAAATGACTTTGGTGTTGGAATCTGATGATGCACAAGGAGCAGAAGCATTAGTTTTGCGGATTGTACTAATCTTGTTTTCGAACAATCTTTTCATCTCCATCTCCTCCTTAATCTTCATAGTTTGCTCGTCTTCGATTGCTCTTGTTGTCGAAATCTGATCAATATCAATTGAGGTAGAAAATCTATTGCTTGACATATCACTAAGCATCTCTGAATTCAAAAACATCAGATCTGAAGAACTTGCATTACTCCATCGATTCTTGAAAATAACATCAGATACAATAATCTTGTGATTGTACTTGTGCAAGAGTTTCTGACTATCCTCGTCCCCATCAACGATTTCTTCTTGGATTAACACTTCTTCTTCCTTCTCAGGCTCCTTACTAGTTTTTTGAAAGCTGCTTCCGAAGCCAAATCTTGACGACCCACGATGATCTTCCTCTCTCCGGACAAACAGCTCTATGTCTGAGTCTTCCCTCAGCTCAGAATTGTTGAACAAGAATCTCATACTATTTGAATAAGTGAAGATTGTTTGATCCTCGGGGTTCACTCTGAGCCTGCAGAGAGGGCAGCTTGAATGCTTTTCCAGCCACTGATCGATACAGTTAATATGAAATGCATGCTTGCACTTTGGCAGCAGCCGGAGTATTTCGATATCTTCAAATTTTGATAGGCAGACAGCGCATTCAAGCCCATGCTTTGATCCTTTAAGAGAAGAGAATCTGAAGAAAGGAAGCGATTCAATCAGTGTCTTATCGACCCCGGAGAATCGAGAGGCCGATCTAATTAGTTCAGGTTGACTTGGCTGAGAGCTGAAAAAAGACGATCCCCTGTGACAGAATTTTGCATAAAGAATGAGAATAAATGTCAGTGAAAACATGGCACACAGAATTCCTAAAACAAACGCAAGACTTGGTTTGAAATTTAAGACAGCGTCTTGTGAAGGTGGATCTTCCCGGAGCAGGTTAGGCTGAGCTTCAACATGGAAGAACAAGAACAAACTAACCAAACCAAGCAACCACAATCGATTCATCAGAAGATACTAATAATATCTAAAATCTCAGAACTTTGAAATGAAAAATTTTTCTAGACTCTTCTGGCTAGCGTTTCTGGCGAAGAAAATTTAATATTTAGAGATGGGTTTGGTTATGCATGGGCCTTTTAATACGTCATCCGTCAAAAGAGTATCCTTTTTTCTGGTTTGTCAGCGTCTTTGGTTTCTTCTGAAGCTGTACTTGTCGTCTGTCCTGCCTTTATATATCATTTTCACACCGTAGCCCAAGCTTTTTGAACTTTGAAATTCAGCGGCGATGAAAAGGTGGACAGGTTTATAATTGTAAAAAAAAAAAAAAAGAAAATAGCTGCTGACATGGTATGCATTTTTAGAGAACAGACCACATTATGAAGAACAATATGATATCCCCCAAATTACAATATTTAGATGCTTTGTCCATTCTGTGACGCCAACAATACCTTATCCATTAAAATATAAATTATGTATCTTAAGTATATCTCCTGTAAAACTTGACAAGCTTAATGCATGTGCTGACATTTTCAGTTTGATGTGTCCATTAAAAAAATTACTCGATTATTTTTTCTTCCATGTCTGCTCTGGTAACCATTACCATTCAAGATCTTTGTAACTGTGAATAGATTATTTAGATGTTTATTAATTAATTATAACAAATTTATTAAAGTATGAGTTGCGTTTGATTAACAAGAAAGTTAAAGGAGAAGGAAAGGCCCGCGTTTGCATACTGCTGCTGCTGCTGCTGCTGGTAGGAGGATGATCTCATTGCATAGGTAATCGTCCAGTCCAGATATGCATGTAGCTTCAGCACTTACGCAAGTTAAAAAAAATAAATTTATAATCCAAATTATTTAAATGAATAACACACACACACACTGCAATTTGGATTTCAATGTGAGCATGCAAGTCCATGTTCCAATCACGATCCATCCACTCCAGAAGCTAAAAAATTCTGAAGAATCTAAGAAATACTGAAGAACAGTTGGATTATGAACTATTTTAGATTGAATGATTGCTACGTGGAGAGAAGGATACACCATTTTCCTTATTACAAGGAAACAGTAGAACATGATCCATTTTCCTTACCAAGAGGAAACACTAGACCATGATCCATGTTGTTTTAAGGCATAAATTTATCGCACATTGGGAAACCCAGCTGTAGGGAACGGAAAAAACTAGGAAATGTTATCTACAGCCATTTCCACGAAGCAACCACAAGCAGTACTGTACATGCAATTTGGTGAATATTCATTCACCAAAATAAATGAGTTTTACGTGTATCTTTTTTAAAATTTATAAAAATTTTATTTTATTATAAATTTTATAAAAAAATACATTTCTTTTTTTTTTTCATTGGTTTGCTTCAATTTTAACTTAATTAATTAAAAGATAAATATACTCATCGTATAGTTATTCTATATAAATAAAATTTTTATTTATTTATATATTTATTTTAAAACTTATTTGATATACTTTTTAAAATAAATATATTAATATTTTATTTAAAAATCTTAATTTTGTGTTTGTGCATATATATATATATATATATATATATATTAATTCTCTAATAAATTAATTAAAAATTATTTATTGTTCTGTATAAAAATTTTTATCTATATTTTTTAAAAAAAATAATTTTATTATATAAACATTCAAATAATATTTTTTAATGATATTAATTACTACATTAAATTATTTTGTAAAATTTTAAATTATAATATGAATTATTTTTAAAATAATATAATAATATATATTAATGATATTTAATTTGAGTTAATTAAAATATTATATTATTAAAATTTAGAACATAAATTAGTATATAATATAAATAAAAACAAATAAATAAAATTTTAATTATAAAGCATAAATAAATTAGATTATATTTATTTTTTTAATTAATTAACTTATGATACAAGCAGTTAACTTACGATCAAAATAACATAAAGAGATTAGTGTACATTTTTAGAAAACATGCTACAAAGTAAAATTATCACAAAATTCAGAAAAGACACTAAATAAAACTTCCAAAATAAATTTATTATCTAAATTATTTAGATTAACTACCGATTCTTGATTTTCATTTCCAAAAATCCACACATGATTTTTTTTTTTTTTTTTGGTATGGAAACAAATCTATCAAGATCCAGGTCCTCGAGCTTCTAGGATGTCCTCGGGTTGGCTGGATGCACAATAACTCAAAAGTGTTTTACTGATAATTTTGGTAGTTTCTCTAAGACATACACATATTAGGAGTGGAGTGTTGATTATTGGATGATAATCCTTTGATACTTAAATTAGTAAAAAGGGTTATTTAATTGAGGTCGTTTTGTCTTAAACTTCTTGAGAATAAATAATAAAAATAATCACTCTCAATGCATTTTCTAATTTCTTTTTTACAGAGTAATAGTCATGGATCCTTTTCTTCTGTTTTAGTTTATTTTTATGTTCCAAACATTTTCTTATTATATATAGAATATGACTCAAGTTTGTATCCCAAGACTCTTTTATTTTCTTTACCTAGAACTCTGTTATCCCTTACTTTCTTATCCCTTTTAAGCAAGGTCAGAAATCTAGTTAATAAAGAATTTAAGTGAAAATTCTAACTTGCTTAAGAAAAACTTAATGAATTGGGACTTTCCTTAAATATGACCCAAGAATAATCTGTTTTGTTCTTGGTTCATTAATGAAGATGACTTGCTATGTTTAAAAGTGTAACTGAGGACAACCTGATTCGTCCCGTCCTTCCGTAAGAAGATATTAACCTCTTTTTTGGAGATTAAAATTGAGCTTCGACATGGAAGAACAAGAACATAATAACCAAACCAAGCAACCACAATCGATTCCTTGGAAGATGATAATAACATCCACTAAAAGCTCAGAACTTGGAATGAAAATTCTTTCTAGACTCTTCTGGGTAGCATTTCTGGTGAAGAAAATTTAATATTTAGAGATGGGTTTGGTCATGCATTGGCCTTATAATATGTAATCCGCCAAAAGAGTATCCTTTTTTCTGGTTTGTCAGTTTCTTTGGTTTCTCCTGAAGCTGTACTTGTCGTCCGTCCTGCCTTTCTACATCATTTTTATAAAGTAGTCCAAGTTTTTTGAACCTTGAAATTCAGAGTGATGATAAGGTGGGTAGGTTTATAATTGCAAAAAAATTTAGCTGCCATTTTTGGAGAGCAGACCACAGTATGAAGAACAATATGATATCTCCCAAGTTGCATTCTTTGTCCCTTATGCGACGCCACCAATACTTTACCCATTAAAATATAAATTATGTATCACAAGTAATCTCCTGTAAAACTTGACAAGTTTAATGCATACGCTGACATATTCATTTGATATTTCCATTTTAAAAAAAAAAAATTACTTGATTCTTGTTTCTTGCATGTCTGCTTTGGTAACCATTACTATGCCTGTTCTTTTGTAACCGTGAAAAGATTATTGAGATGTTTATAAGTTGATTACTGCGACTGTCTCTGCAATGAGGTCACCCCCCTACCAGCAAGCAAAGGTAGACCGTTCCATCTCCTTGACTTCCTTGAAGGTAGTCCAGAAGCTAACCCATTTTGAAGAATCTAAGAAATTCTGAAGAACAGTTGGATTATGAATGATTGCTATGTGGAGAGAAGGAAACATCATTTCCCTTACCAGCTACAAGGAAACAGTAGAACATGATCCACGTTGTTTTAAGGCATAAATATTATCAGACATTGGGAAACCCTGCTGTAAGCAAAGTCAAACACTCGGAAATGTTATATTTAGTCAATGACACGAAGCAACCACAAGCAGAGTACCGTACATGCAATTTGGTGAATGAATATTCATTCGCTTCCGAAATAAACAAAGGAGTTTAGCATGTACCTTTTTCTAAATTTTATGATAAATTTAATAAAAAATAGATTTATCATCTAAATTATTAACACTAAAATATCAATATGCTACTGGTGAATGAGTAGTATATTATACTGCAATTTGGATTTCAATATGAGTATGCATGCATGTCCATGTTCTAATCACTATCCGTCCAGTCCAGAAGTTCAAAAAATTCTGAAGGACAGTAAGATTATAAAGAATTTTAGATTTAATGATTGACACATGGAGAGAAGGAAACATTTTCGTTACTACAAGAAAACAGTAGGACATGATCTGTGTTTTTTAAGACAGAAATTTTATTCAAAGATTGAAAAATCGGGTCAAAAATATTAAGAAACGAAAAAAAATATTTTAAAATAATATAAAAAAAAATTTTAAATAAAATAATTTTATTATATTAATATTATTCATACGATGTAATTATTTTAATAAATATATTTTTTATTTTATTAATTAAATAATTTTATTATATTAATAATATTAAATAATAAAAATATCTCTTCCTTTTATGCCAGCACAAAGCAATCACAAACAGTACTGTATACGCGGGGCCATAATACGAAAAGTTTGGTCCCTTCTACACGTTTTCTGCGGCATGTGTTGTTGTTTACCGCCCTTATCTCGCAAGGAAAAAAAATCCTTCGATATTTATTCGGTGACTTAACCAAGCATTTGAGAACAACTTCCAAAAAGCTTAAGGATGAACGGTCATTATTCAGAAGGATTAAAAAGACATTTTCAAGCAGGATAAATTGATAACTTCATTCTTTATGTTTCTTAATATTGAAGGGTACAGGTGTCTTTCTATTATTTTAATCAAATCTGAATGGCTAGGCAATAGGGATTGAGGACCGGAAGTTGCTGATCCTGTGATAAAACGAAACAAAAGCCAAAAATGTCAGCCAGCCCCTTGAAGGGATAGAAAACCCCCAATACCCCTCCTGAAATTCAGTTGCTTGAAGTTGAGTTCATCACTACGTTGTGACATATTTATCACATAAAATTTTCAAAACACACACACAAACACCCTTATCTTGAATTAAATCAATCATTATAATAATGGAACTATAATAGATAAGATTCGAAATATTGAACAAGTCTTCTTGGTTATTTGATAAAAATATTTAAATACACGGTATAATTTCATTCGAGTAATTTCATTCCTGATTTGAGTATATCAGCATTCCTCATCAAAATGGTCTGCTGTTACAATGGTTCCTGTTATCAACTGAGTCTGTCTCAAAAGTCATCATATTCCTGAAAACTGCTATTATTGTAGAATTGAAGAGACATTACTACTAAACAAAGAAATTATTCCAAATATTATCACATACACTAGCCGTAGTGGGTTCTAGTAGTTAAGATAGCTGGTAAGCAAGTAAAAGAAGTATAACAACAAAAGTGAGGAGGATTCTCAATAACTTGTACAAAGTTATATAGCCATGTACTTCCCTGTAACATGCCAATCAAATATTAGCATGAAAAAAGATAGCACATTTCAACTCTGTGCAGAGGCAGCAGGATTTGAACTTGGAAATGTCAACACACTAGTGCCACTCTCTGGATTAGCATTCCCGTCACTGGCATGTCTAACAAACTCCTCAGGGGACATGTGTGTACCATGGCAAGCACAAACAATCCTAATCCGGTTTGCACTGTACCTATAAGTAACACCTGAAATTGTCCTACCTTCTGGACCAGAACCTGTGGTTGATACCCATGGTAAATTAGGGTAAGAACCGCATCCTCCAAATTTTATGTCTGCAGCTATACCTGGTTTTATAGCTGATAAATCCAGAGAGAGAACTTCCGGTGCTGATCTGTCAGATATGTCTTTTGCTTTATGGATCACATTTGCATCTTCTGCTTGAGTTGAGGAGCCTTCTTCCGTGGCATGCTGTTTCCCTTCACTTTTGGCCCATTCTATTGTCCTCCCATCAAATTGTGTAAACTCGGATGAATTCCGTGCAATTACTTGCATGGCAGCTGTATTTATAAAACAGGATAAAGAAAGAAATACATCACCAATCATAAGCATCATAAGCATTAACAGTATCACAGCAACTAGATGCATCATCCTCGTTTTCTTATTCATTAATTCATTTTGATAAATATACACTTCATATGTGACGTATCATACTGAAAAGATAAACAAACATCAGCAGCAAAATGTCAGCAGAGTTTCAAGAACTGTTATAACTTTAGCAGGGCTTAGCCTGAGAAGAAATATTGTCAGAATTTACTTCAAAGGTCCAACATTAAAAAGTAATACATGCAAAAAGTCCACAGGAGTATTATAAACATGGGTCCAAAACAAACCTAATAAATGTTCACCAATTAAACCACCAATGTAAATCAAATAAGTCTTGACTAAGTCTTGGCTTTGTATGGATGGTATAATGTTTGAATTCAAATAATTAATTTTCTTTTGAGTAGGGTAACAAAGTATTAACAGGCAACAAGTACGTCAGTCAAGATCAAGCTCAGACTCGCCCTTTGTGAAGGGATGGTGAAATTGGAAAGGGCAGAGTATGTCATTTTTAAGCAAGAGATATCCATTTGCTAAATCAATTAAAAAGTATAGAAAGAGTGAGCTATGGGACCTTGAGAAATCTTTAATCCATCATTATGCTTATCCACGTTTGGTGGACCTCTTCCTGCATAAGAAGGGTGGATCTGTTGAGACTGAGAAACCACACCCCATGCATTATCTTTACCAAACATTGGAACTTGGCCAGGAGAATAGCCAAACATAACTGGCAATTTTCCAGGGTTCACAGGCTGGGCTCCTGATAGTTCACTACTTGCAGTAGGCATCTTCTTCATCATGACATGCAGTGATGTGCTGGGTACACCTGCAGAGTTAGACTCTCTCACAGATATTGTGTATGGTATATTCATATTGTTTTCCGGTTGGACTGAGAACGGAATGCCATAGCTCATATTTCCAAGCTTGAATTCATTTTCTGACGAACCATTACACCTCTGTTGTCCCTGTAAGTTTACAACACTTGAATCAGAAAACCCATGAACCTCCTTGGGAACCTCAGAAGAGCCAGCAACTCCGATGTACCTTTTGGAGCCATAATCATGGTGAGAAACCAGCCTTGAGGTTGAACCATCAACTTCAGACTCTGCCACATCTTCATTTTCAGCAGTCGACCCTTCCATTGTTGTGGAAATATGTGATGCTTTTGTCTTGTCATGTAAATCAGAAGGATAAGCTTCTCTCTCATGCTTCTTTTGATTGTTCATCTCATCAAACAATATTTTATGTTTATGACTTGCCTCTGGTTGTTTTTCCTCCTCAATCTCAGCAGAACTGCTTCCATTTGTGACCCAAAGTCCCATAACATTCATGTTTGTTGAAGCATCTACATCAACAGTGCCCTTGGAAAGGTCATTGAAGAAGTTCTCTTGGGGGTTGACTAAATCACTTCTCTGATACCCCGTACCTGGTTCCTGTTTCTGGGTGCTGCTGTGAAGGAAACTTATAAAATCATCTGCTGTTTTGTTGCCTCTATCAACTTCTTCTGTTTTAGAATCTGAAGGGCTACCATTTTTACCTTTGGATTTACCAGTTGATCCACCACAAGACAAGCCCAAGCTCAGCTCAAGCCCATCATCATCTTCCATACTATCAATTTGATGTATATCAACGAGAGTCAAGCACAACCTTTGACAATCCTACAGGCTATTCCTTACAATCATGCACCTGTAATGATGAGGTAATCATTGCAGAAAAACATGCCTGCATAATAGTCAATCTTATTACAATGAACATTAAAAGAAAGTAGAACTTCATTTCAACAGAATTGCTAATTTAGAGAAAAGACTGAAATAAAAATCACAGACATCAAGGCATTAAACTTCACAAACCCAACATAATGCAAACTATTGATGTCAGAAACTAAATGCATGTCCTTAAGATTCCATCACTCTATGTAATCCTATTTTGAGGATTAACTTTATGCCATAAGCAAGGACATCTAGAGGTCCTACTGATGGGGTTTGAGAAATGGTGATAGGTAACATACACATAAACTAAACGAATAAGTAGCACCAATAAACATTCTTAAATTTCAACTGTAATTTGCACCACAAGGTTATGAGCTAAGAATACAAGTACTAATATGAACTGAGTATCCTTGATGCTTAAAAACAAACGGAAACAGCAAGCAGAACAGTTATACTACAGAGCTAAAATTATTTAATGAGAGTGATCTTCCCATACTAATTGTTTGGGAATCCTTTTTCTAAATCTCCTAGTCAGAGCGCCCTGTATCCTTTAAGACATTAAGCATGAAAGAGGAACTACTAGCACAAGATCTGGGATTCATACTAGAAACAGTTTGCTTGCTTGGAAAGAGTAGGAAAGTAAAGCAATCAAAGCACTGAACCTCAAATGTGCAATCATCCAAGACCCCACAACATAAACCACCTAATAATACAAGTGGCTAAAACAACTGCATAGCTTGGCTGAACTAAAATGTAGACCTTTCAACTAAGACAAAAAATATAAAGAAAAAAAAAAAAAAAAACCTGATTCTTTCATTCTTCTTTCTCATTTCTTAGCAAGCAAACAACAATTCCCATATCTACCCATCACCTAATCATGCATGCAAGCCAAAATACAGTGAAATTAAGAAAACCAAAACCGGAACTTGGAAGATGAGCAAACCCCAGAAAAACTTGCGTCTAGAAATAGCAGGAATTGATTGGATTCGAAATTAGCAATGAAATGAAATTGGATCCCAGAATTACCACATAAATATAGTAAAGGAATTGAAGAAACAAAGCTACAAACGCACAAACAAAAAACAGCAGACGTAACCCACATCAAAATAGTAATAATTAAGAAGAAATTAAAGAAAGAGAGACCTGAATTGGACAAAGACGATTCATAGGAAACCCTGAGTGAATGTTGTGTTGTGTTAGCAAAGAGAAAAGATGAACACCAGTAATATATTAGAGAGATTATGGATTACAAACACAACACAAGACAAAGCGAATTTTGGGTACAAGTTGGTTGGAGAAACTTTCAAACACGAACTCTCACATTTTGCCTTCCCAAATCTAATGTGAGCACATGATTTTCATGCATTATTTTATTTTATAAATTTATAAAAACTAATTGCAAGCACAATTACGGTGTGATAACGAAAATATTGGGTTCCAAATTTCAGATTTTATTGCGTCATAAATACTATTTACAAAAATATAATAAAATTTCAACATTATTACCCTCTTAAAGTCGTGAATAATTAACTAACTATATTTACAAATATTTTCCATTTGTTTTATCACTTATCATAATTTTGTTTTGTTTTGTTTTATTTAATAGAGGGGCGTGTATAAAAAAATTGCAGTTCATTTTTTCTTGCTGGTTTTCTTTGTGTTAAGACAAGTGAAACCGAACACGTGTTTGTCATAAAAATAGAAGCTCAATTTGAATAATTACAGCCGTTTGATTTATAATCACATCGAATGTCACGAGACATACTCGATTAAAAGGTATAAGCACGTGTTTTTTTTTTTTCATATTGTGCATACACCAATTTGACATTTGAACGTTTAACAACCAACCAAACAATTCCAACAAGGGATGCAAAAAATAAATAAATAAGAATTGAATAAAATAATTTGGTCTAATATATAATATTTTTTATTTTTAAATTTAAAAAATTTATTATTTTTATACTAGAAAAGAGAATATTTATTTAATAATATTTGACGAATATATTTTTATATTAAAAAAATAATATTTACTACTAAAGTAAATAAATTTATTTCTTATTTAATACTGATTGGAAAGAAATGAAAAATTAATTTGTATAATATATAAAAAATTAATTTAATATATTTTGATAAAATAAACAACCCAAATTTTAATAATTTATCAAAATAAAAAATTGTAAAAATAACAAAAAATTTAAATATTAATTATTAGATATGTGTAATTTGGATTTTTCTTTTATGTGGATTGTATATTGATTATTTATTGAAAATGTGTAATTTAGAATTTTTTTTATATGATTTTAATTTAGATATCAATTATTATTAGTACTTTGCATATAAACTAAATATTTTTTATAAGAAAAATATGAAAATTAAATTGTATTATTATTGTATTCAATGTATATAAAAAAAATAAGTTAATATATTTTAATATTAAAAAAAAATAAAGGGTTAATATATCTTAAAATTTTAAATTATTAAATAAAAATGGCCAAGAGGAGGACAATCCACTCAAAACAAAACCGAAAAAGAAAATTGACCCAACCGAAATGGGGACGGGGACATGGATAAGATGCCAATCCCCAGCCATGCCCAAGCTTAGTTCCAAGCACCCATATAAACCACACTAAAAATAAATAGAACAAAATTCTAATGTTAGATGTCATTGTTAAGTGGATCTATTCAGTAATAGCAATGTTGGTGATAAAATATGGAGATGAAATGAATGGTGTATCTGATTTTAGTAATTTAGGAGGAAAAAGGAAATAGGGATGATGAAAATCAATATTACTTTCTTTGTTTTTATAAAAAAGAGGCTAGAAAGAAGACTGCTAGGGAATTTTCTTTTTAACAGTTGAAGGAATATTTGGATTCCTCAAAACACCAATGAAAAATCCCAACTCGCAGAGTAAAAAATAAATTAATTTATAATTTTATTTTTATTAAAAACAACTTTTCTCAGGTTTCACCTCATATAATTTGATATTTCAAAACCCTAAATTTAGCTTAATTTCAATCTCTTTCACTTCAAAAAACAGAACTTGTCACTCCTTTTCATCGGTGCTTTCCTCTCTCTCACCGAAAGATATCATTGCTTTCCATCAAATCTTGATTTGTTTTGGTTGATTTATTAGTAGTTGAAGATTATACATATTTTTTAATTAATTTTTACTTAATTTTGTTCTCCATTTTGTTTAGTGTTCAATGTTAGAACCTATTTAGTATTTTGAGTTCTTGTTTATATGTCTTCTATTTTTACTAATTCATTTCTTCTTCATATGTTCATGAAAGGTTTGTTATTATATGCCATTTTCAACACCCTTACATTTTCTTTTCTTTTCTTTTCTTTTCTTTTGGTCGCATTCTCTGAATTTTTTTTTTAATGTTCTTTGTTGGATTACTGAGAAAATGACGGAGAAAGTTATGAAAATTAAATATTTATTTAATGCGTTTTTGTATTTTTTTTCCCCTAAACTTTAACAAAACTTTGACTTTCTGCCTTGCATTGCCGGTGTTTTGGTTTGCTCATTAGTTCGGTCATTAAGAAATTGAGGGGAATATGAAAAAAATTTTGAATTAATGTTTAATATCGACATGGGTTTCTAAGAAAATGAACACCCACTTCATACTATGTTTCAGATTATTGTCTTGTCATTTGAATTTTTTTCTATTATTTTCTCAGTGGCCAAAAGGGAATTATTATTATTATTATTAATGTTTATTTATGGTGGTTGCTATGGTGGTACATATAAGTTGAAAATCTGGATTCTGTAATCAAATTCTTTATTTTCACCGAAAATTTAATACTTTTTGCAGAATCATAAAAACTTAAATAGGTTTTTGCAGAATCATATAGTCTAACTTATAATGAATGGGAGTGCTTTTAGTACTTTATCCATAATATTTGAACAAGTAACTGTTTTTTTTTTACATATAATACACGTTATGTTAAAAATAAAATTATTAAGTTTTGATTCATGAGGTTATAGGAAACAATTAGTAAATACTCTAGCAATATTTTGTATTCTACCATGCAACTACACATGAATTATTGAAATAACTAGAGTCAATTCTAGAAAACTCCATTGATAAAAAATGAAAATAGTTCAAGGTAGATATATCAATTATATTTATTATGTGTGCATGAAATGTCATCTTAATAGCATAATAATTATTTAATAAATCTTTTTTTTTCTTTTGCGTTGATTATAGAATTACGATTATAGAATTACTTCGGAGCACTGGATGAAACATACATTAAGGTAAAGGTGTCTATAGCATATAAACCTAGGTTCTAGAATTAGAAGGAAAAAATTGCCGCAAATATTTTAGGAGTTTGTATGTTTTAAAACAATTCATACTAAAAATAGCGAAAAACTTAAGAGGTAAAAGAATTTAAACTCTTTATTTTTGAGTAAAAAATTAAAAATTTTTGAAAAGTAATCTCTTTTGTTTTTTGTTTTACTAAATTAATCATTTTTATAATTCATTTATTAAATAATTTAAATACACTAATTTTAACAAAAATACTCCATAAACAAAACATAAATGAAAATTTTAAAAACATTACAACATATATTTGGGACGATCGAAAATAATATATTTTATAATATTTATAAAATTTTTGTTTATATTTTAGTTATAGAATTATTTTTGTATATATATATGTGTGTGTATGCGCGCGCGCGCATGTAGTGAAAAATCAATAATTTCTTAACTTTACATAATTTCTTATACCATTTTTCAACAACTATTATATCAATATAATTTTAATATTTAAAATTATATTTAGTGTATGTAATAAATATATTATAATTAATACACGTGTTGAATTTAATTTTAACTATTAAAATTAATTATTAAAAATATATTAATATAACAGTTAAAAAATTAGTATAAAATTATACAAAATTAAGCAACTCCTAATCTTTTTTTGTGTGCGTGTAAATTATTTTAATAGTTAGTTTAATAAAACAAAAAAAATAAATAAATAAAAGTGATTAATTTTGAAATTTTGCCTAAAAAATTTACTTCCCGATTCCTTTTTAACTTTTTCTCTCAAAGCGTGCATTGTCATAGGCTTCATCTTCTTTTTCTTTATTGGAATGTTGTCTTATTGGTTGTATTTTTTTTAATGGCAATCTCTTAAATTAGATTTGTTAGTCCTACTGAATACTTGTATTCCACTTTGATTGGTATTTTTAATAACACAAACCGTATTTGTTAATTAATAGACGACCTCCTTTGATCTAATGACTTTCAAATCGCTTACTGTCAACTGCGATGCTTCTCAAAAGGTTCGTTGCACCTTCCAATAACATGGCATATATATATTTATCATCTTCCTATTTTTTTTACGTTAATTTTCAATTTTTAAGTTAATAATTTATTAAATATTAAAATAAAATAAAATAAATATTATATATATAAATGATTGAAAGTTTCTTAATTTTATATAATTTTTTATACTATTTTTTAACCGTTACACTAAATTATTTTTAATAGTTGAGATTAAATTTAACTTCTATAATTAATATATCATAATTAATAAATATATTAAATTTAATTTCAATCATTAAAAGTATAAATAATTAAAAAATTCGTATAAAATATTGTGTAAAATTTAAGTATTCCTTATTCTTCTCCCTCCACCTACATGAGCATATTTTTCAAGAAAGCAAGAGCAAATTATGAATTTTTTTTCAATTAACAGTAATATTTATATTATTATAAGACCTTAAACTATTAAAAACTATGTTGATTAATAGTTTGATACCCAAATTAGAACATTATAATTGAAATTGAGGACCAATCCCCAATGCAACAGCACCAACCAAGCCAAAAAAAAAAATGACATTGGCATTGCCATTCTACCAAAATATCATGAATTTCATGTGACTTTATTGGCATACACATGTAAATATGTGTGTATGCATCAATAAAATATTTACCTATTTGTTTTTTTTAAAAAAAAAATTAATTTAATTGATTAAATCATTTATTTTCCTCTTTCTCACACCCAAATGCATGCATTAAAAGTCAGTCAAATAAAAGATTTCAAACTTTGAATTGAATCGCTTTCACTAGGAGAAAATGTGGTCCATAAATCTTATTGTATTAATAATGTTCACATTGAAATTTGAGTCCCCAATTTATGTAATAATTTCTAATCTTATGACCAAAATAGTATTTTTTATGACACTGAAATAACAAAAGAAAGTCCACTATCACTTTTTGTCCCTACTGACTATTGTAATACAACATGTTTTATTCATAATTTAAGGTCTTGTTTCATCAATAATTCATCTATAATTATTTGAATTTTAACATTAAATAAAAAATATAAATTACCCATTTATATCGAATAAATTCCTAATTTTCTTATTGAAATGATTAAATTCTATTTTTAAAAATTTATATTACAATTATAGATGACAACTCATATCCTAGGAGAGTTCGTAGTATTATTGGATATAAAAACCAACTCCTACTTGTCTGTCAAATAAATTCGAAGTCAACATGGCCATTTGGAACTAAGAAATAGCTGTCGTGGGTGCTGCTAAATATAAAATAAATAAATAAAATAATGGGATAAGTTATAACAACTTGGCTTGGCTTTGCTGGGCTGGAACAAATTTGTCAAGGAAGATAAGGCTTAAGAGTTGAGGAGTTTCAAAATGGCTGCCAAAAAACAGTGAGCCGAAAAATAAAAAGACCCAGTCAAAGAACTCATCTAACATCTTACCATTCATGCCTATCCAATTGTTGTTATGGTTAATTTTTATTCATTGCATGATATGGATTGATGAACGTGTTGAAGTTGGATTATTAACCGATAATTAAGATTAAGATTAGGATAATTAAAGTCCATATATAAAGCAAGTCTGGCAATTGAAAATTTTAGCTGTACACAGATACCAATTTGGTGGTAGTATACTGATTAAATAGAATACCAAAAGAAATTCAAGTCTCTGTAGCAGCGTCACTCCCTTCCGCTTGCCTATAGGTAGAGACAGAGATATAATGCATGAGTTGTTAATTTATTTTGAACTATGAATTCTGGAGGCTGAGCTCATCTGGGTTGAAATCTCTTGTTATTTATATCACCCGTTTTCCAGTACTTTAGTGAGGAAGATTTGTTCTCTTTCTCTTACTGTTTTCTTTTCTTTGTTTGACTGTAATTTGTTTGTTTCAGAATATATGTGAGTGCAGAAGAGAGAAGGGAAGACAAAGAGAGAGTGAGAGAGAGACAGAGATGGCAGGAGGGGGATTTATAGATGGAGGAAACTTGAAGAGAGCTTCTCTATATGAATACAGAATCACAAGTTATTTTGTGGTTTCTTGCATTGTTGCAGCTATGGGAGGATCTCTTTTTGGCTATGATCTCGGTGTTTCTGGTCGGTAGTTTTTCATCGGCTTACTGGTTTTAGTCTTTTAGGTTTGTTTGTTTGTTTTGTTCATCAACTCCCATGCCGTTTCTGATTTATGTGCAAATTTATTATGTAAAGGTCAGGTTTTCATTGACCTAAGACTAACATATTGTCCTATCTTCTTTTTGATGGTTGAAAGAATTTCCATTTTCTGAGCCATTCAATTTCATTATGCATCTTCAATAATTTATCTAAGATGCAAATTGCAATACAGTTGTTGTTTGATGTGCAGCCTCACATTTCTTTTCATGTTTTGCTTTTCCACCAAACCAAACAGGACCTTGAAAGAAAAGTTACACCCTCAATAGTTCTCCGATCATGGAAAATAATTGCTCAAATATCATATTATATTTTGGGAAAAAAGAACAAATATTTCTTGGAATGGAATGGAACACTTATCCTACTGAACATATCATTGAAAAATGATTTGATTTGATTTGATTTGCTTTTTAGGAGGTGTGACTTCCATGGATGATTTCTTGAAGGACTTCTTTCCAAAAGTGTACAGAAGAAAGCAAGCACATCTGAATGAGACAGATTACTGTAAATATGATAACCAAATCCTCACTCTCTTTACGTCCTCACTGTATTTTGCGGGGCTTATCTCCACATTTGGAGCCTCCCATGTTACCAGAATCAAAGGAAGAAGAGCTAGCATTATCGTCGGATCAATCAGCTTCTTTTTGGGAGCAATCCTCAATGCAGCTGCAGTTAACATCTCGATGCTCATTATAGGAAGAATTTTACTTGGCGTCGGCATTGGATTTGGCAACCAAGTAAGCCCAAATGACTGCATACAAATTTGTAATTAACATCATCTTGTTGATTCATCTGCAACAAGTTCCTGACTAATTCTATCTGATAATATTGTTGGCACAGGCAGTTCCTCTGTATCTTTCAGAAATGGCACCGGCAAAAATCCGAGGAGCAGTTAACCAACTGTTTCAACTCACAACCTGCTTAGGAATCCTCATTGCAAACTTGATCAATTATGGAACAGAAAAAATTCATCCATGGGGATGGAGATTATCACTAGGTTTGGCTACAATACCTGCTTTGCTAATGTTTTTCGGTGGACTTTTCCTTCCGGAGACACCAAACAGCCTAGTAGAACAAGGCAAATTAGAAGAAGGAAGAAAGGTCTTAGAGAAAGTTAGAGGCACTACAAGAGTTGATGCTGAATTTGAAGATCTGCTTGATGCAAGCAATGCATCAAGGGCCATAAAGCATCCTTTTAAAAATCTTCTTAAAGAGAGGAATCGTCCGCAGTTGGTTATTGGAGCCTTGGGAATCCCAGCGTTCCAACAGCTAACAGGAATGAACTCCATATTATTTTATGCTCCTGTACTATTTCAGAGTTTGGGATTTGGTTCAGGGGCATCACTTTACTCGTCTATCCTGACTGGTATAGCGCTTTGTATTGCTGCACTTATGTCAATGGGTTTTGTAGACAAATTTGGCAGAAGAGCTTTCTTCTTAGAAGCTGGTGCTGAAATGATTTGCTACATGGTAACAATAATTACCTCTTAGCATTCTTTATTAATGAATTAACAGCATAATTGAGCTTGATTTTTTTATTCTTCCCTCTGTCCAACAGGTGATTCTGGCGGTAACTTTGGCTCTGAAATTTGGTGAAGGAAAAAAACTCCCCGAAGGACTAGGAATCTTCCTTGTAATAGTGATATGTCTATTTGTATTGGCATATGGTAGGTCTTGGGGTCCGCTGGGTTGGCTAGTACCAAGTGAGATATTCCCACTAGAAACAAGGTCAGCTGGGCAGAGTGTGGTGGTCTGTGTAAATCTCCTCTTCACAGCGTTGATAGCGCAGTGTTTCCTCGTCTCGCTCTGTCATCTCAAATATGGAATCTTCTTGCTCTTTGGTGCCTTGGTTTTCATCATGAGCTGCTTCATTTTCTTCCTCTTGCCGGAAACCAAGCAAGTTCCAATTGAAGAAGTTTATCTTCTCTGGGAAAATCACTGGTTCTGGAAGAGAATAGTCAAAGATGATCAATCAAATGACGTTGAACTAGAAGCTAAGTGAGATCTCTTTGCAACACATGAACTGCTTTTGTTTCTCTCCTATTAGTTAAATTTCATTTTGGCTTACATAAAATCCCAAGTATTAAGAAGAGGCCTAGAACCTACAGTAATAAAACAAATTATTCAGATTTATCACATACTAGTTTCTTATTTGAACTGCATTTAATTAATGTACATCAAAACAAATATCCAGCAATTTCCTCAAAACAAATATCCAGCAATTTCCAAATAGATTGTTTTGCTTGAACCTCAAGCAAGCATCTGAATCAAATAAAAATTTCTAGCGAGGGTCCAAAGAATTACAATCAAATGATAGCACTTAATAAATTACGCAATCGTAAATACATCTGAGAGGGTATGTATTATGATAATAATTTAGCAAGTTCGTCTACTCCCAAGCTTCCATGCGGTACTACATCCAGACAATGTACAGTTTCATCTGAATATCTTGTTTTTCTAGGAATTGTACTTTTTGTTTTTCCAGGAGTCTGTCTCACATTCCCTCCTCTTTCAGAAACAATTGGAACTTCCTTTTTCACGACCAAATCCCTGGCCTCTTTGTTCTCACTCTTTTCAACAGCTATCTTCCTGAACCGCTGCCTAAAAACTGGTCCAGGTGGAGCTGACTTGGCAAAAGCAACTGATCTTTCATAAATACTGTCTGCATCCAATTTATCATCATCTAACACTACCGCACTTCCATTCTCAACAGCTTGCTGCATGAGAAGTAAGACTCTCTTCATATCATGGCTGCATAACTTTGCTGGTCCATTGTGTTCTTGAGCAATTTCTGAAAGATTCTGCAAATTGTCATTATCTAAAGAACACAAGCTCAAAGACTCTGATGGATTTCCCATGCTTTCAACCCCTCCCAACATGGTCTCTGATTCCGTTGATGTAACTGTTGACCCTCCATGAACAGAACCTTTGTTAACCAATATGGCCTCACATTCATATCTATTTCTCACATATTCTGACTCATCATTAGCAAAGCCAGAGTTATCCAATTTGGTCATATCTCCATAGATATTTGTCTTGGCATCCATCGTATTATCTGAGACACCTGTGCTATCTAATATGGTTTTACTAGCCTCCACATTTGAAATTAAATCAGAAGGTGAGAATGGTTCATCGTCCTCTTCAGACGACAAATTCTCAGTGGCTGAGAATGGTTCATCATCATCTACAGACGACAAATTCTCAGTAACTAATAATGGTTCATCGTGATTTAGGGACAACGAATTCTCACATAACTCTGCATGTATTTCTTCAGAACCTTCACAGGACATGCTTGTATTGAGTGTTTTTGAACTTACATTCCCAACTGTGCGCATACAAGTACATGATGCTGCTGATCCATTGCCTTCTGATGGTGGTGCAACAGAAATTGCACCATCAACTTCGTATTCCTTTGCATTCTCAGAATCATTAACTGGTTTTGGAAGAGAGAACTTCCAATCCTGTCCTCTCCACATTAGTATGTGCTCGCGTTCAAAAGAGATTAGTACGCATGGGACAAGATCCTGTTATTAAAGAATTAGGCAAATTATATTTTTGTCTTCACAAAATGTAAAGTTGATTAATTGAGAATGAAAATCTTGAGAGTGCCCAATATATATGGTTTATCATACCCTGAGTTTAGCACCAATTTTTCGGTAGTCGCTTGCATTCATTCCTTGACAGTTGATCCGGACCAGTTCGCACACTTCAAATGCCTCTCGGACATTTTTCACTAGGTCAGAGTACACACCATTTTTCCCTATAAGACGTAAAAAAGTCTACTTTGAGTTTGCTTCAATGCTTGAGAGAAAAATTGACTTCTACTTTCATTTGCACGTGAATTACAGCAATGGTCAAGGAAAGTGAAAGTCTACCTAGCTTGCATATTGGTATTAATTTCCGTCCCTTCTTGCGCATTTCTGTCGCTTCTTCCACTGTCAGACCGTCTGGAGCCCGCTGAATCAACCTTGGATACATAGGAGTAACAGGCTTCCAGAGCATCAGAGGAAAGCGAGGATGAGTTTTGTAGTTATAATTTCTGCCTCTAAACAGGTATAGCACCCCTCCTCTTCTGTAAATAATCTTTCCTCCTGTTCTTTCCTGCCAAATCAAGAAATTTTAGGAAAATGGACAGAGCTTATGAGTCAATTGGTGATATCATAAAACATTATTCAATTAATAGATACCATTCCATCTCCATTCAAACCAAATATGCCTTATCTATCCCCATAGCCAAAAAGAAGAACAAATGGTACCAAAGCATGGTCAAAAGCATAGACTAAAGCATAATCTTTTCTAGTGATTACATTTTAAAATGGATATTGAAAACTTGTAATTTGTAATTTGATCAATTTAAGATGTATAGACTAAAGCATAGTCTTTTCTAGTGGTTACAGAATCCTTAATCTATCATATACAAACTAATCCAAGTACTTAAAGTACCTCTATGTATTGATGCCAATCCTTAAGGTAGAGCTAAGGCAAACTTCATCCACATTTCAAGGCAGATTCAGTATCCTAAGTTCCAAGAATTGTAGAATGAAATGTAGTAAACACACGAACACAAAAGAAATAAAGGCACAAAGCATAGATATTGGAACTGAAAATGTAAGAAAACAACCTCTAATTGCTGGCACACATTGTCCATGTCCACCGTACACACTCCTTTGCACTTTATCTTGCACACTCTCCTCCTCTTCCAATGGGCATGTATGTTATCCAACATGTTGTGCGTCAAACCATCTCTACCTAAAAAGAGAGAAAAAAACAACAAACAATTCAATAGTCAATGCAAGACTAATTTATATTATAAGCACCATGTTAATAGAAGCCATATATGAAGTTAAGCACGGGGTTCATCCTCCAAAACAGGGATGCATATTGAACATCAAACTTGTAAAAGAATCTAAAAACATAATATACCCATATTCAACTGCCTCTTGGACTTCGTGCACGCCTCCACTAATTCCTTAACTTCCTCCTTCGTTAATGGGTCACCCAATATCTCCTCTCTCGTCGACACGTACCTGGGCCCCGTCCCAGGCAAAAATGGACCCGGCTTCTGCACGGGCTTCACTCCCTTCTTATTTGGCGGCGGTAATACGAATGAATCGAACTCTTTCAGTTTCTTCTTACTAGGCGGCAGTGGGGCCCTCCCCGTCCACGGCCGTGCCATCGTGGTGGGGCCGAACGGCGCGATTGGCGCCTCCCGCAGTTTAACAGGCTTCACCTTCGGCGTCTCCGTGTAGCTGTACTTGAACTCAAACGGCGCACCGTCGATGACGTAAGAGAGGCCGTCGTTGCTTAAGCGGATGTTCGCTTTCGCGTTGGCTGGTTTCTCTACGCTCAAATTTGTAATTTTGGTCCGCTTCGAGATTCCCCGAAATGCGGGGTGGTCGCGGGATTTGGTGGCTTTGGAGTATTTAGATTTTTTTCCCGGAATTGAGGGCCTTGAAGGAGAGGAAGGTGTGCCAATGGATTTGAATACGATGTCGTTTCTTGTCGTCGTGGTGGAAGCGTCGGAGTCGCAAATTTGGGCAATTTGGGTGGCAGAGTCGAACCGGCGGTGTCGGCGGATATCATCTTCGATTTCTTGTTGAGCGCGTTGGCGTTGGTTGAATTTCTCAGCGTGGGCATTGTTCCACCGGGAGAATCGTATCTCGGTGGGCGGGCGGTGGTTGGGTGGGTTCAGATTAGGGTTAGGTAGCGGAGCAAAGATTGGAAATGGGAGGGATAATTTTAGCGCCATCACTCAGTAACGGAGAGTAACCAAATAAAATCTACCTATGAATCATCTTCCTATAACTGGAAACAGAAGACCAAACCGCAGGACACGGTCTGGATTGAGCAAGGAAAAGTAGTTCTAAGAAAACTGATGCTCTAAACGACATCGTATCTAGCAGTTCAGCGTGAGTGTACACTGTCATAATAAAATCGATGAAGTACAAAAGCAATAAATTAACAAATAACCTCTTTTGGTTCCAGGCTTTCAAAAATAACCTGCCGTTTGAATGATTGAACATTTGGTATCTAATTAATAAAAATAACACTTAAATTTAGAAACTTTGAATAATCATGCAAAATTAAATGGGAATGTCTACTATACCCTTATACTGTAACTACGTACTCGTTATCTATTTTACATTTTTAACCGGGATTTACTGCTAGAATTCAGAAACTCGAGATTTTGGTGTCATTCTCTCGGATCACTAGCTCCGTATTCTGGACTTCCTGTAGAGAAAGCGAACTTTACTTTGCCGACGCCGGTCAACGCTCATAATACTTCTCACTTCTGTGTCCGGCCATGGAGAGGAGAGCCGCCGCAGGTAATTCCATGGTTTTTCTGTTTTATGTTACAACAAGAAAGAAAAAGAAAAGTTTTCGTGCAAAGACTTAAAATTTTCTGCCATTTTATGTTAGAGGGAGAATGAATGCTACGCAACGGTATCACATTTATTTTTTTGATCTTAGGCGCCGTGTTTATCTACTACTCGTATATATAGGCTTTTCAGTAACTCCATGAGAAGCTTGATCTTTCTGGTTCTCTATTTTAGGTAATTGGTTGATTGCAAAGTCTAGAAATAAGTGAACCGAGATCATCCTCAGAGTCTGATGATTGTGAATTTGATGCCTTTCTGTATATTTATGAGAAATTTAGATTTCTTCAGGATTACTCTCCATCTGTAGTTATAATGTTGAATTTGTGAACTGAAAACTGCTGCGTTGATTCAATTTCTTTTCTGCTTTTCGTTTGGACAGGTAGTTGGTTTACTTAGTACTTCGTTTCATGACCTGTTATTGGTAATTGGGTTGGAGTGCTGTTGATATTATTTGATGACTATTACAATCCTATGATATGTATATCATTGCCAGATTTCAGAGTTTATGCCATGTTGAAATTAGGAGATTGCTGCTGATTATCGGCCTGGTAGTAGCTGTTGTAGTTGCTTTTCAGTGTTTTTCGCTGCCCCATGTGAAAAGTTTGTTTCCATCAACGGCTAATAAGGATTCTATAATTATGATGATTGGCAATGCATCTTTCATAAATTATTCTAACTCTGCTAAAATTTATGTGGAAATGGCTAATGATAAAGAAACAGAAGAAATGGATATGGATTATGAATTGACAGATGGTCTACAAAATTACCCCGGTCATTCTCTTCAGAAGTACGGGGAAAACCCAAGAGATTTCACATTTAAGAAAGGTGTAATGAATGGAAAAAGTTTGATTATGGGAGATGTGACAAGCACAGATAATAGTTCCACCGTGATAAAGAATGTAGAAATTGAGCATGACAACCTAGACAAATTTGACAAAGTGAAAAACCGTTTTGAAATAGATGATAATCAAAATGAAAACACTAGTATATCATTGGGAGGAGTTGGACACAGACGCTCACCACGAAATTTCACAACAGAAGTACAAAACTTGGATGCAAATTCAAGAACTTCTGAGTCATTCTCCACTGCCAATTTATCTTCAATTGGCAATGTCACAGAAAATATTGAAACACAACGTACAAAACCGAAGCTATCGCAAGCTCCATCAAGCATCCTGACTAATAATTTTACTTCAGAAAATGTTTCCATATTGAAGAAGTTGAATGTGCGGTCAATATCAATGGCCCAGATGAATTTGTTATTGCTTCGGAGTCATGTTTCTTCTCGTTCTGTGGTAAGAATTTCACTTAAACTCAAAGGTATCTGTTAGATTAATGAGGAATGAGTTTCTTTTTTTATTTTTAATTACTTTTTATTTTATTATGAAAATAGAAACCACGGGGGTCTTCTGTACTTGATCGTGAACTTCTATCTGCAAAAGTAGAGATTGAAAATGCTCCTGTTTTAAGGGACACTCCAGGACTTTATGCATCTGTGTTTCGAAATGTTTCCATGTTTAAAAGGTAAACCACTAAAGTGTCTATTCTGTTATAAATTACTCATTTTTTCAATCTTGATTTTGCAACTTGCAAGTTCTTTCAGTATTTCTGCCTTTGGTAGTGTGAAACTCCAAGAACTAATATTATGATAATAAAAGCATAAGCAAATTAGATGACGTCACTGTTACAAAGGTAGCTAATGTAATGCGAAAATATTCATTATTTTCTTTAACCTACATGAAAATGGCAATAACGTTTTGTGCTTTGCTGAATATTCATTATACAGTGTGGTAATTACTGTTCTGTTTCAGACGCTTAAAAGTTTTTCTTGGCATTTATTTTTAGGATCACAAAAGTGTTATAGTTTTAATGAATTGGAATTAGTATTCTTCTTACTCGTGGACTTCAAATCTAGAAAGTTGATCGCAAGATTGTGCCTGAACAAGGCCCCATCCTAATCCATTGATGTCTTGGTGGTGAATAAATCTGTGGCTCTTAGATGATTGCCTCTGATGGGCCAAGCTAAAGCTTTTAATTGGGTTATTTGCAGGAGTTATGAACTGATGGAAAGCATTCTCAAGGTTTATATTTATAAAGAAGGAGAAAAGCCTGTATTCCATCAGCCACATATGAGGGGAATTTATGCCTCAGAAGGATGGTTCATGAAATTGATAGAGGGCAACAGAAAATTTGTTGTAAGGGACCCAAGGAAAGCTCACTTATTTTACTTACCCTTCAGTGCACGGATGCTAAGGAATACACTATTTGGACAAAAATCCAACACTAAGGACTTGCAGAATTTTTTGAAGAACTATGTGAAGTTAATTTCCAGAAAATATAGATTCTGGAACAGAACTGGAGGGGCAGATCATTTTTTCGTTGCTTGTCACGATTGGGTAACCTATCCATACTTTATTATATTTGAATCTTACAAACTATGTTATACCTTGAACTTTGAAGCTCAACCCTCTTGGTTTATTGTTTTAAGAGGCCTTTTAGCTATTAAAATTAGGTAGTAGCTGATGACTTAGAGATTTATGCTCCTTGTAAAATACTTGTGCAAGGCCTTTTCCTAGGACCATAAACAATTATATGCATGTCACATATAGTTCATGAACTTCAACATACCGCCCATATTGTTGAAATAGAGTTTTTAATTCTGAAAGTTTTGGTAAATAACAGAAGATCTTGATTTCTAGCCAAGTTGTATGGGGGTTGTACTATTCTGAGCTGTCAAATTAATTTGAAATATGGAATTTCAGGCCCCCCGATTCACAAGGAAGCACATGAAGAATTGTATTAGGGCTCTTTGCAATGCCAATGCTGCTAAAGGCTTCAAAATAGGCATGGATACCACTCTGCCAGTTACATATGTACGTTCTGCGGAGGCTCCTCTTGAAGAACTTGGAGGCAAACATCCTCTAGAAAGATCTACTCTGGCCTTCTTTGCAGGAAGTATGCATGGTTATCTCCGGCCAATCCTATTGAACTTCTGGGAGAATAAAGTAGCTGACATGAAGATCTTTGGTCCAATGCCTCGTGACATTGAGGGCAAAAGAATTTACCGGGAACACATGAAGAGCAGCAAGTATTGCATATGTGCCAGGGGCTATGAAGTTCACACACCTCGAGTGGTTGAGGCCATCTTCTTTGAGTGTGTTCCAGTCATCATATCAGATAACTATGTTCCTCCTTTCTTTGAGGTACTGAACTGGGAAGCATTCTCAGTGTTTGTTCAAGAGAAAGATATCCCAAATTTGAGAAACATTCTGCTCTCAATTCCTGAAGAAAGGTACCTAGCAATGCAGTTGAGAGTTAAGATGGTGCAAAAACATTTCCTTTGGCACAAAACGCCTGAGAAGTATGACTTATTCCATATGATGCTTCACTCAATCTGGTATAATAGACTGTTTAACATTAGACACAAATAAAGGTGAGCAAGGATAAAATTCTCGCCTCTTGTGCTAGAAAAGCATGAATGTGTACACAAGTCACAAGAAAGTCTGGTAGTGTAAACAGTCAACAAGAAAGAAAATGGAGAGAACCCAGAACATGCAAATATAACATCTCCATGTCAATGTAATTGGATTAAGTTTGAGGAACTAGGCATCCTTACGTTTGAATATGCTTGAGTTTTTCTCCATGTCAGTGCAAGAAGTTTGATCACTAGGTTAAGCTTGTGGCATGCTCTCTCAGGCGTATTAAACGGCATCACCACCAGCTGAAACGTACATGAAATTTACTGGGCAAGATTATTAATATGCCAAGCTTTTCATTGTAAATAAGTCAATTCAGATGTGCTTTATCAGTTACTATTTATTTGAGTCGATGATATTTGTGAGTTCCATTCACATTGTATGTTCTATAGATTTTTATTTTTCTTTTTCGTTTAAACTAGAGTTTGTAATTTAATCAGTTTTTTTTTCTTTAACCCGCAATGCGTTTTAGGCCATCTTTTTATACTGTCTTAAGTTCGGGTATTATGGATGCTGTAGGAAGTCTTAAATTTTGAATCCCTTACCATCACCGTTGTATGATCAACACTGCCTTATTTAGACAGTCTGCAATTCCATTTCAACGAAGTTAACGTTAAACATTGAGGGGTGGGGAGACGCCGTCGTTCAAGGAACAAAACCGTGCTCGCGAGCCTATCTGAGCTAGTTAGCCGTTAGCCCAAATCTATAAGTGTCGACTGTTGGCGGTGGCCCCAGTCAGATTCCAGTTCCATCTTTATTGAAGCTGAGAAGCAAATGTAATAATAATTGTACCCACCAAGCTTTAAAACCAATAACTTTCTTGGAACGTATTATAATAAATTAATTATTTTTCTTTTGTTGGCTTTTGCACATCAATAATGGCGCTGGAAACAGTGACAACGTCGATATATTACTTGTTTTGATAATCCTGAAAATAATAAATATAGTGGGTATGAAATTAGATTCTCTTTTCCCTCTGTGCTTTTCCTCTATTTGCAATAAAAGAAAAGAGAAAAACCACAAATTATTTGTTTGAAAAGACAAAAGAACCAAAGCTTGATTACAGTTCTTGCGAATTTTGAAATTGCTCTGTCTTCGTTGACTCCACCCTTGACTTAAGCTTACGCAACTTCCTCTACACCGACAAGTTACTGAGGTTAGGGTTTCTCCGTTGTGTCGATTTATCTACTTATGGTTAGTTGCTGGGAAAGAGTTGGGATTATTGGGGAAAGTAGTAGACATCAACTCTTACATACGACTTCACTCACTTGAGCTCACTTGATCTTACGAACTTATATTTTGAAGTTTGTTTTATTTTACATTGCTGTTGATAATACATGGATTAATGACTGTGATTGCTTGTTTAGCTACCAGTTTTGGATTGTTAATTTATATTGGTATATCTGTTGCTAGGCTTTGATTGCTAAACTGAATACTGAATTGTTTATGTGTGTCCTCAGTGTTCGATTTCTTTATTTGGGATTCTCTGTGTGCTGCTGTTTTGTCGGTTCACTTTTTCACACATCATTGATTTTTATCTTCTAATCAGTACTTTGATGTGTTTTCTTGGTTGTCAACACTGTTTATGGTCATCTGATTTTCCTTTCAGTCTTTAATTGGATTATGAATTTATTTATTGTTAATTTTTGTGTTCTGGGCGTTAACGCAGGAGTGAGGGAAGGTTTAATTTGATTTCTTTCATTGATAAGCGAGTAACTTAAGAAGAATTAGTGAGTGCATATCTTGGTATGGAGACACTTTATCAATCTCTGAAACTATTTCATGTTCAAACCCGGAGATGGCTTTTTTTGGTGGCGGTGGTGGCTGTCACTTATTTATTATTCCAATCACTTTTACTTCCATATGGAAAAGCTCTCCGGTCTTTGGTGCCTGATGGTCAGGTTCCAATTCATGAAGAGAGTAGTCTGCAGACTTTGGAATCATTGACAACATCTGTGATGGTTCGCAACCCTCTTACAGTTAATGCTTCAGACTTGACTATTGATTCTATTTTTCAAGTGTCTCTGACAGATGGCAACAATTCTAAATTTGGAAGCGACACTGGGAATGATAGTGGACCAAAGGAAATAGATGGAAACACAGAGAATATTTTCAACCAGGATGACCCGATTGAGCTTGTCACAGACAGAGAAGTAGATGATGATTCTGTATCCGAAAATGTTGAAATTGGAGATCTAAATGATAGTTTTGAGCTGGAAAGTGACAAAGATGGAGAGCATAGCTCAATCATGGAATCAGCCAGTGAAGCCAGGCATGACCTCCCTCTCGTGCAGATTGTGAAGCCTAACCGAGAACTTTCAATAGACAGTGTGCCAGAGCAGCAGATAAGGCAGTCACCTAAAGATTTTGAAGCAGTAAAACCCACTTCATCTATAGTAGCTCCATTAACAAATATAAGCTATTTCAAAATTAAGGTGTCAAGCGCAAGCTCCACTGTTGGTTCTCTTGTCCTGAGAAATGATATTGCAAATTCAGAAAATGCTTCCGCGGTGCTTGCTCCTCCTGGGAAGAAAAAGATGAGGTGTGAAATGCCACCAAAATCAATGACATCAATATACGAGATGAATGGTATACTAATGCGGCACCGTCGGTCTTCTCGTGCAATGGTATAATTTTTCTGAGTATTTATGTCATTCACTTAATGCTTTGGTTTAATACAGGGAACTCAGTGTTTCTTTTATTTGATTTGCAGAGGCCACGATGGTCCTCCGCACGGGACCAGGAAATTATGGCTGCAAGGAGAGAGATTGAGAAAGCTCCTATTGCAGTCAATGATCGAGAACTTTATGCCCCCCTCTTTCGAAATGTCTCAATGTTTAAAAGGTAACCTTATAGAATTATGCTTTGCTCTTGATATCAAAATCCTATTTTTCATTTTCATACATGGATTTCTACTCGCCGGAAAATATAAATAATTATTAACTATGGGTTATAAGACAAATTTTTTTGTCTGCCTATTGCTGTATCCTCAGGGATTACCAGGTATTGTTGCTGAATCACTGACCTATTACTCTGTGTATCCTCATGCTGGTGCTAAGTTTCAGTTTTCTGGGTATAAGATTATAACTGCTGATGGGACCCAGAAAAAAATAAAAATAACAAGCTTCTGTTGATGCCCTTTTAGATAGTATTTTGGTGTTGAACTTCTACTTGGTTGCATTTCCAGGAGCTATGAACTCATGGATCGCACCCTCAGAGTCTATGTCTACAGGGATGGAAAGAAACCCATCTTTCATCAACCAATACTCAAAGGTTTATATGCCTCAGAGGGATGGTTTATGAAACTGATGGAAAGTAATAAACGCTTTGTGGTGAAGGACCCTCGAAAGGCTCACCTGTTTTATATGCCATTTAGTTCTCGGATGCTAGAGTACACGCTTTATGTACGCAACTCTCACAATCGGACAAACTTACGCCAATACTTGAAGGAATACACCGAAGCTATTTCAGCAAAATATCGTTACTTCAATAGAACTGGTGGAGCAGATCATTTTCTTGTTGCCTGCCATGATTGGGTATGCTTTCATCTTGCATCATTCTCTTTTCTTCCTCGCTTAAAATCTTAGGAGGCTTATCTCATATTATGCCATAAAAATTGAGTATAATTCTTGAAGCAGCATAAGTTTGATGACAGACTCTGACAAATTCACTTTATCTGGTTTCTAACTCATTGGTTAAGCCAATTGCACTTGTACGTTTGAGGTTTCTTTAGTCAATCCAGTGAAAATGTGGAGAGAAATAGTAATCTGATCCTTTAGATTTTGTTCTGTCAAATGACTAATGCACTGTTTTGTACCGTTGCATGTCATCATTGTATATACTACAGTTTGCTGGATCACTATTTTGTATTCACATTTCACACGTTTATTTGCAATATTAACGCATTGGACTTTCATAGGCTCCATACGAGACGAGGCACCACATGGAACATTGTATCAAAGCCCTCTGCAATGCAGATGTGACGGCAGGCTTCAAAATAGGGAGGGATGTATCTCTTCCGGAAACATATGTCCGGTCTGCAAGAAATCCTCTTAGAGATCTCGGGGGTAAACCACCTTCTCAGAGGCACATTCTTGCATTCTATGCTGGTAATATGCATGGGTATTTACGTCCAATCTTGCTGAAATACTGGAAAGACAAAGACCAGGATATGAAGATCTTTGGTCCAATGCCTCCTGGAGTTGCAAGTAAAATGAATTACATCCAACACATGAAGAGCAGCAAGTACTGTATCTGTCCTAAGGGTTATGAGGTCAACAGCCCACGGGTGGTCGAAGCCATCTTTTATGAGTGTGTTCCTGTAATTATATCTGACAATTTTGTTCCACCATTTTTTGAGGTTTTGGATTGGAGCGCATTTTCATTAATAATTGCAGAGAAAGATATTCCAAACTTGAAAAACATACTGCTTGCAGTACCAGAAGGGAAGTATCTGCGGATGCAACTTGCAGTGAGGAAGGTACAGCGGCATTTCCTCTGGCATGCTAAGCCTGAGAAGTATGATCTCTTCCACATGACCCTTCATTCAATTTGGTATAATAGAGTTTATCAGATAAAACCTAGATAAGAATGTTGATTCAACCTTTGTGTTGTGAAGGAAAGTAACGAGGTGATAGATATAGGAATGAGTGTTTTTTGCTGTTGTTGTAGAAAGCTTTCTGCCTTTTAATTCCTCTTACTTCAGGGTGCGGAAAGCATTTATGGTTGAATCGGGATTGAGAATGAAAATGTACAGGTCTTTGTAATTTAATGACGAATAATTTTGTTGTATATATTATGGTTTCCTACTGTTTCCCTTTCTCGGAAGAAATTTTTGAAAGGAAGAACAAAATGTTCCATTGTGTTCCTTTTTCTCTAATATCATTATTACCTCCTTTCATTCTTTACCTAATCTCATTAATTAAGATCCTACTTACTTTTTCTTGGATAGAAGCCCATTATAATGCTGAGCACGAGCAGAGCACCTGGCAATCATGTGTTTAGTTGCTGAGAAGGCAAGTTTGGTATTGTCGTAAAGCGGCAGCTTTTTCCATACATTAAGATATCGTATTATGTTTACCCACTACTGCAGTTTGCAGTTGCAGGCATTTACTGCAAAGTAAAATACTAAAAGATCTCCTTCCATTGCATTGGCATAACCCAGCAGGAAGCAAAACACGGGCATCGCCAGTCTACGCACGCTGTGACTTTACTCTTCTAACACGTGAACCACCAGTTTGGAAAACAATTGAGTTGTTGTGTTTTACTATTTTAACGGAAACTCTTCAAAGGACACTTGTCCATTCTTGACAGATACAATTCCATCCCAACACGACACGCGTCGCCTGAAACCTATCCGCTTCAGACACCGATCTTTGTGGGTCCCTGTTCTTTGCTTACTCCGTACCCAAGCCCCTCCTATGTCACCGAAGATTCAGACACACTCCCTGCTTTCATGCCCCTCAAAATCTAACTAACGATTTGCTTTGGTGAAATCATCATTTTAAATTTATTTAATTTAAATATGTCAATTTATATTATCATTTGAAAATGGTAAAAAAAAATTGACGAAATTATGTTGTTATATTTTTTAAAAATCGTCCTTTAAGACGCGCTCTAACCTGAGATCCGAATTTATGGCGCATTTTTTAAAAATAAAGAAAGAATTGAATAGACCAGAACAAGTTGGTTTCTAATTGTCGAGGTCACGTCAATGCACTGCTGCGACTGCGAAAGCGATCCAATGAGGGGCAGACTAGATTTAGCGTAGTATTAACAAAGCGACTGGATAGAGATCATCATCGATTGCTCCATTCTCATTCCGTGACTCTTGCTTCATTCTGTTGCTACTATTCCCCAAAAATAATAAAGTAAAAGAAATTCTTTGTTTGCACTTTATTTTTTCTTCTATTTCAAACATCTGGCTTTTTCGGGAACTGGGTTTTGTGAATTTTTGTTCCCTTTCGCGTTTTCCCTCTATAAATTTGCACGCTTACTCATTTTGAACATATAGAACTGCCAATACTACTGATATGTTTCTGGGGTTTGCAGATTTGGGCTATCCATGTGCATCGGTGTACGCTATTCTTTCTCTTTGATTTGGGTTTGTTTTTGCTCTGTTTTATTAGATATTAAGTTGCATTTTTGCGTCTTGCTTTTGAGTGTTATGCTCTAATCTGGTTTACATTACTCTGTTCTAAGTTGATTGTCTTTTCCTTGGGTACGTGTGGAATTGGAAGTAGTGATTTTTGGAATTTGGCATTTGGTTTCTCGTTATATGTTCTGCCTGCGAAGCTTATCAGGCTATTGATTTTTGCATTCAATAGGGCTAGTTTCAAAGTTAATTTTGGCTTAAAATGTGGAAGCATTGAACTAACTTTTTTTTAGCTTTTTTTCAGTCCTCTTGATGCTCGGGTTGACACATATTCTCTTCGTCTGCTCTTTCAATTGAACAGAAACTCAAATTGCTTGTATGGATGTGTTTAAATTTCGGGCCTTTGTGTATTTTCATCACAATCTATCTTGAAGCTGCGAGCTTTCCTTTTTTTCACTTCAGACCCGTTTGCTGCACTTCCTTTAGCAATAGTTTTTCTTTGGATGGGATTTCCGCCACGTTGATACTAATGCTTCAATTGTTTTCTTGAAAGAGCCCCATTATATGATTTGTTAAGTATGTGCCGTATCAGTTGATAATATCTTGGATTTATTTCAGGTTTAGAAGAATTGATGGGAGATTCACATAATGATGCCGAAATTTTTGGAAGTCCTTCAACTGTAAGTAATTGATTTATTGAAAAATAAAGAAACAATCGTATGAAATAGTTGGCTATGTCTGGTTCGGCATAGGCCTTGAAGTTATGTCTGAGTGTTTTGTACTACTGCATCTGCAAATTATGTATGCCCTTCTCTATGATTAGGTCATATAAAATATCAATATAATCTTTATATGAATTAATTTTCAAAAGAGATTCAGTAGAGGATTTAGATCATAATTTCCTTTATATTTGGTCCAAGAAAGGGAGAGAAAAAAATTGAACGATTAATTGAGTGGTTATCATGTACAATAAGTTATTAAACAATTGTCATTATTTTAATGTGGCTCCTTACTCTCTATCTTGGTTACAAATCTTTATGACTTTTCAGTTGGTATGAAACTAAGTTTCCCTGTCTAATATAGATCCTCTTATCAGGCCTGTTATGATGTTGTGGAGAACACAGGTCCTTTTGATTATCTTTGGTTCTGCTCATCAATAGATGACATCTTCACTTGCCTTTTGACACTGACTACTTATATAAGTCAACGATTGATTCATTTCATTGGTAAGCCTTTCACTTTGGTTACATTGATGCATGCTGTCTTGATTGTGCTTTCGGCATTTTTGCATTGGTGCCTTTCATATCATAGGATGTTAAATATTTTGTACTAAATTATGTGATTCTATAAAATTTTTTAGTTCCCTTATTTTTGGATCATGATGGCTGTGTTTCATAATTATATTTTTGCCGCAGAGGATCATATAATCCAAGATATCAATAGATGCTCAGGGGAGTTGTTTGCAATTTCATCTGAAGAACGTCTAAGATCATCAACTCAAAGCATTTTTAAATCCATTTTGGAAGAATGTTCATCATCTTCTAATTATCACATTGCTGATACAGTCCGTGGAAGAAGAGCCTTGGACCTCAGGAACGGACTGTTTGTAAATACAAGATCTGCAGTTACAGAAACCAATTACATATATCTGGGCATCCCTTTCATTTTTTGTTGGTATTAGTTTTTTTCTCCAGTAAAGCTTCTTAATTGAGCTTGCATTCATTTTTGTATGAAGTTTAGTTAACGTTTTATTACAAAATTTCTTTAACTTATTTTCCTTGTTTTGTTTTATTAGATCCTATAAAATCACCAACGTTTCCTTGGCATGAATTATTTCTGTTATGTCCATGTTTTTTGATAATTGTGCATGATATGTAACCTGGTAGTATAAATATACCATTATCGCATCTCCTGTACCTTGAGTATTGCTCCCAGGCATGCATCTTTCTTGGGGGATTTTCATCTGTCTAGCAGGTCACCCAGTTGTTTCCTCTTGTTGTAGGTTGATGCTCCCATTGTTTGGACTACAACTTGCCAGGAGGTTGGCACTGGCCTCCTGGAGATATCCTTTCTATTACATCAGATGTGCTCAAGTTCAAGCTCGCAGGTAAGTTAATTTAACTTTTGCAAACTGGTGGGCTCAGCCATGGATGAATATTTGTAAATGGTGCTTTCACTTTCTGTTTGAAGAATTAAATTTTTCTTAAGTTGAAGCTTTTCTTTTAATAAATTTTTCTAATTTCTACATTTCTTTATTTGTTGATTTGGTTCTCAATAACATGGAAAATCTTTTTGGTGTCTTCAGCATTACATCTCGTGTGAAGAAAACTTTACGCGGTTCATCTGATGATATTGGGTGGTTGCAACGCACTCCTGGAATGGGTCCTGTGGAAGATGGTACTCCAAGATTTTTGGAGCTCCTTGAATGCATAAGGTATTGAACTAATGTGATGGATTAGATTTTCATGTTTAGTTTTCTGCAGAACAGTGGCTCCTCCACGGTTCTACTCTTGCTTCATTTCATATTTTTTTTATATATCTGATCTCCAATGCATCATCTTGTGCTTTCAGGAATGGGCAGCACACACTGCCTGACTCATTTGTTTATTTACTAATTCCAGGTATGACAATATCTCTTTTATCTGACATTGAAGGTTTTTTACGATTTGTTCCTTGGACATATGAGAATGCCTACACTACACTCTTGTGATGTGAAATGTCAATTTTCATCAGGCCTTTTTAGCAATCATGGTCCATTATACTTTGTGGCCACAAAGAGATTCTTTTCAAAGAAAGGTCTAGCTTGCCATATTGCAAAAATCCATAGTGAGGTAACTAATGACTACTTGGAAATTGTGTAGAACAGATTCACCGGAACTAAGTAAAATTTCCATTTGCCTGACAATTAGCAGTTTGTCCGTGTCCTTGTCTGTCATTATATCTTTCCAAATAACATTTCAGTTTCTTCCGAATCAATTTTCTTTTTCATATTGTCACATTTAAATATCATAACATTCTTTCTTGCTTTTCTATGTCTTGTGTGAAGGCATCAGTGGAGCACAATGCATGGGAACTGAAACAATACATTGAGGAGCTTTACTGGGGATCTGGGAAGCAAGTGATGCTGCTTGGGCACAGCAAGGGTGGGGTTGATGCTGCTGCTGCATTGTCAATGTTCTGGTCTGATTTGAAAGACAAAGTTGCAGGACTTGCAGTAGTGCAGAGCCCATATGGCGGAACCCCTGTTGCTTCTGATATTCTGCGTGATGGCCAAATTGCTGACAAAGAAACCAGGAGGATCATGGAGTTTTTGATATGCAAGTTAATCAAGGTACCCCGCTTCTCTGCCTAAACTTATGGCATAATATAAATATGAAATTTTGAAATAAGCAAAACCTATCTTCTATGCAGGTGTTAATTAGTCAGAGATTGTGTTATAAAGAATTCAACTCAGGTTTTATTAATGAGGTTATGGTAATAGTGGTTTAAATGGCAACATGTCTCTAGATCATAAAGTTTCTTTTGCCCAGTGAAAATGTTGATGCAAACAGAAGTGGTTGGCATTAGGGAGGATCATTTAGATTCTTTGTCTTGTCTCAAGCAGGTTACATGGCGAGTATCTTATGCATGTGCATTCAGTGCTTGGAAAATTATTTAAATCATTAGTTTTGTGAAATAATGGGCAGTCACACCAACAAAGTTTCTGTAGATCCTCCTGACCAAGGCGAAGGCAGAATAGAACTTGAAATTTTGATTTCACAGTTATTCCAAAACCTAGAAACAATATTTGTTAGTTATATGGGGAATATCTTGGAAATGTTTACGAATGGTTCAAAGAGTCCTTACAAAGACATGGAAAGCATTTTAGATACTTTTTGAGATTCTGCCATTCGTAACTGGAACTATTGGTGTAGGAAATGCCTTTTCCCCGAACTATTGGTGTAGGAAATGCCTTTTCCCCATGTATCTTTGTCATTCTGCAGAATTTCAAAGATTTAATTGTTATTCAAATCTTTTGAGGTATCCTTTAGGATTCCTTATTTCTGTTGTGGTTCTTTTTTCCTTCATGAGCCTTGTGATTTTATGTGAATTTGGTATAAGATAGGTTTGTACGCATTAAGAAAATTTCATTTGGTCCCAAGTTGGATATCCATGACAATAATGAGTCTTCTGGGAGTGATAATGAATTCATGAACATTCACTGTAGGGAGATATACGGGCACTGGAAGATCTCACATATGAAAAGCGGAAGGAGTTCATCATGAATCACAAACTCCCCGAGGAAATTCCTCTCGTCTCCTTCCACTCAGAAGCAAGTGTGGCTCCAGGTGTCCTTGCCACAATGACTCACATAGCTCATGCAGAACTTCCCTGGCTTCCCCTTCCAAATTTGGGTAGTGAGGAGTCAGATAATTTAGTTCAAGCTGCACGGCAGGTGCCTGTTGTAATTCCTATTTCTGCTGCCATGGCCGTGTGTGCACTCCATCTTCAGATGAGATATGGAGAGAAGAGTGATGGATTGGTGACATGCCGTGATGCTGAAGTTCCAGGTTCTGTTGTAGTTAGACCTAACCAGAAACTTGACCATGCTTGGATGGTTTACTCGTCAGGGAAGAAGAATCCCACTGAACCGGATGCATGTGAAATGTGTGAGGCGCTATTGACTATGCTGGTGGAGCTTGGGAAGACAAAACAAGAAAGAAAGGAGTCTGGAAGTAGTTGAACACCCGCAACATAGATTTTCCTTTTTCTGTTCTTGGAATGAAAGCTTATACTCATTTCTTATCTGATTATCTCTGTATCAGAACCCTCTAAAAGTAATTGAATCTCAGAAATGTGCTACACGGTGGCATGATACTCATTCATTCAACTGTTTAAATCTAAATTTTGAGCTGTGATTTAAACAAATTAGGTCACCTTTTGATAAAATAAGTTTAAAACTATGCAGCATTAATGATATGGTCCAGGTGATCTGACTGGCATAAAAACCTATATATTTATCTCACTGTTCACTGCCATTACAATTACCTCCACTGCAGAGGTTTTATGTTTTATGCTATGAGATGAACTTTACATTTGGATACAAGTTAAAAAAGAACAATTGCTGATGATGGTACTTCTTGGAGCTCATAAAGTTATTGAGCACGATGAAATATCCACAGCGAGGGCCCCTCAAGGGGATTCTGGTGTTTCCTGCATTAACTCGGGGGGCCAAATTTTGTGACAGTGAAGAGACGTACATGGGAAACCATTCATATTAACTTATAAAAGCCCGATTAAAGTTGGCCCCATCGAGTCCATTAAACAATAAATTCTGGCCCACCCAACATGACCTCAGCCCATTAACTATTTTGCCCAAAAATTTCTATCACTGATTATGAAAGTAGCCAACTAACTCAGAGATTTACCTATTTCGAAATTCAAAATGACCAATTTAAAACACTATGAAGCTTAGATTGGCATTTTAAAATTATAGCCGACTACAAAGCTGTGTTCTTGCGCATTGAAAATGTGCCTGCTCAAGTACGTTAATAACTTGAAGGTTGTTTAGAGCATGAGCTGTGAATTTCCCATTATTTCAAGCAATGGCATTAAATTAAAGATTAGATTTCCCCCACAACTCACATTAACTAGGCCCAGTTCGTACCACGAACATGATTCACACCACATAAATAAATATAAAAATTAAAAGTTCATTTAATACAATGGACCTACCTACCCAGATTGTAATTTTATTGCTTTGATTTTGGAAATGTTTTAATTTTGACCATTTACCAGTTTAAATGAAATTCACGAGCTTCAAAATGGCCACAATTCCGATTCACACAACAGCTCCATCACATGTTTATTGCGTAACCATTCAACTCAGTGTTTCGGATATTTCTTAAGTTGGGTTTTGTTGAACTTCAGAAATCTTTTTTATTCGGAAAATGGAAGAGTTTGGGGACCCATTTGTGCAAGCGTTAGACTTGTCATTCTCCTTAAATTACTCTGTAAGAAATGAATAAAATGACAAGAAAAAAACAAAACTTGTATCCTGTTTTAAACATTGTAATTGCAAAGACGCAGAAGAAAGGTTTGTTGGATATAAAAAAAGGACCATAATTTTAAGGAAAACAGTTCAATCAAATGTATTGATTGTTGATATCAAAATTCGATACTTTATGAGTGCATACCGAAACTTCAATCAATAAATATAATTTGTGCCCTCCTTTTAAATGTTAAATAAATAATCAAATATTTTTAAAAAATAAATAAATAAACTTTTGCTTAAGTTTTTACTTGTATATAAATAAAATTATGTTAATATGAATTTTGTTATAATAAATGTCATATGATAAATAAATGAATATTTTTTATTTGTAAGAAAATCTTGATAAATCTAAATTAGAACAAAATAAAAGATTCAATAATAATAATAATAATATTACTTTAAAATGTCAAATACCTTAAATTACACAGTTCATGATATCATCGTAATAATAGTAATTTATAATAAATAAATAGTTAAAATATTTAAGTTGCAATAAAATTATATAAAATATAAAAAATTTATATTAATTAAAATTTTTGTAAATTAATTTGTATATACATGTGCGTACGCATGCGTGTTCACACTTGCAAGCACTTTTTTTTAAAAAAAATAATATAGGTTTTATGTATATAATAGTGTAAATAAATCAATTAAATTGGGATATTTTTGGGAAGAGATTAACTACAAATTTTTAAACTTCCAGATTCAAGTGAGCTAGGAAAGGAGCCCCCGAAAAATTAGAGGTGGTAATTTGGTTGAATATTATGGATATTCGATAGTATTTAATCAAAAAAATATTTAATATTCGAAATTTATCAAATAATGAATATGTTTTGGATAAAAAAATAAGTTCAAAATTAATTTTGTTCGAATATAATTTTGGGTAATAAATATTTGATGTCCAACAAAAATAAATTATAATATTATTAAATTATAATAAACTCACTCATATTTAATCCCTATCCTATGCTGTAAAAATAATAGAAAATATAATCCTAATTTTTTGTTTAATTTTAAAATATTATCTTACTATTTCATATATTTTTTTATTTTAATCTTTTATTGGTCAATAATAAATTTATTAAGTATTAATACTTTTAAATTAAGTATTATATTATTGTTTAATTTATTTTTAAATTTAAATTTTTATGACAAATAATGATACATATCATTTTTTTTACATAAATAATTTAATAATTAAAATATTTTTATAATATTAAATATTTTAATTAAATTTATATATAAATATCTTAAAATTTTCAATTATCTTGTTCCTTGTTTCCTGCTCAAAACAAGATTAAGGTCAGAGATACGAGCGGAGGCCACTGGTATTACATCCTCTTGACGATTAAGTAACCGGTTCAAATTGTTTAGAGACAGAAAATCTCTAGATAATTTGGGACAGTTTCGACTGTCAGATATATATATATATATATATATATTGTTGGCTTTTGACCACCCAATTATTTATTTAAAGGAGAGTGAAAAAGAGAGAATTTTGATCACCGACCGAGTCTATGTGCCGACTGTGCATTGACAAGACGATGACAATTTCCCTTGATGTGATCTCCTTTGTCATCTCCCATATAACTTTGATAAAACACTTAAGGTTTGTAAATGTAATTCTCGTTCGACTTAACAGAGACAAAAAGTACTTGTATTTTAATGCGGGTGAGTTGTAACTGCCGATGCTTACTTTGACATCAAAAAATTAAAAAAACAAAAACAAAAAAGTTACAACGAGGTACTTTAAAGGAGTTTTCATGTTGTAAAAAGACACTTGTCGGTTCATATCATATCCAAGATGCATCTTCCTTTGCTATTGTAATTCACTTGTCATGGTAAAAATTCTTTTTAACAAATAAAAATAAATATGACACATTCATGCATTGGATTTCTTAAATTCAATTTTTTTTTTCTTATAATTTCAATTTACTTGCAATTGAAATTCAGTTAAATACAAACATGGCATTTTAGGAAGAGAGCTGTTCCTAAATTCTAAAATTGCAACATGACCGACCACCAATAAATTGTTCATTGAGCTATTTTCAATAATGGTTTCGACACCACCAGATCTGCCCATAACACTCCATATATGGGATCAATTATCTTATTTATTTCATATTTTATGGTATGGCATATAAACTATTCATCACCTTAAAATTATAAATGCGATACCATAAAATATAAAATAAACAAATAAATATTTATTGTTAGTTGATCTTTTATATTTATATATATAAAAATTTTGTCTGATAATTATAGATTTTATTAAAAATTAAAAATAAATAAATATTATTAGCAAGGTTAATTGGTTCAAAATTATAACGATAACTAGACGAAATTTCAGTTATTGTTTAATTAATTGCATACCCTAATCTAATTTATATTGATGTTATTATTTATAATATATCATATATTTCTCATGTCTAATTTTTTTAATTATTACGTTAATTGTTTTAAATTTTGTTATTTTTGTTTAAATGTTTTATGTTAAATATTTTAAATTTTACGTTTTATATTTCAAACTTTACATTAAAAAATGTAAAGTATGTGAAATGTAGATCGATATTTTTTCTATAATAATATCTTTCAATTTCATAAACTAAGTTAAATAAACGAAGATAATTGGTTTTACTAGTATCAAGAAAAATGGAAAAGGAAATTTGGAACATTGAAATTCCAAAGAAAGAAACATGGTTCTAGGGTATTCATTCATATTGTAGATTTTTAAAATGAATAAATAAATTATGGAGATTCATTTGATCAAAGTCCAAATCTAGCTGTTTCCTTACTGGGTCCAAATTAAATGCAAGCCTCTTCCTTCTTCTTCTTCTTCCATCTCATTAGACTTTGAGTACGGTTGGAACAAATTTGGTAACTCTTTAAAACCAATCCAAATAAGGTATTGTTACGGTAGGCATTTAATTTAATGGTAACAGTTATTGACTGGGGGGTAATTTCGTTGGGGTGGGTAAAAGAATTAGGAGAAAATAGTAAACATTGTTGTGAGGTAAGTAAGCACTGAACACTGAAAGCCTTTTTCGCATTTTTCACCCAGAGAAAGCAAAAAAAAAAAGGCTAGTCGTCCTCTACTTCAACGAGACGACGGCTCTGCTGTGCCAGCTCAGCTCAGCTTATTCTCACTCTCTTGTCCTAAGCCTTGGCTTAGGGCGACTCTTCTTAAGACGCCCCCTACAATCCTATAGTAAGAGTTACTTAAAAACTGTATCATTGAGTTATGGGGATGATGCTTACGCGCTGTTTTCTCTTTTGTTAAAAAGAAAAAAAAAATTCATTTAATGGGTGGGTCAAATGTGGTTAAAAACGACATGTCGGCCGTGTTGCGGGCTCCCTAATAAACAGCACGTTTCCTTTGGGATTTTGTTTTGATCTTCTTCTTCTTCCTGCTAATAAAAGCCTCTCTTCCTCTGCCTTTCATTCCCTGCAGAAAACACAACTCTCTCTCTCTCTCTCTCTCTTTCTCTCTCATTGTAAACTGCGCTTTGTTGCATACTTTTGCTTCCTTTACTTTACGCATCAAACCCGTAACATAACGACTCACTTTGAGCAAACTAAGTGAAGCACTACTGTTTACAAACGGTGTTCAATCTACAAAATGACTGAGTGGAGAACTTCGGAGACCGAGTCAAGCACTAACAACTCATCTTCTCCGTCTCCGTCTTCACCATCCTCTTCCGGCTTCTCTCAACCAAACCCACCAACCTCAAAACCCGACTCCATTGATCCTGACCCGAACTCCAACCCGAATGACAAGAAGCTGAACAAGAGACCCAGAGACAGCAGCAACAAGCACCCCATATACAGAGGGGTTCGAATGCGGACTTGGGGCAAGTGGGTATCCGAGATCCGAGAACCCAGAAAGAAGAATCGAATCTGGCTAGGCACGTTCTCCACACCCGAAATGGCGGCACGTGCACATGACGTGGCAGCATTGAGCATCAAAGGCACCTCCGCCATTCTCAACTTCCCCGAACTCGCCGGGTCCCTGCCCCGACCCGCCTCCAAATCTCCACGCGACGTCCAAGCAGCCGCTGCCAAAGCGGCTTCCATGGAAATCTTTGATAACCCACAACAGTCATGCCGCTCAATATCCCACTCATTATCTACTTCATCACTATCATCAACATCATCGCGGTTGGGATCGAGTGACGTGTCGACTCCGGAAGAGTTGAGTGAAATAGTGGAGTTACCGAGTTTAGGATCAAGTTATGAATCTAGGAATGACTTCGTGTTTGTTGACCCTTGGTACGATTACTATTATCATTACGACGACGGAGACTACTTTAATGATCAGATGATATCAGTTCAAGATAGTGCGATTACAGCCGGGTTTGAGTCCTTATTATGGGAACATTAATGTGTAAATGCTAGTGCTTTCTTCACTTTTTTTAAATTTTGCGATCATGGCTTTTACTTTTTTTTGTATGATGTAAGCAATTTTACAATACTCTCTTTTTCATAAGCGGCAAAGAGATTTTTTGCATCTCAAGATGTTCTTTAAAGTTACTGTCTTTTTCTGTCTGCTGCTTGCCAGTGAGCCAAATCTGTGACTGTGATGTTTTAAAACTTGTGCGGTTACCTGTTTTGTTTTGGCTGAATGGTCAAATTCTGCGTTAAACTTTGTCAAAGTTATGATAACAGTTTAAGCCGAGATAGAAGGGTTAAAAGACATGGATTGTTTTGGTTTGTCTGGCCCGCCACGACGTATTAAAGGAAGAGTGGTTTTTTAAAAGCAATTTCAGTCCAGTGCTGTAGAAAACCTTTTCTGATTCAAAGAACACACAGAAGAAGAAACGTAGTTCTGACGAAGAAGCAAAATCATGGTCTCTAAGAGCACGTGAAAATATCCACTACTCATTCTCTGCTTTGAGGGGTTAAATCATGGGGGTGATTTTATTTGAACTGTTTGACGGTGAGGGAAAACATGGAGGCCGTACCATATGAACACGGAACTCTCGGGGTCTGCCTCTGCTTACATATGTAACAATTAGTGAGGTTCGACTTTAGGTGAAGAGTTAGTTCCTGTCAATTGTCCACATCTGAACTTCGATATTTCTGCCTTTCAACGCTATTATTGTATTGCATACACGTATCGAATTAGGTATTATTTTTGGCCATTTGTGTATCCCTTTTTTTCTCAATCAAACACTATAAAATTATATTAGAGTAAGGGCAATTTGCCAAAAGCAAGTTCAAATATATTCCCATGGGGATGATGATGATATGGACCCTTTTCCGAGTAATTGGTACGAAAATATAGGTGTAGTGTTGGTGCTTTATTTAATTCATTGCTGTACAACAAAGTATCCCGTTGCTTCTTAGAATTAGACGGAAATTGTACTACTGAAAGTTGATTTTCAACTACCAAATTATCTGTACATTCTCATTTCTTGAGCTTCCTCCTTGAATATATATATATATATATATATATAAATATTTATGACCCATTAGGGATGTTCCGACTTCTTTCACAACAACTGGTGGTAACCTTTTCCCTTGGTGTTTCTTTTTCGGCCTCAAGTCCTGTTTGGGGCTTCAGATTTAGGGTTTTTATGTGATCCTCATTTTGAGCTATAGAATCATTGACGGGCGCAAAGGGACACCATGCAAGTTCTTGCAAGAAATTATTACACTGTGATTTTAACAAGGTGACATGTAGCGGGACAATCAAATTAACCTTCTATTAACATAAAAATTCTTCGTAAATAAGCAATATATTATAACAAACTTCATTCATTTCCTATTAAATTACCCGCAAAACTTTAGGGTTCATCACTACTCAGCCAACCTCCAGAATTTCTGGGAAGATTCGAATCCAATACAAAGAATTAACTTTACACACAGATACCTAGTTCTAGGACCAAGTCGAAGTTTGATCTCCAATCACATAGCTGGCTGTGAAGGTGTGGGAACGTACATAGGAAATAAATACAGTGGACCCCGGCCAGTCCTATTCTTGCCTCATCTTCTTATCAATAATATTCTAACAATATTATAATACAAATTTTCATTCTCTTTCATTATTTTTTTTTCTTGGTGGTTGGAAACCGCGAGACCTTTGATCCATCTACCAATTTAAGATTATTTACTTAATTATTACTTAAACTTTAGTTTAATCAATTAATATCGTGCGTGGGAACTGAATTAGTAATTTGTCCTTTGTTGTTGCAATTCGCATTGGCATGGAGTTGTAATAATTTTGTCCTCGTAATCAATCAGTCGCACGTGCACACTTTAATTACAAAGTTGACCCTTTTTGTCTTGGCTTCACCAATTCAGTACACTAGCATACTTCCCGGCTGCACAATTAAAAAAAATATATTTTTAAAAATTACTGATATTATAAGTCAAGTTTTTAGGAGGAAAGTTTCACAATGTGCATGAGTAAGTCATTAAGAATATTGCATTGACTCCAAATCTTGGTGGTATAAATACTTAAATGCCTAATTTCTCATTATTAAATCTTGTAACAGTAAGGCCAATTGGACACTGTTACGCTAACTATAGAATATGCTTTCTCTTTTAAAAAATATATTTAAGTAAATGTAATTACCTTTTAATAGTAGCAGAGAGTCAACACCAATTAATACTTATCATTGCTCCTAAATCACATATGTTATAATCTAATCATCGTACAAAGATCCAATCAGACAAGATTTTCTTTGTTTATTTATTTTAATTTTAATTTATTATTTATGGTAATACATTAAGGGTCAGGCAATTCCATGATACCATGTTAGTGTAGAATCTTCACATCAAAAAATTAAACCTCATAAACAGAAGCAATCTGCTGAAGCCGGCAAGGATTGGTTCAATATTAATGGTGTTGCAGACTTGCAGTTATAAAGTTGGTCTTAGTTCGAACTAACATAACACTAGAATCTACATATGAGACAGGCAAAGGCCAACAACATAGTTCAATTTAAATTTATTGATGGTTAATTCCTTCTTCTTTTAAAAATAAAAACAAAATAAGAAAGAAATAATTAATGGGTGTGTGTGTGTAGATGTTTATTTATTCATTAATTCTTCGTACCACCTATATTTTATTACACAACTTTATTAGAAGAATTCCACTTTAATTTCTAGAAGTAATTTGTACTGTAATAGAGACTCGTATTTATTTAAATTATATAGAGTGAAATAATGTCATTTTATGCCTCTTTTATGTGCAATTAAATTTTGAATATTTCTACACTCTCCCTTAATTTCACAACGCTAATTCAATTTTAATTTGCAGCATTCAGAGGTTCGATGCTTGAAATTGATTTTTAAAAAATACAAGACAAACATTCAATTTCAATTGAAAATTTTATAACTTTTTATAGGTGTGACCAAAAAATATTTTTAGTTATTTGTTATTGTAGTATAGGATTTTTGTAAAAATTATATGATGCATCTATTTTTTTTAATGTTAATTTAAAAGTGAATTATGTATAAAGGAGGGTAACAAAATTTTAATCGAAGGACTGATATAAACTTGATCAAAATATTAGAAATTAAAGCGAGATAGATAATAAAATGTGAGGGGGTTTGTTGTTGTATTGGATTGAAAATATGTGATTAAGTATCATTTTTAAAATATTGAGGGTTAAATTATACTTTTCCCGAATTTTACAAATTAGAAAATGGCAAGAAGGTTAGGTTGGGTTCGGTTAGGTTAGGTTTCTCATTAATTAATACATTGCATTGGTGATGAGGTGTCTTCGGAACTTGTCTTTGTATTGTAAATTAGATTAGAGAATTAAGGGCCACCTTATCAAGACAAGGAACTAAATAGAATGACGGTTCGGAACATGATTAATCACTATAACAATATGCATTGAATGATAAAGAATTGGTTCATAAAATGAACTACCCCACTGCCCCAATTGATGATAATATACTTTAATTCTATATATATTTTTTTCAATGTATGTAATTTCAACTCTTGTTTTATTATCTAAAATAGTTGTCTGATTAGTACTAATTAATTACATGGTTAATTATCTCTCAAAATTTTCCAATTTGATGATGCGGCATAAAGGTCAATGACATCTTCATCAATGGAAATCGAATTTACAAGGTTCAATCTATGCGTTATAATAATAATAATAATAATAATAATAATAATATTTTTTGTGAACGCGTTTAAAAAAAATTTAATGTTTTAACTTTATCTTACTATATTTTCACTTAAAAAACATATACAATATTAATACGGCGGAGTATTCTAATAATAAAGAATGAAGATGTAATGAGTTATAAATTTAACACTAATTTATATAAAATATAAAAAAAATATTAATAAATTAATTTTATTAAGTAACCAGTTGATCCAAAATCTTAAGCTGAATGAGGCCAAACAAAATATACTGGTAGAATTAAGAGAGTAGAAGAATGGGTTTTATGGTCTTAGGCTATGTATATCGAGTAAGAATAACTTAATAAATAAATAAATAAATAATTATTCACGAGATATTTTCAAAAAAATAAAAAATAATCATAAAATATTAGAAAATAAATAAGAAAACTTTAAAACTAAACAAGTAAAAAAATACTAGACTAAAAGATTAAGACATTAACGACTCATGCACTTATAAAAACTTTAAACTTATTCTGATACTATGTTAAGTAATCATTTGGTATAAAAGTTTATATTTATAAGTAAAGGTTTAAAAAGTAATATTAAATTCTAATAATATTAAAATTAATAGTTAACTGAGTCAAATTTTCTTTTATTTTTATCAATAGTTTTCATCTCATTTTCATATTACCTTCCTTATATTGAAATCCAATTTAGGCAACAGAACATGTATGTGTGTGTACATAATGTGAGTTGCAGAGGGGTTAGGTGCAGGAGATATGACACATAAGAACGTTTAGCTCGCAGCCATTAAAGTAATGTTTGTAACTTGTCAACGATCTTCTTCAAATTCCCAGTTGACTGTAACATTCATCTATTAATTTTTCTAAAGTTTAGTAGTGCGAGTAAAAAGCTAATTAATCAAGAGGTGTGCGTACAAAAGAGAAAGATTTACGTGGAACGACATTATTACGTCAGTATTGTTAATGTAAAAAAATAATTTATAAAGTAAAAGAAATATATTTATTAGTAGTATGAAAAAAAAATAATAATAAATTTTATAATTTTTTTCTGTATTAATTAAATAATAAAATTTTTATAAATTTTTTTATTCATCAATAATAAATATATTTTTTATTTTATTAATTAAATATATCTATTATATTAATAATATTAATATAAAATTATTCTATCTAAAATTTTTTTTTCTATATAATTGAATCATCAATCTTAGTCATAGGTCTAAGTTCACCTTCAATTCTCATCACTTCATCTAATAAAATCAGGGTCGTAGGAGCATTGTGTCCACACACACTGAAAGCTATAGAAATTTCAATAATAATAATATGAAAATAAATTGTTTGGTTAAATATGGTGGCATCATCAATTAATATTAACATTCAATGGAAGCCAAATTAGAGAAAGAGCTACAGCAATTAGCAAACAGTGAATCCTATTTTTGAGTTAATAATAAAAAATAACTTTATGATTAAAAGAATTAATTAATTTTGTACTTAATTAAGTACTATTATTGGAGCATTACTTGGGGGCGGCCAGGTAGCAGCAACAACTATAATAAAGTATGTCGATCACTTTGGCAGATGATAAGACGGTAATTAACTCTGTTTAATTGATTAAATCGAGAAAACATTACTCCTAAAATTATCCCAAGTCAATAAAGCTGCTGCTATTGAATTAATGTTGTTTGATTCAATTATCTTATTCATTATAAAAGCCACACATGCATGCATGGCCCATTACCCAATTCTAATCAGGATTGTACATGATTGATGACTTAATCTAAAGATGACAGATGACATAGAAACAAACAGTTACGGCTATTCTTGTTTGCTAGTTGATACATAATCATTAGCCTCTAATCATTACATTATGTTTTAAACCCAAGATCCAGTATCAATTCACCCATTTGTGCAGGAACTATTTGACATTCATTATGAATTGTACCCCAAAATCACAGTTTGTCATTGCTTGCCAATGCATGCGTTACACGTTGAATTAATAAGTGGATGAAATGGGCTTGTAAATCATTGTTTCATTGGCTTAGTATTGCTGCTCCTATGCTGTATCCCACTGACATCAGCACCAGTGATCATCTGCGTCAACTTTAACAATTCAGCCATTGCTGTCCTCTTCATTAGTTTTTGTATGGAGCACTACAGCTGGCTATCTTTCTCAGCCATATCTCAATCCTAATTAATTGATGACATTTGTCATCTACCTGTATCGTGATTCTACTTCATATATAACACTCTTTGATCTAGGGTCATCTAACTTTTGGTGGGAACAAGGGTAAATTGACAAGGACGAGAAATTCAAGCTTTCGTCACGACACAAATGGCAGGCTTTGCAGATTCCACCGTGTCTAAACAGATCCCAAATGATTGAAGTTTTGAAAGCGAAAAGTAATGCTCCAGTACGTGCTTTTCTTAATTGGTTGGTAACTTGTTTTGGATGCATGTCTTGTTGACGCGTTTTCTACATACAAAGAACTTATAGTGATGGTGCATGCATGTATTGTTGCTTTAGCATGTTAATTAAATTTGATTTGATAACATGCACAAAACGTGTTCCACGAATGCACGAAGCAGGCAAAATTTTATGTAAATGCAGCTACGTTTCATCAAAACGCCGTCGCAGAAGTGAAATAATTATGCATCTCTTCCCGTATTTAACGTATCGTAGGGTCGGTTTTATATAATTAAATTATGTAATTAACTCGACCACGGTCAGCTTCTGGTTGATTTGGCACCGGCGAGGGAACCGTGTTGGAAGAGCGTGTGGCTGCCCAAAGTCGAGCTGGTTGAAAAATGATGGCTCTGACCAATTAAAATCGACTGTCGGCATGCTCAGGTCACTGCTACGTGCACCCGTCAACGCTGCTGGCACCTGGTTACTAAACATGAAGACCAAAAGTTATGAAAAGTAGATATCAAAGAAGTTTCAAGATTTGCGGCCGTCGTCTTTGAACGACAGCAAGGCATTTTGACTTTATTTGACTAACACTTGGGTGATCTTAAAGCTAAAAAAACGACAACGTATGACAGCATTCAAATCACTTGTTGATTAATACTAACACGTTTCCCATTATTATAACTTGGGCATTGGACCTAGACTGTCTTAGCTTGAACCAGTTAATAACAGTGGAGCTCCATAATTTAAATTTAGTGAAGATAAGAATATGTAACAAGCAGCAATCGGGACCTACAAGGAATGTTAAGCGCATTGAATGTGGCAACAATCTGTAACATTTTCTTGTATAGCCATTGTACCACTGTCATTGTTATTTTCAAATTGAAATAGATCATGCTATTGGTCGATAATGAGTGGAGAATATAATGAAGGTTTGAAAATTAGGTCACTGGTCTTTTCATTTTGCGCTTCATTGTCATATTATAGATGAAAGAAGTGATGGGCAAATGTTACCTACCATAAAGCTCCATGGACCCATCAAAATTAATTTAATTTTAATAGCGTCAAGATCATGCAAATATCTCTCCAACTGATCACGGTCAAAACTAAATTCAGGGTGACCGAGAGGAGATAAAGGTGTGGCAGCAAAAAGTGGGGCGGTGTAGAAACAGTGTAGGGTCCGCTGGATTTGCGGCGTCTGCAGAGTGTCGGAGAGCAAGATCATGTCAGCCCCTCCCTCGTGTGTGGTAACCTCTTATTCTTGGCGGGTTGTTGAAAAAAATGTACGTGTATACATTTGTGATCAATTATATCTGTGTCGACCGATGATTTCATAATTTTAACAATTATATACATTTTTATTGTTACATGCGAAGAATAAAGATCTTTCCTTTAGATGTGTGTGGTGCGTATTTAGTACGTGTAATTTCACTAATTATAATAATAAAATAATATAAAACTAATTATAATAAAATAATAGCAATAATTCCGGGGACAAAGCACCAGCACGTTAAGGAAAAAGTATTGGGCTAATAGTAATGGAATGCGGCAAGCAAGCCATTAATGTCAGGAGCAGCTTCTTTTCTTGTATGGAAAGGACGGGGAAAACAACAAAGGTAGGCTTATAACCTAAGTTTAGCAACTTACGAAAAGGGGCAGAGCACCGAAAGGACCGGCGATCAATTAAAGATTTGTATTGACCATTCCATTCCATCGCATCGCAATCTCAGACTCTACTCATTAGTCTGATTGTTCGATAACAGACAGCCATTGGTCGAGGAAGGAAACTTGCGTTATTAGTGTTATATTTTCAGTTAAAAAGACTTGATTAATCATCATCATGCCATTATCCACTTCTCTGTTTGTGCAACAACCTTCTTAGCTGGGTTAAGGATGTCTTAAATCCAAACCCAACTTTAATTAAAATGGTGAACCTAAATGGACCCTTCTTATTTCTCAATGCAAATGGTTTGGTGCAACAAAAGGGTTGTACCCATTTTAGAAATAGGATGTAATCAGGGTCGCGGTCGGTTGGGTTGCTTTGAACATCACTTGAAAACGAAAAATGGGGTTGCATTTTAGCAATTGATGTGATCTGGGTTTCAAAACCAAGTTCAAACTGACCTAAAGCCCATATTCCAGAAACATTGCAACTGATGTTGTAAGATGAGTTGGGCACGAGTAGAATAATTGCTTGCGGGCTTCTTCAATTCTTTCAGACTATGCAGCATTAGCATTGGTAGGTCTACATTAGAGATGCATCGATACGCTAACGCTACTAGACGAGAATTCGAACTTCACAGTCCGAAACTTGATTCAATCTGGAGACTATCTTGACAAGTGCCGCTAAGGAAAATCACAAGGGAAGTTTGTGAACCCATTGTCCGAATAATTACAATTGTATCCGAGTACAAAATAACCAGTCGGAGATGTCAGTATTAATAACTGTCTTAACACATACCACGATCAACTCGTGGAAGAGATAAGGAAACTGTACTTCGGAAATTCTGATCTTGATCTTCTATACTGTTTTGCTTTGGATTAGCTACTTCTTTCCTATCAAAAATCCTACTAAGCGATTCCACTTTCTTTTACCTCGGAGCCTAGGGGAACAAACAAAGCTATACCTTGAAAAATTCCGTAATTTCAGATTACTGGTCATCCTAAATATTCGGTTGCCTGCCTTATAGAGAGTCTTAAATGATAGCAATCAACGAATACTTCACAACTAATTTGCTTTCTTTATCATATCCATGCCCTCTCCTGACATTCCTTGAGGCTTTCTCTAAAATTAACTGTTGCCAACCTCTCCTTATCAGCTATGCAGGAACAAAGCTCGTGGAGCTTTCACATTATTTTCCTTTAAAACTGTACGCATATTATGAAATTCCTAATTTCTGTACTTTCAAACTCGGAAAAAGAATCCAGCCCTCTTCCTTGTATCGAAGTTTTATTATTGCTATTTCTCCCAAAAGCATCCCAGTTCCTCTCAATATAGCAGTCAGTAATTTCCAGCTCCGATCATCTTTCTTCTCCCTTAGTGCTCCAAGATTTCAATGACTTTTCCCTCTTTAAAAGAACTTAAGAAAGTACTCTGCTTGCTCATTCCTACCATTATCTTACCTGAAGAAGTTTTAATTTCCAAATTTTAAAAGCTAACCATTTATCTCTTTCTGAGGACTGTTCACAACCAGTTATCCTTACAGGAGCAGTTCCCTCCTACAAAATGATGGAATCTGTTAGAATATCTCAAGATGATTGAGTGACCAATACTTTTAGACACAAACTTCATAAAAGAATGGCAGTTGCCACAAACACGAATGTTCTTCACAATCCTTATGGGTGTCCCTCCATGAGTTTTTTTGATCAAACCAAATGCAAGTGCAGGTTTCTTGCAATGGTAACAAATAGAGTCAATTTTTTCTTCCTTCTGCACATCATGTAGAACAAATTTAGTATTAGGCGTCAAGCCAGCTTCCTGTAGTTCATTGATCAGTCTGCTTAGTTATTCATATATAATATCTGTTTCTGGATGAGTTTGATCCTTCGATACAAACTTGTGGACCTTGTTATCTATTTCAATCTAGCTGCAAGCAGCAAATTTCTTAACATTCTTGCTTTTCATGAAAGACCTCATAGATGCCACATCTTCCCATGTCCCACAGGCAGCATACATGTTGGAGAGCATGATGTAAGGACCGGTATCTAGAGGTTCTAATTCAAAGAGACACCTTGCAGCCATTTCTCCATGCTTTATGTCACCTTTCCTCACACAACGGATAAAAGGGTGGACCAAATCAGGGAAATTGGTTCATGAGGCATGCTTTTAATCAGATTCACTGCTCTGTCTATGTAACCTGAACCACCAAGGAGATTAATCATGCAGGCATAATGATCCAGAGATGGTGTTAAGCCATGAATTTCACTGATTGAATCAAAATAGGTTTGTCCCCATTCAAACAAACCCGCATGGATACAAGCAGATAGAACAGGCACAAAGGTAAAACCATCTGGCTTTAAGTTCTCTTGCAACATTTTTTCATAGAGTGCCAAGGCCTCTATGTCCTGCCTATTTTGTGCATGACCATTGATCATGGTGTTCCAAGAAACTACATTCCTTGTTGGCATCATACTGAATACAATCCAAGCGTCATTAGTATCTCCACATTTACAATACATATCAACAAGGGCACTAGACACTAGCAAATCATCATCAACTCCAAGAAGAACTGCTTTTCCATGAACAACCTCGACATGATAGAGAGATGCTAGTTTGGCACAAGAACTAACCACACTTGAGATAGTAAAATTGTCAGGCCTTATATCTTTTGATAGCATCTCACTAAACAACATCAAAGCATCCTCTTCCTTCCCACGCTGAAGATAACCAACAATCATTGTAGTCCAACAAACCTTATCTTTTTCTTTAATCAAACGAAAGAAGCTACCTGCCTCATCCATAAGCCCACTTTGAAAGTAAGCACCGAGAACATTTGAAGCTGCAATCTCATGAGGCCTAAAGCCCAAGGCCTGCATTTCATGAAACAAATCAATGCATTTCTCAGGCTGCCCATTTTTCAGAGGTCCAGAAATCATCAAGTTCCATGCAACTGCGTTCTTATTGCTCATTCGATCAAACAACCACTTGCTTTATCAATCTCTCCGCCCTTTGCATACATATCAGTCAAAGCATTCCAAACAAAAACATTACCTCCTAAATTACCTACAATAATCTTTCCATGAATCTGCTTCCCACGTCTCAAATCCAATAACTGTGAACAAGCATTTAAAGCGCTCACGTAAGTATAATCGTTAGGCTCAACTCCGGCCTTCTGCATTCTCGAGAAAACTTTCAATGCCTCACGTGGAACACCTTTAATCACAAAACCCGCAATCGCTGTATTGTAAGAAACAGAATCACGCAACGGCATTTGGTTAAACACCATCCTCAAATCCTGAACAGACCCAGTTCTTGCATGGGCGGAAAGCATAGCGTTCCATGAAAAAATATCTTGTCTGGGCATTTTATCAAAGGCGTGGGATAATTTCCCCGATCTTGAATACAAATGAAGGAGACGATTATGGAAGAATGTGTTGCTCGGTTCATACGAGTGGAGGTCCATGAGGGATTGCAACCTCTTGGCTTGCTTAAAGTCGTTGGCGCGAGCACATTCAAGCACTAGGCAAGTGTATGCTGCTTCAGTGTTAGCCTGGCCAAAAGAGTAAAGTGAGTCTATGGTCCTGGCGAAGCTTGTGCGTGACTTTCATTTTTTTCTTAACGAAGATATGAAAAATTAATTTATACTATTATTATTGATGTGAATATATAAAAAAATAATTTATATATTTTTATAAAATAAGTAATCCAAACTTTTGATAATATAATTATAAATTATTAAAATAAAAGTGTAAAAATCACAAAAAAAATTCAAATAAAAATATTATAATAAAAACGGAAATAGGTTTAGGACTGAGATCCCTTCTCCAAAACGGAGACAGGGACACTAATTCCAGGTCTGTTGCCATCCCTACACTGCTTCTGGGGTTGGATGGCTAATTTAAGTGGGGGGTTGACAACAATAGCAATGTGGGGATTTTAGGATTACTTGTATGGCGTGTGGCAGTGTTAGGGAAGTGGCTTCTGGTGTTGGGTGATCAAGAATTGTTCAGAAATACTGTAATGAGGGAATAAATGAATTTGTCCGTATGTATTTGATCAAATGGGAGCACTCATTCAATTCTTACAGAACATACCCTTAAAATAGAAGGATGTGGTTAGGTATTGAAAATTTGGATATAATTTAAAATAAAAAAAAAGAAAAAGAAAAGTAGGATCAAATTTAAAATGTTTCACATTCAATTTTGATGGCAATATCTCAGCTTCACACGTGTGGTGTGGTGGGGTGGCGTACTTAAATTTGAGGTGTTTTGGTGGGAATCTATTGATCATTAATAAAGACAGTGTACCTTCCAATTTCAAACGTACACGTACTACCTACCTAAACTAGCCGTCCTCATTCTTTCATACAACTTAAGTGACGTGTTAATGTTACAGTGTCAATAGCTAAAATAGCATCAAGTGAACTGAAGAAGCACGCAAGCAAGCAAGCATGCAAAATCATAACAACTAGAAAAGGCAGCGCCGGTCGTCAACGAATTATAGTAACTAAGTGGTTTGTGTTGTCAGTGTCTTGGCAGTTTCTCACACCCGATCTCATCGGCCGATCCCTGCGTTTGGAGTCCCAAATGTCAACTAACAGGCGCTGCAAGAGTACGACGCCCCCTCTCATTTCTCAACAACCGACCTCACATCACTTGACCTAATCATTTGACAAGAACAGATCCTAATATTTATTATAATTAATTTAACAATTAATTACCATCATTATTATTTAAAAACTAATAACAACTTGCCAAATGAAAAGGTGAGATATTTTATTATTTAAAAGCCTTGGAGGGTAGCCCGGGTTTCAGCAATTTCCTTCGTGGCACCGGGGCTTCTTTAATTATCAATTAAGGCGGAGGTGAAGATTCCAAAACAGAAGAGTGGAATTAGCAAAAAGTATGACAATTACCACCATTTGACACGTGCCATGAATGAGTCACCAGCAACAGACTAATAATCTCTTCAGAATTTTGTTCAACCAGGTATTACTTTTCTCTCGGTGCAATCTCCTAGTGACAAATGTTGTTACTACATAATCAAGCAATCACAGTCTGTCTTACTGTCCAAATCTGTGTCTTTCTTTTCCTTTTGGCTCTAATCTATCCATCTCTTCCTTAAAAGTCAGGCAAGAATCATCCATACATACAAGTACAACGCGGCACAACACGACGCAGTATTGCGTTTTAAAGTTTAAACCACCTTTTCAATTTTCATCGACATAGCGAGCGCTCACTTTTAACATGTCTCGGTTCTTCAAAGACAAAACCTCCGCGCTGGGAGGCTCCAAGAGACACGCCAGTAGCCTTAACGTAATGATCGCTTACCCAATCCAAGACCTCGTTTCGCCCTTCGCCGACGCCGCTTCCAATTTGTCCGACTCCGACCTCCGAGAAACTGCCTATGAGATCCTTGTCGGAGCTTGCCGGAGCTCCGGCGGACGACCTTTGACTTATATCTCACAGTCCGAGAGGACGGAGCGGGCTACGCCTCCCGCAGCGGCACCGTCTCTGCAGCGATCCCTTACGTCGAGTGCCGCTAGCAAAGTTAAGAAGGCGCTGGGGATGAAATCGGTTAAGAAGAGAGGTATTGGTGGTGGTGGTGACTCGGTGAGCCGAGGAAGGTGGAAGCAAGCGGTGACGGCTGGGGAGTTGGTGAGAGTGCAGATGCGAATCTCTGAGCAGACTGATTCCAGGATCAGGAGAGCGTTACTGAGGATTGCTGCTGGTCAGGTGAGTGACAGAGAGTTCTTTGTTTGTTTGATGAGAAAAGTTGAGGGAAACGGGAATAAAATTATCAAAATGAATTAAATTTTATAGTCTACTCAAACTAATTCTGTTCTCTGTCCAAGAAAAAAATACAATAAAATTTACAGCATTAAGCTGCTAAGAAATTTCTGTTTGGAAGCAAATGTGAAATAGTGAATTGAATGTTTATGTTACCTGAGAATTAGTCTTATGATTTTTCTGACAGAGAGAAGAGTTTTAGATTGGCTGTTGTTTTCTCAGCCGAAGTTACTATTAATTCTCTCTCTCTCTCTCTCTAACCCTTCTTTTCTTTTGGTTAATTTAAACTGAACGCAGTTTTTGTATTACTTTTTTGTTAAAACTGTTTCTGGAGGCTCTCTTTTTACCTTTATTCATGTAGTTTTTGTCTGGTTTCATTTTTTTTTCTCTAATTTTAGATAGTATCCTAATTTTCCTTTTAAGAACTCCTTCGAGGGACTTCACCAGGCCTCATATTATGATTAATTATTGGGCTTCATTTTATGTGCTTATATCAGCTTGGAAAACGCGTAGAAACGATGGTTCTGCCACTGGAGCTATTACAGCATCTCAAGTCTACAGATTTCCCCAGTCAGCAAGAATATGAGGCCTGGAGCAGGAGAAATTTCAAGCTTCTTGAGGCTGGACTCCTTTTGCATCCTCACCTGCCGCTAGATAATGCCAATACTGCTCCACAGCGACTTCGGCAAATAATTCGTGGGGCCCTGGAAAAACCCTTGGAAACTGGAAAGACCAGTGAATCAATGCAAGTTCTAAGAAGCGTGGTTATGTCTCTTGCTTGCGGATCATTTGACGGGTCTGTTTCTGAGAAATGCCACTGGGCAGATGGATTTCCACTGAATCTGAGAATCTACCAAATACTTTTAGAAGCTTGTTTTGATGTTAATGAAGTAACATCTGTTATTGAAGAGGTTGACGAGGTTCTGGAACTCATAAAGAAGACATGGGAGATCCTTGGGATGAATCAAATGCTGCATAATCTTTGTTTCTGCTGGATTTTGTTTCACCGTTATGTTTCAACTGGCCAAGTGGAAAATGACCTACTGTTTGCTGCCAATAATCTCTTGATGGAAGTGGAAAAAGATGCAAAGGCAACCAAGGATGCAGATTATTCTAAGATCTTGAGTTCAACATTGAGTAAAATATTGGATTGGGCTGAACAAAGTCTTCATGCTTACCACGATACTTTCCACAATGAAAATATTGATTCAATGCAAAGTGTTGTTTCTGTTGGGGTTTTATCAGCTAAGATATTGGTAGAAGATATCTCTCAAGAGTATCGGAGAAACAAAAAAGAAGTTGATGTGGCTTGTGACAGGGTTGCCTCGTACATAAGATCTTCTTTACGCACGGCTTTTGGTCAGGCAAGTTTTCTTCATTTAAGCATATTGCCCTACTTTTCATTAATTTTGCTGTTAAAAATTTGACTTGATCTTTTTGATAATGACAGAAATTGAATAAAGTGAACTCTAGCAAGCAATTATCCAAAATCCAACAAAATCATCTTCCTGCCCTTTCCATCCTTGCACAGGATGTTACTGAGCTGGCTTTTGATGAGAAATCAATATTTAGCCCAATGCTGAAGAGATGGCATCCTCTTTCAGCAGGTGTAGCTGTAGCTACCCTTCATTCTTGCTATGGAAGTGAGCTGAAGCAGTTTGTTTCCGGCATTACTGAGTTGACACCTGATGTTATACAAGTGCTGTTAGCTGCTGACAAATTGGAAAAAAATCTTGTGCAAATTGCAGTTGAAGATTCGGTAGACAGTGAGGATGGTGGGAAGTCAATAATACAGGAGATGCCTCCTTACGAGGCTGAAGCCGCAATTGCCAATCTGGTGAAGTCATGGATAAATATTAGAGTGGACAGATTGAAGGAATGGGTTCACAGGAATCTGCAACAAGAGGTAGGTGGGTTTTCTTTCAGTATCTAATTCAAAGTTATTGGAAAGAAATGGTACTGATTTTGATTGCAATTTGGATCCGATCCTGCTCCTGCTGATCTGCTTGAGATTTAATTGGGGTAATCATGATCTAGATTAGATGGAGTCTGACTTTTTGGTGATTGGCTCTTCTATGCCTGCCGTAGTTCTCTATGTTGTCAGTTTTGTTGGTATGTTGGGAAGACGAAGGCGGTGGTTGTTTCTCCATTTGGATGGTATTGGTTTTTGTTGCAGGTTAAACGTCTAATACATTGGAATATGGTTCTTTGAAACCAAGTGTTAGTTTCTGCTTATCTTAAAAATTGTCTTCAATTAGTAGAACTGTCATACAATGAATGTTTTCTAATATGACACCAATGGTTGGTTATGGCACTAGGGGTTTTTTTTCATTTGGTTATAATTCCTAATCTATCTGTTAGACATGCCAAAGAGTAAGGAAATTAGTGAAACCTGTAATATTTTGTTCATTTCAATGTGTTATAGTAGAATGGCAATTGTTTAGTAATCTTTTGTCAGTTGAATTTTTACTTTTCTTTCGTTGTATTAGCTCTTTCAAAAATTTTTATTTGAAATGTTACTTCCTTCTAATTGCTTAAACCTAACCAGTCAACCCCTTTTCTGTAGGTTTGGAATCCACGGGCAAATAAAGAGAGTTTTGCTCCTTCTGCCATTGAAGTCCTTCGAACTGTAGATGAAACTTTGGAAGCATTCTTTATGTTGCCAATACCCATGCATTCAGTCTTGCTTCCTGAATTAATTAGTGGTCTTGATGGATGTCTTCAACATTACATATTGAAGGCAAAATCTGCCTGTGGTACAACTTACAAAGAATGATTTAAGATTATTTTGAGTTATTTATTTCCAAAATAACATCATATTCTTTACTAATCTGCAGGAAGCCGAAATTCATTTATTCCCACTATGCCTGCCCTGACGAGGTGTAGTACAGGGTCAAAGTTTGGTGTGTTCAAAAGGAAAGAAAAGTTGCAAGCAGCACAGAAGAGGAAATCTCAGGTCGGGACCACGAATAGGGACAACTCCTTTGGAATACCCCAGCTATGTTGTCGCATTAATACTTTCCACCATATTCGAAATGAGTTAGAGGTCTTGACGAAGAGGACAGTCCACCATCTAAGGAATTCTCATTCCACTCATGCAGACAATTTTGTAAATGGGATGCACAAAAATTTTGAGCTTTCAGCTGCTGCTTGCTTGGAAGGGATCAAACAACTCTGTGAGGCAACGGCATACAAGATTGTCTTCCATGATCTAAGTCATGTTCTCTGGGATGGCTTGTATGCGGGGGAAGTTTCATCTTCAAGGATTGAGCCATTTCTTCAGGAGCTTGAGCACTATTTGGAAGTTATATCATCAACAGTGCATGACCGAGTAAGAACGCGTGCCATTACTGACATTATGAAAGCTTCTTTTGAAGGATTCTTGTTGGTTTTGCTTGCTGGAGGTCCTTGCCGAGCTTTCACCCCTCAAGATTCTGAGATAATAGAAGAAGATTTTAAGTTTCTAATGGATATATTCTGGTCCAATGGGGATGGTTTACCAGCTGATTTGATAGATAAGTTTTCAACTTCAGTTAAACACGTTCTCCAGTTGTATCATAAGGATAGTGAGAGCCTTATTGAGCAATTCAAACATTTGACTTTGGAGAGTTATGGCTCTTCTGCCAAATCTAGACTTCCACTACCTCCAACTTCAGGGCAATGGAATCCCACTGAACCAAACACAGTCCTGCGTGTTTTGTGTTATCGGAGTGATGAGACAGCTGCAAAATTCCTTAAGAAGACATACAACTTGCCTAGGAAATTGTAGCAACTATTAGGTAAAAATTGTTATGGTGCTAATTCTTGACTTCTTATCGCTCTGCCAATATTTATTATGTCACTGTATTTCAGATGTTCCTACGGGAAGCACTCGGCGGGTGCTTTGGTTAGCAGATGCAATCTAGGCAAAATACAGCTCTTGTATAGTAATCTTATTGGCTGATTTCTTTTGGTTGGAAGCCTTACCAGGTATTAAGACTGAGACTTGGGGACATATAACTAATGAGGGTCGGCGTTAGCATTGGCTGTTCGACATCCTGAGACCGGATGATTACTTTGTCTAAGAGAAGACGATTCTTGTATCCAATATTTTACCGAGAGGCATTCAATGGAGAAGGTAAGTTTTTCCAGGCTTCTTACTCCATAACATTTATTGCTTGGTCCACCTTTTTAAGTGTATTGTCTAGTGTGCACATCGATGGGCTGCAAGTTACAGAGATGAAGGTTCCGTAATCTGAAGAAATTTGTTTTGCTAACTATTTTTGTAGGTATGTAATTTTTGGATCTTGACAGTTTGATTGCATTTTAGTTTACTTCATTTACTATTTACACGAACTCGTATAAATGGTTTGCATCTCCTAGTATTATTCTATTTTCTAGAGCGGGGGCTTGCTTCATGAGCATGTACCTTTTTGAATCATCGTTGACTAAAATCCTCTAAATAATAATCTAAATTATACCATACCTTGCATCCTCAAGTTTGGCCTCAGCTGAAACGGGGACAGTTAGTCGTGGAAGGATTAATAAGCACCAGAACCAAACTGTTATCACACTGACAGTGTAAGGGTACCAATATGATAACATATTTTGGAATGCAAGCCAAAACGGGCTTCCTAATCCTGCAATTTTCCCAGCAATAACTTAGGCACAACTGCATAATACCTAATTATTATTAAGATGAAATATCGATTATTTATCTTATACGAGATAAGTGTAGTCTTCTGTTTGCATGCATCCCAACACTAGTTTGCTCTGTTAATGGCCACCGTTGCTAAATGCAACCTTTTTGCTAGATCATTATTTTTGTTTTAAATATATTTATTATAGTATACAAGATTCACTTTTATAAAATTCAAAAATATTTTTTTTATTGAATATAAAATTTTATTACAGTTTCTTCCACTCATTCCTATATCAAATGCGACCTCCTGCTACAAACTGAGCCATTATCTTTTTTTTAAAAAATATATTTATTAAAATATATAAAATTCACTCTTGTAAAATTCAATAATATTGCTTTCATATTTAATATAGTATTCTATCGCATTCTCTCCTATCTATACCTTCTTTTCAAAAGATATAGTCATTAAAATATGTAAAACTCACTCTTATAAAATTCAAGAATACTTCATTTTTATTTAATGTGAAATTTTGTCGCATTCTCTCTCATTTAATCCTCATCACAGTGAAACTACTTACATGTCCATCTGACTCTATCTCGAAACTTATGATCCCTAAGAATATCCTTTTCCTATCTAATATAAGATTGTATCTCATTCTTCTCCACCCAATCCTTTGACACCTTTGTCATCGTGAGACTATTTGTACGTTCATTCTGCTCTGCTTCAAAACTTATAAACCTTTAATGAATGTGTTTATTATACATGATTATTTAGATTGAAACATTTAAATTATAATAAATTTAACTCTAATACTACCTGTCATTATAATAAATTTAACTTTAATACCATTTGTTTACTGTATAATTGACTTCTCTCCAAAAAAACAAGTATATTAGATGTGCATAACCCACTCTTGTAAAACCCAAAAATACCCTTTTTTTTATTCAATACGAAATTCTATCACACTCCCTTGATGTGCCAGCTAAATGAATCCTTACAAAAAAAGGAATAAGTACCATGACAAATAAAACTAGCCCTCACAAAACAGGATTCGTTACAATACAAGCAGCAAATGAATAGCCATGCACATAACAGAGAATTTATGTTTCAAAGCACTATAATACTTGCACACCTGCTGCATAAAACAAGCTAATTTAAGAGGGTTAGTGCCCTTCCCAAAAATGTTACCATTGTAATGCAGAACAAATTAAAAAAAAAATCGCATGAAAAGATTGCAAAATCTTTTGACTTGTCATTTCTATTTCTGTCAAAAAAAATGACCAACTACACCCGTGTTACCCATTTCAAAAGGCTCGGGTACAGTTATACATGAGTTACAGAGAAGTAATCTAAAACATTTGCCAACAAAAAGATATTTCCTACTGCCAAGGATTCTTCCTTCTTGCTCCACTTCTTTTTGAACTGGTCGAGCTGGTTTTCTGCCAGGGCGCAAAAAAAGTGAAGTAGGTTATTGTTATGTGGGAACAAATCACAAGATATATTGTCCACAAAATTAGCAGAAAATTCAACAGTCATACATACCAACTTTGCTTTCTTAGTCTTTCCACGGATCCTGTTTTTTGGAGGTTTCAACTTGTATATCCGAACCATCCAGTGGTGAGTAGTAAATACCTGAATTGAGAACAAGGGACAGAGGTTAGGGGTATTATATGTTGAACTAAGGTGTTGTGGAATAGAAGTGGATGGGTGATTGGTAAACATTAACTACCAAGAACAAGGGGGTCATTTGCGTTAACATTTTAATTGTTGTGCTTCTAAAGTCAAGTAAAAGTACAATAGTTACAAAAATACCATAAATCAAAATAAGGCCTAGGTCCTTAATTGAGAAATAATTAATCCACCAATGACTCCCTCAAAATGAAATGAGCAAGAAGTATTAACTTAAAAACAACATACAGGCTTTATTTGGTGTGATTCAGCTTGGGATCTGACTTGATGGGTGGAATAAATATTTGAGGAAGTGGGAGAAGTTACCCATGAATGAAGACTAATATTTTTAATTATACATTAAATGATTATAATAATAAATAAAAATTCAAAATTACTACTTATAGTAAAAACATCTAATAAATTATATTTTGATAAATAATGTATACATAAACAATTTATAGATGCAAATAAAACATTGATTTGAATAATAGTATTACAAAACTTTTAGTTTATGAAGATATCACATTTACAATCATAGTAATAAAATTAGACTTACTATTCAAACATTTAATTAGTTTCATTTAAACAACTCTAATTAAATTAATGGTTAAATAATTTACATGTTTAGTTAATTTTTACTAATTTCATTTATAAAATTATGTATACAATCCAATCCAATCCAATCCAATCATATACTACACCAAACATAAGTCGTATGAAACAATGAACCTCCAATCCAATTCATTCATATCCTGTTTGGCCCTATCCAATTTAACATACTAAACGGGGCTATAGAGACTTAGATGAGTTAAATATAAAAGATATAGCATGAACATCGCATGTATACATCACCAACAATGTGAACAATGCAAAAGATGAATAGAGAGCACGTCCAACATCACCTAAATTATCTTGTAACTAAATTCAGGCAACAGAGATGCAATTCGTCCTCATGAGAATATGTCAAATCTAAATCTGGTTCCTAATGCATATATTTGCCAAGCATCATTTTAAGAGCCACCTTCAAGGCTTGCATTTATTTGCACGTATTTCACAACAATTGCTGTGATAATTCAAGTGCACTTTTTATTAAGTGAAAAATTTAAGACTGTGTTACCTCCTCAAAATGTGTAAGTTTAAAATATTTCTTCCCAATTTCTGTCCGCCTCACTCTATCAAAGCCTTTGCCATCAGTCTCTACAAATCTGCAGGATATACATGGAATGAGACTACTGAACAACCAAATTCAACAAGTGTAAATCCACAAAGGCACGGCTAAAGCAAACCTGTAATACGAAAGTTTGTACATGAGACAATTTAGCATGGTTGGAGTGGCCTGAGAATCAATCCGATACTGACCATCTCTCTTCAGATAGAAAGCAAATGCATAAAATAGTTAGTAATCTTTATAGGCAAAATAAAGCAGTATCAAAGCTAAAATATCAACCGGTTTCTCAGCCATAAAACTGAGGTTTTTATTAGTTCCATGATGTCTGAAGTGCAGAATCTTAACCAACTACAGCAACATTCTAACATGAACAAAAGCCAAAAATCCAAAATTCATTTTCTTTTGGTAAACATGGCCACAAACAGGAACCTACCAGGTAATCAGGTTCCTTGATATGAGGGAAAACACCCCCTCCTATACGGACCATCCACAGGAACTTATTGATATCATCACTGGGGTAGCCAACAAGACCTAAAGAGTGAGGTAACCAATGAGAATGATAGTTATTAGGGTACGGTGATCTGAACATAGAAAAAGAGAAACAGACCTCCAAAGACAACAAGGACATATTTTACATCCAAGGAGTCAAATATTTCCCACGCCGCCTTTTCAGGAGAAGACATGGCAGTGCCAACAGTTGCAATATGAGTGTTGTTCCAGGTATTATTGTCAACAATGACTGTCCGGTTAGCCATGGCTGTTGTCTGATAACCATAGTCCCACCATGAGGCAACCTGCCAAAAGTTCAGTAAGAATCAATGACAACATTTTCATTTGGTTAATGATGGCATGAAACATTTCCAGAAAAGAAAGATGACACGATAGCAGGTTGATTATTAGTTCAAGACACATAACTTACAATTGAGGTCAACAAATCCATCAAGGTAAAAGTAGCATATGCAAGAAATAGTACATAATACAAACTCGAATGGCACTGAACTAGAAGTTTCAAATGGGCATGGCAGACATGGTACAACAGCACAGATGGGGTTGGGCTCACATTTAGGCTCGAAAGTCCAAAGGGCCAGCACCAATAATTGATTAAACTATTTAGAAATAAATTTAAAAATTATAAAAAAATCAGCAATATCACAATAATAGATGTACAAAAAATAAATTTAGCAATATTTTATTAATTTAAATTAATTCATTTTTTAAAAAAATGTTAAAAGAAATAAAAACAGGCAATGCCGTGGCCCAACATGAATTGATGGGCTAATGAGCTCTGCCTGTCCAACCTCCTAAAACTTAGGCATTGCACAAGCAATAACGGGCTTAAGTTGGTCAGGCCAGCAAGGCACGTTCAACACCTCTACGCTGAACCAACTAGTTCGGATAAAAGCTGTTTCTAGTCGCTAGTTGCTGGAGACAACTTGCTCAATACATGCATCATTGCATACCTTTCTACATCATACTTCAGAAAAATATTAGATACAATGTTTATAGATATTTCAGAAAAAACATAAATAAATAGAAGTAATACTAATATAGGATTCTTCAATCTCTTCTCAATAAATTAATTAATAGACTTTGACCAAAGCAGTAATAAGAATCAATCACATTCAAACCAACTTCTAGCTTTTTGCTATCATCTTCCTATGCACAGTTATAATCCATCAATAGTTTATTTATTTTCTAGCATCTCTAAAAAGCTGAAATAAGCCCTTAAAAGTAATTTCAATGGAAACAAAGATGCAAATATTCCAGGAATGAGTGCACGAGGAAAAAAATCATATGGATAATCTGGTCACCTGAAAACTTGGATTTAAAAAAGAGATCATATACAAAACCTACATTTAAAAACCATGATGCTGGGAAGAAAAAAGAAATTGAAAGCAACCCCAGATTGGTGGCAATGAATTTCAGAAAATAAATTATGACAGAGATCTATAAAAGCCAACAAATAATGCAGTAAAACTCGCAAGTAGAACACTCACTTTATCATCCACCTCAGTATTGTGCCTCAACCAGGCATAAGCCTCTCGAAAATCATCAAAAACATGCAGACCATCCTGTGTGTAGGATGTTAAAACAATTGATGGGGCCGAATAAGCTTCTGCTGCTGCCCAGACACAATGAACCTACAAGGTAAAACATCATTCATAGTTGGACATGTTATTTATCAGGCAATGACAATAAATCAACATACAAGGAGAGAGGTGGAAAGAAAGCATTGACCGATGAAGTCCATGAGACCAATAAATAATCCAAATAGAGGTAAGATAGAGATTGCAGGAGGGAAATTCAGCTGAAGTATCACTTTTAATACTCTTATATAACCAACAGGCTATATAACTTGTTAGAATTCATTGCAACTTGCAAGCTGCAGTTCAATTGGGAGACTATCTCTACAATGTCAACTCTTGTTGATAGTTGTTCTGTTCTATCTTTCAACCTTTCAGTTTCCTTCACCAACCCCCTGATGTACCCCCACTACTCCCCTCCTGAAAAAAAATTAAAAAAAAAACAAAACTTCTGCCCGCACTCACTCACCGGAAGAAAATAAAGAAAATAAAAGAAACGGGAAGCTTCCTGTTCGTTATGTATCCTTCTATCAGCAAAGCAAATATCCTGTATGATACCACTACAAAATCCATCTTATGTTCACCAGGTGTTCCAAACCAATCAGGGTATATTAAGAAGAGTCTGCTTTCACTGCCAACTATTTGGCTAGCTCGATTTATAAAGCCTAATAATGCTGTTCCATTTTTTTTATTCAATTGAGGAGCTTATTAGCTTGATGAAATCGGACATCCAGTATCAAGAAATGTAAGACAAAACAGAAGCTGCTCCCCGCACAACTCATTATAATTTAGGACAGCAAATGACCATCATATCAAATTTCAGTTTATAAAGAAATAGCATACAAGTCATAATTGCTAGACAATGCAACAGAAAAAGAAGAGTATAAATACCACATAGAATGCACCCATAAACACAAGCAAGAGAAGACCAAGCAGAGATGCCTCCAAAGGTAAAACCAGAAGCCTCTTTTCACTTTTGTATTTAGTGGAAGTCTTTTCCACATGATCCTTTTCCACTTGCTCCTTCTCCTTCTTCTTGTTCTTTCTTGAGGGTCGTCCTTTTGTTGTTTCTTCACCTTTATCAGCTTTTGTTGCATCATTTTGTGGTACAACACTACCTGAGCTAGTATCCCCTGCCTTCATGGTCAAAACATTTCTAGTTGAATATTAATTGTGAAGCTAAATGACTTCATTGAATGATGGGATGAATGCAAAATTGTAGTATAGAAGAGAGTAAAAATGTTTACATCAATTTCAGAATTCCCTAGTATTCCAGGTAGTTGAAACTTAATTGACCGTGTGAAAACATCAAAAGCTTGAGATAGAGCAATCCCAGACATGATGCATGCTGCCGGAGCAAGTACAAGCATAAGGCGCACCTATAATATTAGCCCAAACAATGATCGCATGTAATTATATGAGGATAAAGACATGAAAACTAAAAAAAGATTGGGGTGTCCAAGGGTTCTTACCATCACTCCAGAAAAATAGACAGATGTCACAATGTATAGGACCACAAACGAGCTTGCATCAGACAAAGGCAAGAAGCATGCCTGCCAGCAGACAACAAACATAGTAATGCAGTTGATCACATAACTTGTAAGTGAGAAGCCATGATGTGTTGAGAATTTGAAACTTACAATAATGCCAGCTGGAACCAAGAATGCCAAAACATTTATATCCATGAAGTAAGATGGCCAAGTAGGGGGTTGATGTTCACTAACACTTGCAATAATTGGAATGTACTTGCTTGCATAGGTTCTGCCAGAATGGAGCGAAAATAAGAAGTGGATAACAAAAAATGCTCATAAGCTAATTTAGAAGTCTGAAATCATACTAGTGATTATTCTCTTAGCTGGCACAGCTCTAAAGAAATACAGAAATCAACATAAATAAAGAGTTTTCAAAAATCTCAAGTTGCATCAAACGAAGTTAGCACCCCTCATTGCAACTTGTATTTTCCCTCAGTCCATACATTTAAAGGGAGAGTATAAAAGTAAATTAATAAAAACAAAGATAAATAAAAATGGGAATAAATACTTACGGATCAAGCAGACTCAAACTTCTTCCACTCCATCCCTTGGTTGGGCTGGAAGCCACCAATGCTACAAGAACTGCCAGCACAGCAATACAGATTACCCTGAAGAGGAAACCATGGAGATCAGCTTTGATACAATACATTACGTGCTTGCTTAAAAATCAAATCATCATTCCAAAGAACAACAGTTTCTGTTTGACTAAGCATGTATGACCTAAGCAATAAAGTAAATTCTTAACTACTACCCATTTATAGCATTCTTTCTTTCAGTCAGAATGTCATTGTCATATCACATTCATATTAAATAAAACAAACGAGAACAGAAGCTTACAGCCCTACAGACACAACAAGTGTGACAGCAACTTTAAACATTTTGGCCGAGAGAACCCCTTTGATATAATACACGAGAGCCACCACATGGAGAACAATGAAAACCTGCAGAAAAGATTTAGAAATTTGGCTCAATCCATATCTTATATTCAAAAAAGTTTCAAAAAGCTGCTACTTTCATTTATGTCCCGATTTCTGAGCATTACTAGACCTCAGCATGTACTAAACATCTTCATACAGGTAATGCCAATGTCCACAACTCCAACAAGTAGCAGGAAATGCCAACAGGCCATAAAATCCTAAAAGTGGTACAGTTTCTAGCTTGAAGAGAGAACACAGCACAATGAACATGAAACTAACTACTAACTACAAGTTTTGCCCCTTGTACAAAGTCAGACAGATTCCAACTTTAGTAAGAAGAAAACCAAAAGTTACAGATTCCAGCCAAATAAAATTACACTCACCAAAAATGATGCAAAATGTTCTGAAGTCATGACTGCATTAAATCCAACAACGGGCACCAATGATGCCAACAATGTCCCCAGAACAACCTGCAATATAAAGTAATAATTTAACAGAAACCAAAAATTTCAAGGAAACAAAAAGGGATCTGGATCTTTTATTGATAGTGATATTACCAATATAGCCATCACAAAGTTCAGAAGGAAATCTATATTCCCTCACAAATATAACAAAGGCCAGCAGCTAAGGTACCAAAAATTCAAAATACAGGTTCATCTTATATCCCTTTTGTTTAATGCATGCATATTGTTTTCGGATTGACACCAATAATGTACTAGTGCGAAACAAAATAAGTTTCCGAAACTTGCCAAGGAAAAAGAACACAACTTCAGTAGAATACTGTTAGAGAAAAACCAATAATTCTTCTAAATATTTAGCAATAGGCACAAAGCCGAATGCTGAACTAGAAATTCAACAAGCAGCTAATATTTGTGGATAATGGAAGTCAGAAGCCAATGTATGGATTTCTTGATCCAGGGATTTCTTGATTTTTTTTTTTTGTCATAAATAGAAAAAAAAAACACTTGCAAGGATTCTTAAAAGACTATTAATACCTGACAGATACTAGCCTAGTATCTGAACCCTAATTGACACGACTTCTTCTCTAAGCTCAGCCTACAAACTGACTACAAGCCCCATTCTAAGAAGATAGGTGACAAAAGAAGTGGACTAGATTTCCACAAAGAAAACAAAAAACGAAAAATGGAAACCCTTCTATTCACCACATAAAGAAAAAAAAAACGAAAATGAAAGCCGAATTTTGGGCAGTTCCTATTCTTTTTTTTTTTTTTTTTTTTGTTTCCTGCAGATAAAAATGTTAAACAAGCAACCTTTAATGATCATGCTAAAGATATAACCCTTTTGTTTTCTTGACTACATCAGTGCTAGTAAAACTTACAAGAGGAGCATAGGCAATGTACAATCGAGAAGTGTAGTGACCAGTTACAATGCACAGAAGCACGTGCATGGGAATAAGATTTATAATAAAGGTATAACCTCCCCAAGAGCAAACCTGGATGAGAAACAACATAAATATTAATATAAATATAATAAGGAATTAAGGAAAGAAAGAATGCACAACAATATAAACAAACAAATATTACCATGTAAAAGTATGCTATTGCATTTAAAGTGGCATAAAAGAGGGATCCAGTATTCAGTGTCTGCATATGGCACATAATATAAATCAGAAAACATATATATGCATATTTAAATAACATAAGTAGAAAATTTCTAAAAGTGTTCCCTACTATATCAGTTAAAATAGACAAATGTTAGCCAGTGAGTTTAGTCTGTCCATTCCACGGTTAAAGCTTCAAAGTGATAAATATATCTGCCATCTTTAAATGAGAACTAACCTTTATATAAAGATAAAAAGTGAATATCAAAGCAAATATAGCAACTGCTTCATTGTCATAGCTTCCAGCCACAGATCGTGATATGTATGATGGAACCTGAAAACATAAAACATAGTAGCTAACACCCTGTTGTCTGATTGTTAAGGACAAGGACTCTATCACTCATCAGTCAACACGAGTTCTGCACAATCATACAGTTCAACATTAAGGCAACAAAAACCAAACAAATTTCACATCATGTTTAATAATAACATCAGTCATCAGACAACATGAGTTCTGCACAGTAATACAGTTAAACATAAAGGCTACAAAAACCAAACAAATGTCGCATCCTGTTTCAAAAAAGGGTTATTTATTAAACAAGTACAAATAGCATAAAAAAGTCATGAAACTTCCATGACTAGGATGTTTGACCCAGGTTCCAAAGTTTAAATACCCACAATGAAATAATAATAATAATAATAATAAAAGACCAAGTATAACAGTATCCATCAACTAACCATTTTACCACAAATGGCAAAGAAAGTCTTGACAGTGTTGAATGCCAACCATGAACCTTAGATTTGCTTTCTAAAGATTGCATTAAGCTACCTAAGAGGCTTAGAACACACACTTAAACATTAAAGATGCACATATTATGATCTTGTATTGATCATTTATGGAGAAACAGAATGGGATGTCAAAATACACATGTCAATTCAAATTTCATTACACACTAGTATATCATCCAAAGTTAATTACACAACTAACAGAAATGGGGCGATATACTTTAGACATCAAATCTTGCAAGGACTAGTCATAAGATAGGATGTCCTGTTGTTGCTACCCATAACCAGAAAATAATTTCAGTAAATGGAAAACTACCCAGCGAAAGATTTACCATGGCCAAAAGAACTGCTGCTGTCAGTCCTGCACCAGCGCCCTTAACTTCCTATTGAAGATCATTAAAATAGCATAACTGAGTTTCAGGCCAAATAGAAAAAACAATACAATTACATACACTGGGGGTAGATACAAACCTTAGTTAGAAGGTAAGTCGCCCATGAAGCAAAAGCAGAAAATATAGGTGCAGTGAACACGCAAACAGTCTCCACGGACAAAGGAATATTCAAGGAATTCAATATCCTGATGCAAGAGAGCAATGGCTCAACAAATTACCAAAGTTACTGAGTTCTTCAATTGTTTTCAAAGGAAGAACCACATCAGGGGCAAGTATGTGAAAATAGTTGGCAAAACAAACAATAAAATTAAGCAGTTCTACAGTACTTACCACCATATGGTGCCTGCTGTCAAGGTCAACCCCGGGTAAACAGTTCCACCAATCACTCGACCAAGAGGATACCTTTCATACAAACCCAATTCAAAATTGTAACAAGATATAGCAACCTAACTAAAACAGAGTTTAAAAAAAAAAGAAGAAAAAAAAAGGCTGCCATGATAATACATCTGCTAGCTGTAATGTAATGAAATTACCAGGTTCTATCATCAAACCAATTCCAAAAATCATATATGCCATTCTTCGTTAGAAACTGAAAACAACAAATATACCCGTTATCCATCTTCCAGACAGCTTAGAATATTGCAAAACCAAAATAAAGACAACCCAAACAAGTAGTCTAATATCAGAGAATACAAAGAAAAAAGACGGAAAAAAGAACCTGAGTGACTCTATAATTGAAGTAAGGATCAAACTCGTGAATGACACTTTCATACTTTATAACCTGTAAATCAATTGGCGAATCTGTGAGCCCATAGATTCTACTACAATAAGAAAATCATCAGAAAATTACAAAATGAACCGCTGTGAATAGTTATGCTCACCTACCTTAGGTAGCTTTGAAAATGTAGATAAGTAATAGAACAAAAAGAACACTCTTTTAATTATTTCTTCTTTTCCTCAAATTTCCCGTTAATAATAGTGAAATTGGAAAACATTTCACCGGTGGCTCTTAAAAATGTATCAATTAATACAACAAAAAGAAAAAGAAAATTAAAATGGTCAAACTTTAAATTCTAAGCAAATAGATACCATTTTATCTTTTCTTGCCTTCTATTTTCTTACATTTTCTCGCTCATTAAAGTGAAGAACATCGAATTACGATAACAAACATGAATTTCCAAGGGCACATCAGTTTCTTCACTTCTTTCATTCATTTTCTGATCAGAAAACGGCATATAACGAGATTTTACGATATTTTACGGATCGGATCTAGAAAATGCGTGATCAGAGATCTTACAGAAAAGAGACGGATCGAGAAAGCAAGAACTCCGATCATGAGGAGGATGAAAAACGAGAGAACATTTCCAAACGCGTGACGCAAGGTCGTTCCGCCGGTGTTGTCCCCGGCCGCCATTGACGGCCAAATCGTCCACTGACTTCAGTTAAGTTCAAAATAAATATCAAGCGAGAGCGAAGTGGATTTTGTAGGTCTTCGAGTAATGAGTTTGCAGAGCAGGAGACTTTGTACAGTGGGAAGGGGTAGAAGATTTGCGGGAACAAGGAAATGACGAGCGTGGGTATTGGAGTTGTGATAATTACAACGGTGTCCATTTTGATTCCACGTGGCTGGAATTGTGTTGAATAATGCGAAGGACCACTTCCTATTGGTTATGGACTGCGTGGATTGCCACATGGCATAACTTGAATTGTCAAGACAAGATTATGGACCCAATGTTGGAGATCTCCTGGACCGGTCCGAAAATGAAGAATTCAAGTCATTGTACATCGAGTGTTGCTATAACTTATAAGAAACCCGTCCACTGTTTTTTCAGCCATAACAATTGATTTCTTCAATGTTAATCCCGTGGATTACTTCTATTATTTGAGTTAGATCTTTTAATCTAAAGTTATCATTTTTTTAAAGGTAGTCACTGTGTCTATAGTAAAAATTAAATTAAAAAATATTGTACTTTGTATTTATTATTTTACACAAGTACGTGTACATGTAAGGTTATAATTGAAAACCTTTTAATTATATATAAATTTTTTATTATTAAATTAATAAATAAGATTAAATATAATATATATAATTAATATATTATAATTTATGTATATTTAATAAAATATTTAATTGTGAATTTATTTTAGCAATAATTTTTTGGCAGAAACCATAAGAAAGTCCTGTTTCAGTTTTTTACCACCATGCGGACGGGGTGATTAGGTTACAAATGTAGCATGCTTGGCTTGGAATTTTATGTCCAATTCGAACAAATTTCAACCCCACAATTTTATTTTGGAGGCACCAATGCGGAGATGGACATTTTCTTTTGAATTATAATATTTTACATGTATTTCGTAATTTGTGCGTCAATGACATGGAGGGCCGCATCCATCGCTACGGAACTCGCTTGCCTAAACTTGGATTTTAGATAGTTATTTGTTTGATTTGTAATTTATTCTACAATAGCCCAAAATGAAAAATACAGCTTGACCTACACTTGATTGGATAATGTGGAAGAAATGGATCGACAAGAAAACTAATTTTAAGGTGAATTACTAAATTAAGAACAGTCAATGTAAGTGATGACTGTTGGGAGTAAGGAATTGCATGTGCTTATAGTATTTAATAGTATTTCTTAAATAAATTCCTATAATACATATTGAATTAAGTTTAACAAAATATTAATCCATAGAGGAATATAAGAATGCAATAAAGTTCCGTACAAATCGACATTGAACTAGAATTAAGAAAAAAAAAATTACATGTTTATGAACGCCATTGCGTAAAAGAATGCTTTTCCCACATAATTATCAAGCACTCTATTTCCAACTCCAGTATTGACCAATCACCCATCAACTTTCATTTGATGATACTGAGTATTTTCGTCATCTCACAGGTAGTTGCTGCCCCCTCAATATCAAACATACCCATATATAACACGAGATTTATGCATACCTATGTTTTATTAAGAGTTAAAAACTTGAACTGAAAAAGTACTTCCTTATTCTTCAACAAGGAAGAAGAATATCCTAACAAAGAGAAACCAGAGAGAAAAGCACATTGAATGCTAGAAAGTTCAGACCTATTCTTTTATCAATCCATAACTTCTAGTATCATCACTCGCTGTCCTCCAAAGCAGGTATTCTCATCTCCAATTAACCTCATGAACCACAAACTGCCTGCAAACCATATTCAACAACAATCAACCAACTGCAGATAACCATAGAGGAACTGATGAAAAGCATATATGGATAAGAAACAATACTTGCAAGAAGGTTGCCATTTTCTGAGGCTTTCAAGAGCCACAATCCTGGCAAAAAGAGAACCCAAGCGACAGTGATGTCTAAAAAAATACATCTGAATCAATCTGCTGAATATTTGGGAATTTTTGCCTCAGAGTCGCAGAGTAATTTGAAGATTTTGCCTGCAACGAACAAACCACCATAGTAGATGGAGCCAAACCAAAGACATTAAGAATTGTTTAAATACCCTTAACCAACTCAGAAACATGTGCTGCCTCATCATAACCAAAAGATGAAGTAGAAGAAGTTTAATAAAATTATTTCATCATTTAGCCATAATAGTTGATACATGCGAATTGGCATTTAGAGTCATAGAAGACAATAAAATCACCTCAAGCACACAAATATCACTGCAAACTCTCATGAGCAATGCATGCACACGAGTGAAAAATAGTAAAGTTGATTGTGTAGCAACGGGGATTTTTCCTGTCATTAGGAATTAACACATGTTATAATTTAACTGCAAGTAAAACAAGAGCAGTTTCTCTTCAACCTGCCTAAGCGCAGGTCCTAAAAATGAATTTCAATAAAATAGATAAGGTCAGAATGAGATTTCACCTCACAGAGTATCTCCAAGTACATTTGAGTAAATATAATCAGGGAAAAATACTAAACTTTTACTCATTATTTGACAGAATAAATTGAGCAACATTTTTATTTTCACTTCATAGAAATAAAAAGAATGTCCAAAAATGCAGTGCATACACAGATAGACGTCAACGTCCATGGAACGTGAACATAAAATATTTGTCTAAAGGTAACAAATGAGCTCCTTACTGCTGACTTACAAATCTAACATTAAAGCTAATTGCGAGGTTAAAAAAAGGATAGCAATGAAACGTTCTGAATGATGGGCTATTAATCAAATTAGACATGGACGACCACCAAACACACAAAGTATTAATGCTGCTACCAAGTTTTGGACATACAAAAGAAATAAAAAATCTAGCCTCATAGCCGAACATTATTATGAAGAAGAGATAGATTTGAACGAAAAGCATATGAATCTGTAAGGCGTTCATGAACAGAATTAGCAATTTTCTCTAATCTTACAACTGCATAGTCTCATTTGATTACATAGTTCAAGAGCAATGGCAGAGCTATGGTGGGGCCCGTAGCCCTGGCACCCCAAGCTCTACAGTTTTTCTTAAATAAATATGTATTTAGCCCCTTAGAATTGTTTTTTCTTATTTGACCACAGCAGGTTTTTAATGTTGAGAGTCCCCTCTAGCCCCAAACCACCCCCTCCCAAAACAACAACATTAACTGTCCCTCCTCCCTTGTCCAAGGGAATCAAGTATCTAAAAGTAAACATGAAAGATAAGATTGACGTGTCAGATTGAACCAGAAAACCATGTAGGTGAAAAGGACAAAATACAGATACCCCAAACAGTTAATTAAAAGAAGATTTTGTGGGAAAAATAACAGCATGAAAAGAAAAGGGGGGGCGGGGGGGTGTTGTTGAGGAAGGAAAGAAAAGGAAGGCCATCATCCCACTAGGCTTTGCCAAGACCAATCACAAAACAATTTTTGAGGAACAGAGAAAGAGAATGGTGCAGTATTAAAAAAAAAAAAAAAAAAAAGAGTCTTCAATATAAACTCATATTAGGGTGTTGGAGAAAAGCATACAAGGCCAGTAGATGCAGCTGGAGAACAGGAGCTATGACCCTCTAATAGAGCTCATCCATGAAAAAAGTTCGGATGTAAGCCTTTGCTGGTTTAAGCAATTAACAATAAAAACATTCATACATTGACAGAGAACTAAGATATCTAAATAATTGACGGTTGTGGCCAGTAAGCTATCCCAAAGCATATAAAAGATGAAAATGCATAACAAACAACGAAGCTCTAAACAATTGAACCACACAAGTTGCCAAAAATCATACGCAGGGGTTGTTCTCAAGGTAGATAGTGGTGAGTGTCTCTCTTGAACCAGCAACTGCCTCAGCAATGCTTTCAAGTGATTCAATTTGATTGTCATTAAGCCATAAATCTTCTAACCTGAAACCCAAATTCCAGCCACACAGTAAACCAATGATTAAATGAGACAACACGATTCCCAGTGTGGGGAAGAAAGGAACAGACATACTGAGTGAGATTTTGTATGTCATCTACTGCCATTAGCTTATTTGAAGATACATCCAACACATGAAGGTGGACTAATGTTGATAGGCCTTCCATTTTGGCAATACCATTATGGCTCAAATATAATTCTTCCAGAGCAATACAATCCTGGAAATCAAAATAATAATAAAAAGAAAGTGATTACTTCAGTGCAACAGGAATACAACACAACATGCAGAGAGTTTCTCTCCCTTCCCAACAATACAATATTCAACAGTGACCTACCTCAAACCCTTTCATTGAAGTTAAACGGTTACTTTGCATGCTAATCTTCTTTAGGCATTTCAGCCCGCATAAGTTAACCGCTTTGATACGATTACGTCCCAGCCACAGCTCTTGTAAGTTTGTGAGAGTTTGTAAATTCTCCATTACCTATAAAAGCAAATGTAAGAACTTAAAATTAATGCAATGCTCCAAATCTATACACCATATTGGTATTCTAATTCACTCTCTAAAACAGATGCACCCGCAATGAGTATTCATACACAATCATGCACACACTCGCTATTGCTTTAAGTTATGTTTGAGAGAGAAAAGTCTAACCCGTAATCTGTTTGAACCAAGTTCAAGAATTTGCAAATCATGGAAATGTTCAATCTCTTCCATATTAGGAACTTCATTTTTAGACACGTAGAGCTCCTTGAGCTTGTTGGAGACCTTGGACAATCCATGCAACGAACTGATCTCATTGAATGAGACATCAAAAATCAAAAGATTCTTGAATATGCTGACATCAGGTATTTTCTTCATTTTATTATCTCTCAGCACTAGCTCCTGCAATCACAACGGCCTCTTCTTACAAATAAGTATTGAATCCAGCTCTACCTAAACTTAAATCCCCAGGACTTACATCCATAATTTTAATTAAATAAAATTTTCTCTATTTTTAAATTATTAAAATATAGTCACTGCAATAGAAATTAAAATATAGTCACTGCAATAGAAATTATAGTATATTTGGGAGTGCTTTTGATAAACATTTTTGAATATTCAACAGCTTTTGTGTCAGTTTTTAGGTGTTAGGCCGAAAGAAATCACTGTTTTTTCAGATCAAAGAAGTAAGTGGAGAGCACGTAAATGAAGCGTTTATAATTTTGAAAAAGCTCTTAACGTGTGATGAGCACTTTTTCAGATACTCGTTTTAAGTGTTTTTACAGAAAGCACTTTCCACAAAAGCGCTTCCAAACGCGCCTTAATTCACCTAGATTCTACCATCAACCTCACAAGTGAATATGAAGCAAATTTAAAAAGCCAAATGGTTTGCTTCATATTCCTACATTATCTTGGTTACCAAACAAAGTTTAACGAAAAATACCTCCAGACCAGATAACGCGTCCCAGCGAGAAATCGGATCAATAGCAGCATCATCTATGAGGTTTTGTTGGAGTGAGAGCTTTTTCAGGTTGGGAAGCTGCGAAATTTTGGAATCCAAGCTCGATAATCGATTGGCGGTGAGGTCCAACTCGGTTAGACCTATAGGAAACTCGACTGAGTCGAGATCATGGAGTTGGAAGCTGGTGAGATCAAGAACCGTATTTGACAAGTCAATCTCCACCGACTGATCGGGATTCGACTGCGCCGATGGTCGGGTCTGGTCGTCCATGTCAGACTCCTATGCTACGAGAACTACAACGCCGTGAATAGGGAGGAGGTTAAAAAATGAAAGCTTGCGAACTAAGAGACAGATTGGGGCTCCGATTTTCGGTAACTTTGTGGGCCAATTGGGCCTTGATGAATTGAGCCTTTGTAATTAACAAGCCTTTCAATTTGACTGTTTCAGTTTAAAAAAATCAAATACTTTTCTTTAAATTTATAATAATTTTATTTTATATCAAATTTTATTAAAAATATATTTATTTATTTTTATATTATTTTAACTATAATTAAATTAAATAAAAGATAAACATATTTTTATTTTTTATAAATAAAATCTTATTTATTCATCTTTATTTAATTTTTATAATTTATTAAATATATTTTTTAAAAAAAAGAAAATAATATTGATTAAAAAAATTTAATCATATACACACACACACACACATACATACTAATTCTCTAATAAATTAATTAAAAATTACTTATTACTTCAATTTGTATTTCTATTAAAATAAATAATTTTTATATAAATATTTATATAGTATTAATTAATAATATTATTAAAAAATTCTAATTTTTATTATTTAAAATGTTTTTAAGCCACAATAATTGTATTGTAAAATTTTAAATTTTAATATAAATTATTTTTTAAATAATATGATAATATATTAATGATATTTATTTAAGTTAATTATAATTTTGTGTTATTAAAATTTTAAAATAAAATTTAGTACATAATATAAATAAATTAAATATTAAAAAAATAAATAAACATGAGTAAATTAAAATTTTCCTAATAAAAATGAGGAGAATATATTTAACTTTTAATAAATAAACTTATGGTTAAAGCAATGTAGTAGGAGCTAACTACTAAGCGTGCGCGTGTGTGTGTTTGACCGTAAAATTTATTACAAAATAAAATTAACATAAATTTTAAAGAATATATCTAATAAAACTATCTCACGAAAAAATATATATAATTTTATACAACTCATATTATTACTCTAATTTTTTTTCTCCATTCAAAATTTAATATTATCGAATTACAAAATTACTCGAAAAATACTAATAATTTCCTTCTTCGTACGTGACATTTTTAACATTTAAGGGTTGTTAATTTTTTTACACATTATCCAACATTTAATTTATAAATATTTTTAATATATGAATAAAATTTTACAAATATTTTTTATTTGTAAAGATGAACAGCATAACATTTATAAATTAAATATTAAAAAAGAAAAGCAAACATATTATTTATATATATAACTTCAAATAAAAATGCCAATGCTGTCTTAGTTGTGATCTGTTCCTCGTTGTCTGACTGTATAGAATAAAAAAAATGACAGATTTTTTAGGGTTTGTTCTGAAAAATACTTTAATGGACATCCAGCTTCTCCATATGCCATATTTTTATTTCTGTTTGATGGTAGGTAATTTTTCTGATCAAGTTTTGTGTACCCAGGAGACTCTCTTCCACCCATTTGCTTGCCCATCAATTCATAAATAGACTTTTATAAGTGTAATACCAGATTCTTCAACCAAGTCTAAATCAATTGCTTGAGAGGCTTATGTTTTTCTTTGAGAGGATAACATGTGAGCACATTCTTGCATTACCAGAGGGCGGTTATGTATTTCTACAAAGTGATTCACATAATAATTACTTTTCTGACTCTTCAACTTAATATACAGTTTAACACCACAACCAGTCCTTGTTTCTGCTCTAGGCTATATTATCGATGAATCCCTCTTATCTGTCACGCGAAATCCTTCCTTACAACAAACAAAAATTCTTGATGGGATTACACCTGTTTGCTTATATTTAGAAAATGTCCCTCTTCTCGCACTAAACCCATTTCTCAGCCCATACATATTATAAAAATCATATGCTGATTGCTCCGAATCAAATTCCATACCAAGAACAGGCTTCCAATTTAGATTTTTCAAGTATTCTATGTGTATATCACTTCTACCCATTTTCAAGCACCAATGAAGAACCAAGAAAAAAAAAAACTGTAGATATCAAATGCAAGCCTGTAATAATAACAAAAAAAAAATGGAAAATAATTTAAGATATGCATTAAGAACGAATAATTTAGTGGTTAAAAACAGAGAACCATAGCAACCCCTACAACAAATAGGTGTTAAAAACAGAGAACCACAACACCTTTACTACAAATAAATATATAATCAAGAAGAAAAAAACAATACAAATTCAAATTAACAAAAAAACATTACAAAATTTTTTACCGTTTTCTTTCGGGACCGCAAGAAGGAAGTTTCCTTAGAAGCTCTCTCGAAATCGTGTTTGTATTTGTCTGGCTGCCTTTTGTTTTCTTCCATTTGGAGGTACTTTACAAGTTTGGGTTTTCTTTTAGACTGAGTTCTAATGCTCAAAATCAATAAAAGTGAAGAGATTTGAGAGTCTTCAATGATTCTTTTACTGCAGAAAGGGAAGTCTTCATTTTTCTTTTCTGTTTTCATGGCGAAGAAGTGATGTTCAGAATCAATGACTAAGTGAAGAGGATTGGGATGCAAAATAAAGACATGGCGGAAAATCAACAGAAGTAAATTTTAAAAAATTATTTTTATTTTTAACTTTTAATGCAGTAAAAAATTAAATTAATTGGTAATTTTTAATTAAAATATAATCTAAACTCCCCCTTGCATATTATATCAGGTATCATTGGATTTTTAAAAATTAAGGATTGAAATTCTAACTCCTTAGTTTGAGTGAGATAAAAAATTCAACTACCCACCCGAGCCATGGACACAATCCAATAGCTATGTCGTGCTGGAGGCCTAAGTAGCCGTGTCCATGACCCGATGGTAGGGCAAGCTTGGACGGTGCAGTAAAGGGAAATCCGAAATCCGGATCCTTCAGGCTCAGGAGGAGTGTTTATTAGCGAGCAATTCAAACAAAAGCTGGAAGCATTGGAAATTCAGCAAAAGGCAAGTTTCGTAGATCAGCAGATCGGATCAACTTTGAGTCACTGATGTGAGTGACTAGACACCCCATCTCGACAGGCCCAACCAAATAAAAGGAATGAGTCGGTCCTCTTGCTTGACCATGGCATCGCCAACATGAGTGTGTGTTAGGTGGAGCCTCAGTCTTCAGGCAGGACAGGAGGAAGTCCCTGAATTCCTGAAGCTTTCAAGCTGAAGAGAAAGACAGAGATTCTTCTTATTGCAATACAATATAATTCATCGATCATTCCCTGAACCAAATTATAAATTGTAACATATTTCTTATTGCAATACAATATAATTCTAAGACATTAAACTTGTATACGTGCTGCGCCATATAATTTCTTATTGCGCCAAGTAACAGACACGATCCATGTGGGTAGTGATGGGCCTAATTGTGATACAGTGAAACGGCCCATTTCACTAATAAAATTTAATAATTAATTAAAAATTAAATACGACAAATTATTTTTTGTTAATAATTAAAAATTAAAATTGTGGGGTAAATTCTATTAATTATTTGTATTTAAATATAATGAAAAATATAGTATTTGATTACTTATTGATACACGTGCTTGACTACGATAATTAACATTACTGTTTGAATTAATAAAATTCTGAATTTAAGAAATTATGAACTGTTTGAATTCAAGGAATCATTTGGTCACGGCACTAACAAAACATTTCAATACCTATCACGTGCCGCGGCGTTTGAAAGGGCAACACATAGCACGTGCCTTCCCGTTTTGAAATTGAACCTAAAACTAAAAGAAATCCCCTTCCATCTCAAAAACTCAAAATCAGAGAAAAGCCATGGAAGCGATACTCAGAGACTGTGTACACAACAGTCTCCGACATTTCATGCATCGAAACGCCATTTTCCTCTGCGAACGACTCTGCGCCGAGTTCCCTTCCGAGGTGCTACTAATCACCGCAAAACCTCTCTCTCTCTCTCTCTCTCTCTTTATTTTGTGTGTGTGTTTCGACGGTGGTAATGGGGAGAGAGAGGAAAAATAATCTGTTTGAGCTTATACTATTCATTATTTTCAAGTTTCGTTCTGTTTCTGAACATTATCGTTAATTATCAAGTTGATATTTTGTGATTTATGAAATTAGTTTTCGCTAATTTTGATATTTGGAGCTTTTCTTTTATGTGCTGTTTTTGAGTTTTTACTGATTAGGTCTAGCTTATAAATTTGTAATTAATATTATTGAATTCTATTTTTATGGGATTTGGACGTTTTTGCGTTGTGAATTTGAATTCATAATGTAAGCTTTAAATGAATATCTGTAGCTTTTTTAGTTAATGGTCGTTATAGATATGATCGTTTTGAAAGTTTAATGAATTTCAGGCGAGCTTTGGTCGTAATTTGGATGATTTTGTTACTTTTTGTCTACGGAGTCTCTCATTTTGTTGCATTTTTCTTGCTTCTTTATTTACACTCAATTTTAGTAAAGAATACTTCCATGTCCTTTGTCATCTATTTTCACCGCTCTGCTTCTATTATTTGCAAAGTTCTGCGTGGACTTGTAATCAGTGTCTTCTTTCATGTCCAGGTGAATTTGCAATTATTAGCTGCTAGCTACTTGCAGAACAATCAGGCTTATGCTGCATATAAAATTTTAAAGGGTATGTGCTGCATGGTTCATCATGTTTTTTCATCTTGCTATCAATTTATGATTTATACATAAATACTTTACCTGTTTCAAGCAATATATTTGTTGCATTGTCGGTCATCAATGAGTTTTTCTTCTTTTTTGTTTTCATTATTGTGTGAAGGAACGCAAATGGCTCTATCTCGCTACTTGTTTGCGGTATCATGCTTTCAGATGGATCTTCTTAGTGAAGCTGAAGCTGCGCTAAGTCCTGCTAATGAGCCTAGTGCAGAGGTATTAAATGTTAATTTGTATATGTAGGTACAGTGTTGTTAATGTGTCTTCCTTCAAGAATTTGTTTTTTTTTTTAAAATATATAACTAAATAAATAACCATCTCACTGTTTGATTTAAACTAGAATAAATCATTTTGACAAAGAAAACTGGAGAATAAAAAGAGTGGCATGATATTATGCTTGATTATTATGTGCTCAAGTTGTAATAAATCCATTATTGCCATTTTTTTCGTTTGCTTTCCAGAATAAACTTTTGGTCTCAGGTTGAGAATGACTTGCTCACTGTTACTTGTCTGTCCCTTGTAGATCCCGAATGGCGCAGCTGGCCATTACCTTATGGGGCTTATTTACAGGTTGCTCTTGCTTTCCCAAATTATTGTATCATTTACTTTTCAATGATTTATTTCCATTTGATTATGAATTTATTTGGGCATAGGTGCAAAAACTATTAAATGGTCTGCCTTGCTGTAGATGCATGAAGGAAATTACTTTTTTTAAGTTTTCTCAACATGTTCCTTGGACATTCACATTGGATCTAATTTCTTATTCCATGCTCTGACTATGATTTATTTGTATATAGGTACACTGATAGAAGGGAAAATGCCGTTCATCACTTTAAGCTAGCCTTGTCTATAGATCCTTTATTATGGGCTGCATATGAAGAACTGTGTATTCTAGGTTTGTACAAAGAATACTTTAATTGTCCTGTTGTTCATGCATAGTGTTAATGGCATCAGTTGATAAAATCTGCAAGCAGGAACTTAATTTTCAATTCTTAGAGTGATTTAAATGAGTACATAATATGGATCTGGTGATGATTACAAGTCAAACTCAACTGAATCAACCATGTGTCACAAATGGGCCAGCTAATTGTTCTATTTTTTTTTCTTACTTCTATTTTTGCACCAAGCATTAATCTTTCTTTAATATTAGTGATGTGATCTTGTTAACTCTATAATGGCATTTCTGAACAAGTTGCAATTTTCTTACATGTTTTTTTGTGTACGCCATCTAGATGTGTGCCACTGTAATCAATCTATGTTTGCATTTTTTTTTTCGGAGCTGATTGTTCAATTGGTTTTCTGATTGAGCTTGACAGTCAAAGGGTTGAAGTATAATGTTGTGTCTATTTGTATTGAGTGTCCTCATTTGTTGTATGCAATTGTGCAAATGTTTAAGCAATGTGTCAATGGTGGTATTGGTATAAAGAGTCTTAACTTTTATGGACTGAAAGGCCCTTGTAATTCTCTGTCTCTCCCATTCTCCTCTCTCTCTCTCTCTCTCTCTCTCTCTCTCAATTATAAGTAATGAGAGTAATAAGTCATTGGCTGAGTATAAGTATGAAGTTGTGTACCTCTTGTGGATGGGAATAATTTTATTTATTTCTTGTAGTATAACAATTTTTGAATTTGTTTAGTAAAAGTATCTTATTTGCGCAGAAACAAGTCCTTCCTAAATTGAACTTCATAATAGTTACTGAACTAACTTAACTTCAGTTTTACATCAAATACTATACTTCTCCTTGATTGATAACTCTGATATTTCAGCTTAATCAAATGGTGTTTTTTTTTCCTCGAGAAGGGTAGAATTGTTTGCGAGTGTTATTTGGTGCTTTTTTCTTTTCTTGTGATAGGTTCTGTTATACTTGAGTCATGGCATTATTTTTTTTTGAATCTTCTAGGTGCTGCTGAAGAAGCAACTGCAGTTTTTAGTGAAGCAGCTGCTCTCTGCATTCAAAAGCAGTACTTACAAAATGGATCGGCTACCCAAAACTTGCACTTGTCCACTGAGGATCACAATATAGTTTCATGTAAAAATTTTGGTTCTGAAGATGTCAGTCCAAGGCAATTGAAACAAATACAAGCCAGTAACCTTAGAGATATCCCTGGAAATTACCATGGAACAGCTGTGTCGGCTGGGGCTGCTAGTCAGCCTTTAAACGGTGGTCCTTCAAATATATCTTCGTTCTATAATACACCTTCACCAATGACCACACAGGTATTAATGCAAATTATGTCGTGCTACTTGGCACTGCTTGTTACTAAAGGAACTTCAAATATTTACTATTACATTTTTGCTTTGGACTTTTGATGTGAATTACTTTGCTTATGTTGTTTCAGTGAGTATATGTCGGGAGCTTATTTGCTTTGTTAGTTTCTATAGTTGTTCCAATTTAATGCTGGACCATCAGACTTAGCTTCTGTATACATTTCAGTTGTCCGGTGTTGCTCCTCCGCCTTTATGTAGACATGTGCAGCCAAATGGCCCAAATCTAAACATGCTTGGCACTGATAGCTCTCCAAGGTCAACTGTTAGCTCTACTATTCAGGCCCCTCGAAGAAAGTTTGTGGATGAAGGAAAATTACGAAAGGTTTGCCATCCACCTATTTGTAATTTATTAATTTACTATGTATGCGAGTCTAATTATTTGAATGCTAACTCACAAGCTTGCATATCTTGGCTTTTTAAGTTCTTCACGATCATTATATATATAAAATCTGCTATTTTAAATGTTACCATCTCAAAATGTCAGATGCCCCTTAGAAAATAATTTTATGAAAGTTGGAGTATTTGTAAATAATAAGTTGGCATGAGATATCTTCATAACAGCATCCTTTGTTTTGAACTTCGCATGTTATTGAAAAGTCAGGGTTAAATTCAGTAGTTGTTTGGTTGTGCATGGAAAGTGGGAGGCCTGTCTGGATTTGAACTTTGCAGCATGTACAGAAGTACCTGTTCATCCTGTGGTATCATTTTGTATTCTTTTTTGTTCCTTTATCTGCTTCTGGCAGTGAAGTAGATTCAGATTTGTAATTAGGCTCCATGGATTATTTGCTTTATTTGTGCTTATGCAGCATGCAATCCACTGACTTGGTTTTTGGCTGCACTTTTTTCTGTTGGTTTAACTAGTATGTAATCGTGTCTATCATTTTTCTGCGTCATTTTATACTACTGGTGTGGATGGTGATCTAAATATATGTATTACGATTGGCTCATAGTTTTGTTTCACTATGTTTTTTGAGACCTACTAGTTAAGATATTATTTCCATTGCTTATCTGGTTCATCCATGTGCATCTGCTGGAACGAGAGATCTGTACATGTACTCGTGAATGTAGAGATTAGGAGACTCTCCCTTGAAACAATTTTTCTCTTGTGTTCTCAGATATCTGGGAGGCTATTTTCTGATTCTGGCCCACGACGAAGTACAAGACTTGCTGGAGAAACAGGGGCTAGTGCAAATGTAAGTACCACAGCAGTAGTTGGAAATGGGACTAACAATTCTTCTAAGTATCTTGGAGGTTCCAAATTGAGTTCTGTGGCACTACGTTCCATAACCCTTCGCAAGGGACAGTCTTGGGCGAATGAAAATATTGAAGAAGGTGATGTATCTTCATGTGTATCCCTAATTCTGTGAGCTATAACATCATTATGATTACCGGGGGTGAAAGTGACCCCACCCAATTCAATAACCATCCTCTTTTACAACATTATTTATCCATTAAGTCATTGCTAGTGATTCAGTATTAATATTATGCCGGCTGTTCACTTAAAAAATTACAATCCTGCATGCTATCATTCTCAGAGAAAACTTACCACAGCATATGATCTTCCATTGTTATCGCTCTTTGAAAAACTCTAGTAATGTATCTTGGTCGGTAAGGCCAGTTTGGTTTATAGGTGTCAATATCTTCTGATGTCTCTGAATCTTGTGACTGTTTATCGCATTTCCGCAACATGTTGATAAAAAGGAATCCACAACTGGTTTGGTATTTTTAAAATGCAAAGTGTTTTGTAGAATAAAGTATTCTGGTGATTTTTACTTGTATTTGCTTTCATTACTTTACATTGGTTTCTATTATCACTTCTAGGGAAATTATTTTGGGCAATAAGAATGACTGCTATTCCTGGTTTGGTTTTGAATGTTTCTCTGATCTGATGTTAATGCAAGTCTCTGATTTAAGTTTCTGAAGCCTGATTTTGAGTGGTATTCACTTAATATGTGAAAGATGGTTTGTGCTTGTTCAAACATGTGTTTTCTGAGGTGAAAGTGCTCTGAACCTGAAGAGAAATGAAGCACTCGATTCACTTATTACATAAGAGTTTAGCACAACAGCGGTAACATATAATGATGTTTTTACCTTGTTTCTTTTGCTATTTTTGATCGTGGTGTGCTCCCTGATAATCAATACACTGGTTTTTGATTATATTGCATTTACTATAAGTAGCTTGTTGGTAAAGGTAAGGTTTGTGGGCACTTGAATATTGCGAATAGAGAAATTTTTTTGTCATCAATACAATGAGAAGGGTATTCCAACCATCTGTTTGCCGTTTATCATGTTCTTGCACATAATTTACTCATGTGAACTAGGTACACTGGTGGCTTTCTTTTTAAAACATTTTTGTGCATTGGATGTGCATTTTGATCACTGAATCATAGTTCTGGCCTTTTGGTTAGCTTAAGTTGAAATTCATATATTTCCAGGATGTTATGGGTTCGTATTCTATTTGCTCATGTTATTCTTGCTTTGATTCTTGCTTGCTGCAGCCTATCGATCATGAAACTGGTATTTTTTGTTTTTAAAATCGTATTTAGGGATGCGCAATGAGGCTTTTGATGAATCTCGGGCAAATACCACATCATCTGTGTCTAGCTCATTTCCCACTGGTGACTCTAAATCTCTTGTGCAAGAAGCAACAACTGTGCCAATTGCTGGGACTGCCGTGAGTGCATCAAGAATCATAACTGGTGCTTCAGAGTTATTGGGCCTCTTGAGAATTCTTGGGGAAGGCTATAGAATGTCCTGCATGTACAAGTGCAAGGTATTTTGGTTATTGTTGAGGAAACAGTAGTTTAAATTCTTATAGCATTTATGTCTGAAGCAGCTAATGCTTTTAATCTTACAGGATGCACTGGATGTTTATCTGAAACTACCGCACAAGCATTATAATACAGGATGGGTGCTTTCTCAGGTAATTTTGGTGTTGGGTTTAGTTTGGCGCCTGTCCTGTCTGCTTTTAGCACTCCCATGTGTTTGAATGAGGTTGCCACAGAATTCATAGTAGTCATGTTACATGAAGAAATTGCACGGCTTACTTATGATTGAAGTAAAATGAAGGGTATACTCAAGTAAAGCAATAGAACTTTTAAGCTTCAAAAATGTTGCTCTACATCTTTTGCTATGTGCTTGTCATCTATGTATATTTGCAAAGCAGTTGCCTAAGCAGTTATTTGATACCCTTTGATTGTAGTAACAGAGATTTTGTTTGTAAAGTGATTCAGAGAGGAAAGATTTGTGAATCATTCTTCCCAAAGTAGGCATAACTATTGTGAGGTGAATTGCTGTGAGAACTGTGTAGCAAACACAAGAAAAATGATGTTCTACTTGAAAAATCTGTGCCAAGATTTACTTTGAATAGATGGAGTCTTAATGCAGTGAATTGATTGATTTATTTTATGGCCAGATCTCCCTAAAATGATTTCAAGAATATGACAATAAAAACATCTGAATATCACTGAGTATCTGGCGTCTGAATTTGAAGTGCAGGTTGGAAAAGCACATTTTGAAGTAGTAGATTATTTAGAAGCTGATCGTGCTTTCAGTCTTGCTCGTCGGGCATCACCTTATAGTTTAGAAGGAATGGATATATATTCTACAGTTCTATACGTGAGTTCTTTTTTCCTCAGGAGCTTTTTTTCATTGTTCTTGAATAGTTGCTATGTTGTTTAGTTGTCTGTATCCACTAAATAAAAAGGATTTGTGTTTTGGTGCTGTCCACTATCCTGTATGTTCAAGTTAAAATAGTATTGTAAACTATGCTTTCTGCCATTCCCAACTCATTATTGATTTACTTCACCAGCTAGTTGATATGCCTTTCAAGTGCATGAACTTGAATTCATTGAGTGAAAGAGGAGCCCACGCTACCTTACTGGCACTGTACTGTACAGACCCCCCTTTTTGTCCCTATCGATGAAATAGTAGTTTGGGGATGGGCACTCGTTGGTTTGCTTCTTGGTTTTCTGAACCAAACTTCATAAATGAAACCAAACCGAACACACTTCTGTTTGGTTTTGGTTCCTGATTCAATTTTTGGCCTGATGGAGCCCTTTGTTGGTCTTTAGTTTGGTTTTAGTGGTAAACCCCAAACCACGATTGATTCCAGATAACGTAGAACCAAAGTGAATGAATAAATTATGATCTTGGTTCAGTTTTACTTAAGGTGTTTTCCCCATCGCTGTAACAGGTTCCCAAGTACAATTTTTCCTTGGATTAGTTCTGTTGTTTTGTATGTCAAGTTCAGTGCCTGCATTCATCATCCCTTCTGCACCTTTGCACTTCAGTACTTTACTATAAGTTGCTTTCCCTCTGTTGCAGCATTTGAAGGAAGATATGAAGTTGAGTTACCTCGCCCATGAACTGATAACAACTGATCGCTTAGCTCCTCAATCATGGTAGCTTTAGCAGAGTTTGCCAAATGGACAAAAATCCTCAACTTTGATATTGTTAACTGTATTTTCTATTTACCTTTCCCAAGTGACATTTCAGTTTTGGTTGAATGGGTGTGCAGGTGTGCCATGGGAAATTGCTATAGCTTGCAGAAAGACCATGAAACAGCTCTGAAAAATTTCCAGCGAGCTGTGCAACTGAATCCAAGATTTGCATACGGGCACACGCTTTGCGGTCATGAGTATGAGACGGCCTTTTTCTTCTTATAATAAGCTCATCTATTTGATGGTCAAATCAAGCATTATATTTTTCAGCTATTTATTGAATTTCTCAATTACATTTTTACCTGCAGATATGTAGCTTTAGAGGATTTTGAAAACGGAATCAGGAGCTACCAAAGTGCCCTTTGGGTTGATGCAAGACATTATAATGCGTGGTATGGACTTGGAATGGTATTCCTTCGCCAAGAGAAGTTTGAGTTTTCTGAGCATCACTTCCGAATGGCTTTCCTCATAAATTCCCGTTCTTCTGTGATAATGTCATATCTTGGGACAGCTTTGCATGCCGTACAGGTTGGGAAATTTTGCCAGATTGTTTATACTGTCTTGACATGAGAAAGCTATGTTACCTTGTGCAACTTTTGAATTTTGTTTCTATTATGTGGACAGAGAAGTGAAGAAGCTATTGAGATGATGGAGAAGGCTATTTTAGCTGACAAGAAGAACCCTCTTCCTATGTATCAGAAGGCTAATATCCTCGTAAGCTTAGAAAAATTTGATGAAGCCCTAGAAGTCCTAGAGGAACTTAAAGAGTATGCTCCTCGTGAAAGCAGTGTATATGCTTTGATGGGTAAGATTTATAAGCTGCGCAATATGCACGAGAAGGCCATGCTTCATTTTGGTCTCGCATTGGATTTGAAACCATCTGCAACTGATGTTGCTACCATTAAGGTGAATGACTATTCTTATTCATTGTGTTTGTGAACTTTGATATTATTCATGATTGCACAGTTCTAATTCCATTCTGAAATAATGATAGATTTTGTCTTTCATATCATCATATTACTGTGCATGGCCTGTGCATTTAAATTTAGCCATATTTCTCTTCTTTTCACTTCACATCTGTATATCTATTCATGCTTACGGTCTATGAATTCTTTGAACAGGCTGCCATGGAAAAGTTGCATGTACCGGATGAAATAGAAGACAACTTGTAAATCTATTTGTTTTGGAAGTGCAGAGAAAGAGAACATGTTGTAAATTGTCCGGCTCAGAATATTTGGCACCAGAGAACTGGCCTGCTTGTGCTTTCGACGAATGGTGAATAAACTGGCTAAAAGAATTCTCAATTCTTTTTTGTGCAGGCGCCTTCTAATATGCATGTCTTGTGAGAGTGACCTCAGTTTTGTAGGTGATTCACACGCTAACAGCAGAATTGACGTAACAAAGTGAGTAGAAGCTGCCACGCTTGTATCAAGAGTTGTATTCCCATCTTGGCAAAGGAGGTATGTATCATTAGTTTGTACTTGTTTATAAATGTATTTTGCTCTGTTCATCCATTGAAACACTCTCGATTTTACATTCTAATTTAAGTTTGGTGCCATTTTTTAAAAAATTTCCTGCCCATACTTCATATTTGGTGTCGTAACTATATTGGGAATTTAAATCCAGATAATAGGAAATTGTATTCCGCCTTCTTTCCTTCTCTAAGAAGAGATAATTGTGCTGCCTTGTGGTTTGTTACTAATACTGAAAGCGGTTGCCGCTATCTTTGACAGAGAATTGCTAATAAGTTTAGGTAGTGAATTGAAAAAAATGCCAAAATTGAAATGAATGATAAACAAAATATTACGAGAAAATCGGTGGTTTTCAGTTAACAACACAGCTCTAGTTAGGTTGGAGCTCAATAGAAAGTACAGAGCAACTGTGGAAGTAAATCTAATCTCTGGTCTGGAGAGCTGCTTCTATTCTTCTTGCCGTGCCTTGCAAAGCAGAATTGTAAGGGGAAACCAAATCCTCTAGCTTCCGTCCAGTCGCTAAATTTGCAATAAACCCATCATTGTTATAGCGAATCTCATGCGTAAAGCACCATACACTGGGATTGATTGCTGTCAACTTTTCCCGAGCCCATTTTCTGTGAACCTCTCCGGAATTGTCCAAAGAACTTGAAACGGCACAGTATCGTTAACCGCAGCCAGGCTGTGGTGATGTCCCTTCAAATCCGTAGTCTATCGTCGGGGGCCATTTTTGGAGGCTGAAGAAATCCTCCAGGAGAGGCCAAATTTGGTCAGCTCTGCAGTCTGTTAGCTTGGGATAAACCTTGCCTTCCCATCTTTTTCCTGCTCTATTAGCCACGAAAAACTCACCTATATCTGAGTTACTTAGCTATGCAAGAGCATATACAAATTTTGAGAGTTAAAAAAGAGAATTGAATGATCACATTTTGTCTTCTTATTAAGAGCATAGTTTGGAACAAATTTGGGAACCATTTTATTTTAGTCAATGTATTGGGAACTCAAACTGGGGAAGTGCCCATTTGAAAGAGGAGAAACTATTAATTATTTAGCCACATTCCACTGTTAGCATTACAAAGCTTCACATAATCAAGCCCCTCTTACCCCGCCATTAGCTGATAATTTGAGTAGCAAGCTTGTTAGGCAGATTTTTTTTTAAAGGTTTGTTCTATAATTTAATAAACATAAGATGTCAAAACTTTGGCGTCTACTATATATTATCATATCTTAAAACTTAACAAATAAAAAGTAAACAAACACGTACAAGTCCTTCAGGGAAGAACATATGAAAGAGCAACAAGACAACGAATGAAGAAGAGCAACAGTTAATGGGATCGAGAACGGGGACACTGCATGATGATTTCATAAACTTGAAGAGCTTCCTTCGTTTTCTTAGCCATAACTCGCAATCCTGTGCTGGTAAAAGTATCAAAATCTTCAAGTTTCCGGCCTTCTATAGGCTCAACCTCGTATTCGCACTCAATGCTACACCCGTCTTCCTTCGGCAGCACTGTCACTGTTGATATATACGAGTTGAACCCAACATTTCCATCTACAATGGAATAGCTAAAACTCATTTCGTCTGGATTGATTGCTAGCGATTACTGCTTGGTCCAGTTTACAATTTTCTCATTATTTTTATCCACCGGAGTCTTGAAGCCTGCGCAAAAACCCACGCAGCCGGGTTGGCCGGTGATGCCTTGTACAGGAATACATGTGGTTAGACTTGGAAATCACTTGTTTAAGCCAAATAAATCCTCCAAGAAACGCCATAGTTGTTCTAGTTTTACTCCCGTTAGCTCTTCACAATCCTTGCTTTGCCATTTCCGACGTTGCTCGTCTTGATGATGATGGTCATGATGATCATCAGTCGTTTGCTGAGACTGAACCTGAGCAGACGACATTTGATGATCGCTAGCAAATTCAAGAGTGCCCCCGCTTAATTGATAAAGGTTTATAACCCCAATTACCCCCAACTAACTAAAAATTCATCATATTTTAAAATAAAAAAATCATTAAGTTCACAATATTTGATACAAAAACTTTTCAAAAGTAAATTAAATGAAAAGAAACAGGACATAAAACATGGAAAAGTTGAAGAAAAAAAAAAAACAGGGGACCCAAGTTGATTCATAATTCAGTATAATCAAATAGAAAGAAAACAAGATAGAGGGAAATTAAGAAAAAATATTTAAGAAATTGCTTTACAAAATAAACTTAAATCAAATATTTATTTAATTAAAAAATATAAATTGCAGTATTTCACTATATTTCAAAATATAGAAATAATTTGATATGTCTTCCTAAGTTTGACTCATTTTGACAGTGATACATAAAATTTCAGAATGTATCATTTACTCCTTGAAAATCTAAACAATGTCAAATACTTTGAGTGAGATATATCATATTTTTTGAAGGTTAGAGATATATAACCTTATGGATCAATGTTAACATGGGTCAAACCTTAAAGAGCATATAAAATTATCCCCTTTTTTTATATAAAATATTTTGATTTTTTTTTTTCGTTCTTGCAATTTCAATGCTTATCAATCATCATGCTCCTCCTATTCAGGGAAGATCTTAGCTCTGACAGGGAGAATATTCATATTGCTTCCTTGCATAAAATTTTTACACGAATAAATTTTTAAATAAAAATGAGTCAATTTACTTCGATAAAATTTAATATATGAATGAAAAATAAAATAATTTTTTATTAAATATTTATTTTTCTTCTACTAAAAATTTTTACAGGTATCAAGTAATTCAACAATCGGATGGTTGGAGTTATCGGGTTATTAGTTTAGGAGTTATCTTTCTAAATACAGGTATTCTTACAGTTTTTATAATTATGCTACTAGTCCCAGGGAAAATGAAATTTCGACAATGACTGCAAATACCTCTGATAGAATATTATTAGAAATAATATATTCATATTTGAAATAGTTGCGAGGATGATAACTTACATGCTGTTCTATGCTACTGGAGTATCTAATCCCATTAGCTTTCGTCTCTCAGTGTCACTGTCGGCCCAGCAGACTGCTTTCGCCGTTGGTGCTCTTTCCGATCTCTACGCATTTCACTGCTACACTGGAAATTCCCAGCTTGGTAGTTTCCACTGCCTGTCGAGGGTTGAGCCCTGGGATTTGACGGCGGACATAAAAAGCCACCTATAAACGCTCGCCCAATCATTCCGGATAATTATCATGATTTTTAACTAGTAATTCAATCATTCCGGATCATTATCATGATTTTTTTTTTCTTCTTCATATACTTATTTCTTCGTTACATGATTTCGGGTTGCATATAAATTTCAATACTTGATACCTGTAAAAATTTTGTTGTTGTAATTTTTATAATTTTGGAATATGCACGGCAAATAATAGAAATGCACACAAAGTAACAAACAAAAAGTTAAAAGTGCATTATTATAAAGAAGCATATTCATAATATATGCTGTTCCAACAAAGGAGCTGCAAACCTCTTCTATTCCATTTCATTCTCAGACCGTTGGCAGCTTCGAATAGATCATATACTACTTCTCTTTCTCCGAAAATATAGAAGAAAGGAGTCTCTGCACCAATATCTGCCATAAGAGGGCCAAGCCACAACGGATGAGAAGCTATACGACTCAATTCCGACATAATTACTCTGATATAGCTAGCCCTTTTATTTCACCCTTATTTCTATTCAACAACGTACGAATAGTTCCTTGATTTTGGCTAAGCGATTGTTCAACCCTTGCCTTGAAATAGATGGAAAAAAACGGATTGATATTGGTGCGATCTGAACCATTATCAGAGATGTCTAAGAATTTATTTTTAATGATAGAATAGCTAGGAACTTTTTTCATTAACGAAGAAATAAGTATATGAGAAATAAAAAGGCATAATTAAATTTATTTTTGACTAGTAATTCAATTATATACAATTCAAGTAGACAAGTCGCAAAAAAGATGGTTGAATCAAAATAATTCCTTTTGAAGTTCTATTTCTGTCTGATGGCAATATGAATGTTATATCATGTTCCATCAACACACTAAAGGGGTTATACGATATTGCCGGTGTGGAAGTAGGCCAACATTTCTATTGGCAAGTAGGCGTTTGTCAAGTAAATATTTGTTTGCTTGGAGAACTAGAAGGAACATGTATTATCAACGATTTTCACAGAAGGTGGCAAGAGGATGTCTTGAACAGTTACATATCTCGGACCTTTGACACAAATAAGCACGTCACGAGTTCCATACAGATTACTTCTCAATGCAATTTCTTTCAAATTCATTAAATTTTCATGTACTGATTCTTGAATACCTACTGGGTAGAATATTCATGTGGGATTTTCTCAGATTTTGCTCATGTAATACATGTTCCTTCTAGTTCTCCAAGCAAAGCTCAATGCCGTTCTAAAAAGATCACTCGAAACTGATCTGCCTCCATTTCGACTTTCTGTAAGCGGGCACATGCTTTTTCCAGTCGTTTAATGGCCTCTCCCTGCAGTTCTTCTGAATTTTGAATAGTTGTCAAGATTCTCAGTTTTCGATTATCTAATAAATCACTTAATAAAAGTAGATTATCTTTACATCCATCTCAAAACTTCCATGATCCCTTCCGGAACCAAACATGATTTTTCGATTCATTTGGCTCTCACACTCAATTACTTCAACTACTTATGTAGGAGGGAGAATTCCCTTATCTTTTTAAATGTAATGAGTTTATCCTCTCCCTCTCTGCTCTATTCATATTCCAAAACATATGAGCTTGTTTACAAGTGGATTTTTTGGAGTGTTTTATGGTTATTGGAAAGGGTGTCGGAGTCGAATCCCTTTTTGACTCTGCACCTATGATTTCACTGTTATTAGTAAACATATTTCGTTCAATATCGTCAAGTGTACCCATTCCAAATGTCAGTTCAATCAAATGATCCATAGCTGCCAATACGTCTCGCGGTGACAAAAATGTATTGTTGTGCGATTATTTTTTAACCGGGGTTGTTGAATATCAAAAACTTAAAACAAGTGCATAATGCCCAGTAGAACGTCCGTGTTCTTTATCATCAACTTGATGAATTAATTTCAAGATATAAGGCTTTCCTATTAAATATGATGAATATGTCGAAGATTTGGCGGAAGACATGAAAAAAATGAATTAAAAAAAGGGGGTGAAGTCATAGCTAAAAAGAGACGTGCTATTGGGGTCATTTGTCCTATATGTCAAATAAAAATCGGGCAGATCCTTTCTCAGAGTAGAGCATAAGCCTAAAAAAAATGGAAGAACCCATTTACGAACAAGAAAATGACATGGTGATTTTTGGATTGGATTTCTTTTATTTCTGCAGCTATATTTCTACAAATATAGCTGTTATTCTTTTTTACAGATAAAGAGTGGACCAATGCTACATATATAGCTGTCTTTTATTTTTTAACCAAATTTCATTTTGCTTCAGCAAGATCCAATACATGAATAAAAAAAGTAATCTTTTACTAAATACTTATTTTTCTTTTGTTAGAAATTTTTACAAGTATCCAATAATTTAACAATTGGATCTTTGGAGTTATCGTATTAACAATTGAATCTTTGGAGTTATCATAATATTAGTTTAGGATTTATCTTTTTAATTATATGTATTCTTACAATTTTTATAATTTTGAAAATTTCGAATGCTATGAACAATTGATTACTGCATGATATACTTTTGATCGAAAGAGTTTTTCCAATTCCAACAAAATTTCCAGTGGGCTTTGAGCATTTGTTACCCAACAACCCCTTAGAGGAAGGTCCAAACAAGGGGCTTTAATGCTCACTAAAATAACAATAACAAACAGGTTCATAGAATTTTTTTCCTGTTTCACGCAAGTCAAAGGAAATGGACACTAGACAAAGAATTTGATCCAGAGTTTTAATTTTCTCCCATTCATATATCATAGATCAGAGGGTAGATTTTTATCCCGTCCAATTTAAGAAGTTTTATTCGATCACAAAATTTTTTTTTTAATGTGTTAGTAGGTTTAGAAAGACAATTTATCAATCTTTTCTTTTATCTGAAGTGAAATGCAAATACGATAACTATTAATTTAAGAGATAAATAATTTTAGGTTGCCTATATTTGTAAGAATTCAAATTAACCCTTTATTTTATTGTATGAATGTAATATTTATTTATTTATAAATAAGACGACTAAAACAATCAACTAAATTCTTTTTAAATCTCCGTTGCATCTTCAAATAACAAAATATAAGAAAAGATAATATAAAAGGTTGTATAGTTTGATTATGTGGTTTATAATTCAGAGAAAAGAGAATTAGTATAGGATATCTTCGAAAGTAGCTGCTTTAGCTTCAACCACTCAAATTTTCAATATTCCTTTTTATTTCTTATCAAAGGAAATGGCATCTTTTTTTGGAAATCCTTGCTATTCTTAGCATGGTTTTGGCGAATCTCATTGCTATTACTTAAACAAGCATGAAACCTATGTTTGCATATTTGTCCATAGGTCAAATCATATATGTAATTATTGAAATAATTATTGGAGACTCAAATGATGGATATATGAGCATGATTTGCTTCATTATTGTGGGTGTTTTTATCAAAAATTTGAATTTTTTTTATTCAAGAAAAAGTTTTAGATTGATTCTTGAAACAGTAAGGATAGATAGAAAAATATTTATGTATATCTTTTGAATAAAAGATTTTTTAAAAATAGGACTTATGGATAAAACCTAAAATAATAATACAATAACTCTAATGATCTAATTGTTAAATCACTTCGTACCTATAAAAATTTCTAATAGAAGGAAAATAAGTGTTTAGTAAAAGATTACTTTTTTTATTCATGTATTGGATTTTGAAGAACCAAAAATTTATAGACAATTGAAATAAATGTAAAGAGGTATTTGCATATTCATAAAATATATTTCTTAGCTATGAATTGGTGTGGTATCTTCTTATCATAACATATAATAGTAAGAACTAGTATTCTTATTTAGACTCGGATTCATAGGGAAGAAAATTAATTTATGGATGGAATTAAATATGTAGTATTTATAGACAAAAGTATTCGGTTATTAGAAAAAAATCAATATATTTCTAACGTTGAATCAAGATCAACGAGTATAGAATAAAAAATTGGGTTGAACTCTTTTTTAATGTCAAAGTAATAGTTATGAATAGTCATCAACTCCCTTGGAAAGGGTAGAAGAATGAGAATTCTTTATTTCTGAAAAAAGACAAAAAAAAAAATGAAATGGAATTCATACTCCTAAAAAGTATAAACAATTCATAACAAATTAATAGGATTTGAATTTTATTTTAGTCATTTTTTACTCTTAAAACTTTAAATATATCAATGCATGATATAATTAATATTTAATGGTAGAAATTTTGTTTTAATTTTTTTATTTAATTAATTAAAAAATTATCATATTTAATGATGAAAAATATGACAGTGGAGGTTTGATTTGTATTATATGCTTCGTTTCACCTTCATGTTATCATGGGAACTGATGATAAGGTTAAGGGCTGTGTCTTGGTGAATTTGGAGAAGACAAACTTGAAATGCTTAATACAAGCTATAATTAAATTAACAAAGTTTCAGAACAGACTTATGGCAGCGTAAAGAGAGGAATCAACTGAAGAATATAATTAAACTTCGATGTAGCCCACTAGTATGTACTTTACATGTGTCTGTCTCTGTCCAGTAGCCCTGAAGAATCAGCAGTTTCGTTGCCCAGCAATAGATATGATACTAAATTTTGGGTAATCAAATGGATAACCATAACAAGTAAGCCTAGCCTAACCAATCCTAGACTAAGATGCAATGAGCAGGAGCAGGTTTGGGCTTCATTTGGCAAGCCGCATATAATCAGCAAGTCCTGCCTATCCGGCATTCTAAATACCCAGGTCTGATAAATGCAGCTGTTGAATGTTGATAATAATGACAACAAAAAAAATTTGCGTTGTGGAGATCGTATGTTCAAACAATACGTATAGCAAGGCATGGGGTTACGTGTTGTCTGTTAGAGCACTAGTACAAGTGACAAAATTCATTTGGGTACAATTGTGTCATAGAACAAAAGGCAGTATCAGTTTGGTGAAATTAATTAATAGTTGCAAAAACAACTTAACTAATTTCATTAGTCTTAAACTTCTTCTACATACAGCGATGACTGAACATTGGCCGTGGAACTATGGTAAAAGAATAAGCCACCACTACTTGAAATGTAAATCATTTGTGTGATAACACCAATTGTATACATAACAACAGTATTCTTAGAATGATCAGCTTATTTTCGTCGAGATTAAACAATTCAAGGCTTGTTATTTGTATGTTAAATGTCATGGCCTCATGGGATTGCTTTTAATTACAATCTATTTGTATTTGGATTCATGTTCATTAATGTTCTCGTCTACCAAAAGCAAAAGCAAACGCAAAAGTAGGCAGGCAGGCAGGCAGCTAAACCAATTTAATTGCTTGTATGTTAGACAATTTAATAAGTATACGACTCATATCATGTGCACATGTATGCATGCGTGGTTTGGTCTCTTAAATGTTTGAAAAATTTAAAGCAAAATTTGGTTAGTCTTCTAATTTTGTCCAAGAAAATACCTACTCCCTTGTCCTTTACCGTTGTGCAAGTTTAATTTCTTCGTCATCCGTAACCCATACAATTTAACCTCCTTTCTTAGCAACCAAAACGAAGAAAAATTATTCAACTAGGAAACCCCCAATCCAACCCTTCAACCAAAAGTATATCAACTTTCTGTTTAATCCACGCCAACGTTCGCAGGATTTGACTTAAAATAGTTGATTCATTAATCCTTGATGATCGGTGTATAAATACAAGTTTAGGATGGCATTATATATTTTCCATAAGTATATTGCTACATGTACAATCTCATCTACATATTTTATATTTGAGTTTGTATAAGAATTTGTACCGATAATGTTAATATTGATTCTAATTGTGAAGAGTTGATAGTTTTTCGGTATTAAATTTAACTTATATTATTAATACATAACTAACAAGATTGTAATTAATGCATATTTAAAATACAATTTCAATCATTTAAGATGTAATAATTTAATAATTAAATATTATGCAATATTTTTTATAAATTAAAAAAGGATTCTAAATTTCAATCCTATGTATATACATAAAATAAAAACTACAATTTAAAATAAAAATAGTAAAATTCGTAAGTTTCATGCATAAAAATCTAGCCTAAATCGAGTACCTTTTTTTCTTATGCAATTATTCTTATTATATTACTATAATTTAAGTGGATCATGTAGACTCCATGCATGAAGAATAACGATATATAGTTGCATAATGGAGCCTATTTACTCTTGACATGCTCTTGGTATTAATGCATTTCCTATTCATATATATATATATATATATATATATATATCTTATCATCAATAATTTTTGAGGCTAAATACCACAAATGATAGTTGATACTGGACTCCGTATACAATCACAAATACATGCAAAATTGCAATAATAATAAATTATTATTATTATTATTATTATTATTATTATTATTATTATTAATAGAGATAAGATCGATTGGGGTGCATGATTGGCTGGATGGATGTAACACGACAGCAAGTGATTGGTAATAGGCTGGAGCTGGCGACACACGTCAACCATAAAAGCCAATAAAGCAAACCCACCAAATAACAATAATAATATAAAGCTTGCAATTACAAGTTGTTTCAAATCAATCATGATTTATAAACATAAAGGAGAGACCAAGCGAAATTAAAGTTTACTCGGTCGAGGGAAGACTTTGAAGCAATTAAAGGAAGAAAATGACATTGAAAAATACAGCCTTTAAGTAAATGTCGTCTTGGCCGGACCACCAATAATTTAGGACTCCAAATATCTCTTTTCTTTCTTTCTTTATTTAAAAAGTAATGAATTGATGTGGTATTTGTCAATTGGAAGAAATTATTAAGGTGGTTGGGGAGTGTTGAAATTAGTGGTTCCTTTTTGGGTTCTTGTTCTTGTTCTTCTCCTTCTTCTTGTGTTGTTTATTCACCAGCTTTCATTTTATTTCATTTCATTTCATCCAGGAATTTTATTTTTGTGCATGGATTTGATTTATATTTTTATTAATTTTGGACATCAAACTTTTACTTTTAGTCACTTTTTTTTGTACTAATTCCACTCTAATAATTAATGCACTCCACCCTAAACTTTAAAGAAATTCTTAAAAATTTTTAAAGAATAAATTTTTATTCAATGTCAATAAAATTGAAAAAAATATTAAATATTTGCTCATAATTAAGCCCTTCATATTAATTAATTCAGTTAAGATATTTAACCTTTTTTTTTTTTTTTAAGTTTTGTAAATATAAAAATTCTTAAATATAAATTGTTTCATTTGTCCATATGTTTGCCATTGATCCAGAGGTGGAGTCAAAATAAAAATTTTGAAAAAAAACTAAAATGTTAAAAGTGCTAAAATTTAAAGATCATAAACTCTTATAAGGAAAAAAATAATGCCAATATATTAAAATTGAAGGGAATAAAATTTTAAAATATTTATATTATAATTATATTTTCAATTGAATAAAAAAATATTTAGAGCCTCTCCAAACTTTGTGGTAAGATCATTATTCCATTGATGTTAATGGTTCAATCTTACCTCGAACACGGGAATAGTTGAATTGCTTCGTTTAAAAGTTTAAATTAGTAAAAACAAGTTTTGGTATTACGTGTATTTCTTAGCTTAACGCAAATTTTTATATTTTTAGAATGTAAATTTGTTGTAAAATTATATTTTATAACAATAACGGACAATATTTTACACTTAAATTGTAATTTTTACGAATAAATACATAGGGGACACAAATAGAATAACTAATAATCGACTAGGTTTTGGAAACATAATCTAACAAGAATCCTCCAATCCCCAAAGCAATCAAACTAGGCTGCTTTACCTAAATATTGAAATAAAAGCAAGCACAAAATTCATTTGTAGTTGAATACAACACCATCCATACTTCGTTATACAACAAGATACAAAGCAAATCCACTATTTATTCATTAAAAGAAGCAATATATATACATCATGGAATTGCTTTATATATAACTTTATGCTGCTCTCTACTTTCTTTGCTTTGCGGGATTAATTCAGCTTTTCTTTCTTCGCCAACGGTTTTTATTCAGCTAGCCTTGGTAACATTTTACCTTCTTTTGGTTATTGCATGGGAAAACCCCCATCGAGTATTGGTAGCTGGAAGCATGTTTTACAAGATAATCACGTGCCGAAGCCGGATTTTGTTTCGGTTGGCTAAATTAAAGCGTGTTTTATAACAATATCATGTGTTTATAAGTGAAGAACAGATGGGTTACTGTCGTTTTTACGTTTATGTAATTAGATCCTATTGATTAGTTTATTGAATGTATAAATCATTTTTGGATTGACAAATATTGCGGGTCTAAGAAGACTTTGTCAATCTCTATGAAGAATTGCTTTAAATAGTGGGGGGGGGGGGGGGGGGTGGGGGTGGTGTGTGGAAAAAGAGACTTAAATGATAAGAAATTGACTCAAAATATCCTCTGCTTCTTTGTTCTAGGTTTAAAAAGGAGGCAAACGGGAATTAGGGTATTCTCAATACGAATAAAATGATGAGAAAAGCCTATTGGAAAGGAAATGAAGTGCACAAAGCAAGTGATCAGTTGAAACAAGTTATGATAAACCCATCAAATTACAGACGGTTGAGTGGTAGGACTTGGTCCCGATGGCCATTGAATCCCTTGATGTGAGTTTGTGAAGCTTCATTTGGACCGGCTTCTAACCTAATAGCTGCTTTTGCCTTTCAGATTCCCCACACACACATAAGTAAGGGCAAAAAGCAGAATAACAACAATGACTTGTTATGAAAATAAAAGAGAAAAAGAGGTGAATGGTGGATCGCCCACCTCCACAAACAAGTGCTTTTGAATATGCATTTCTAGAATTACCATTTTGTTTTATGATTAATAGATTTGTCTTCACACATCCTTTTCAGAAATGCCTATTTTCTACAATCACTTTCAACATGCCACACGTCCCTCTCCATCTCTCTTAATACTACCACATTCCACATATAATTATTTATTCGTAGGCTTGTTAAATATCATTAAGATATTAATTAATCACAAGTTAACGATAGATTGCTTTGTGATGAATTGAACGGTCAGGATGTGGGTTAAGCAAAGGTCCGTGTAAGCATGTACGGCCACATATTCGTTTGGACCTCAACAAGATTGCCACGTGTCCGGAATAGGTGCTGCGATTCATTTCAGTCAACCTTGTCCGGCAGGCGATTTGCCCCCCAATCTCTCTCCGTGGAAGGGGCACGAACAAAAGAGGAATACATTTGCCCACGCGCTCCCGTCTAATGTGAGAAACACCTTTCAGCTCAGGCGGAGTCAATGGCTTGCCGCTCGCTAATTAAATTATTCATGTCGTCAACAGTTAATATCCTCGCATTCCATTTTCTTCCAAAACAAAATTTAAGACTACGATGGATTAAAATTTTTTAAAACATATTGATCAAAATATTTATTTTTTTATTAAAAATTAATAATTATCAATCACTTATTTATTTAAGATTGACAATTAATAATTAACAAATTTATTTTATAATAAATATAATTTAATTTCAAATATAAATTTATAAAATTTTAAATTGTATTTATAAAATTATAAATGTACAAAATCACTTCATTCTATTTTATATGTATCAATTGAGTATGCATTTTAAATAATTTTGTAAATAATTTAAAATTAAATTAATATTAAATATTATATAAATTTAAAATTTTATTTAAACATAAAAAAAAATTAATAAAAATTGTACTGTCGTTGTCAATACAAATAATTATTTCATAGTTTAGTTGTCAAATAATTATCATTTTAACTTCTTAAAGTGTTTTCTTTTGTTTATAATTTATTTATCGTGTAAATATCGCCGTCGTCGTCGTCTTCATCATGTAATTTTTGTACTTTCCTTACTAGTTTTATTTATTATTTTTGAAGAGACGCCTCCGAAGCAGAGCAGGTCAATCAAATTACACTTTATAGCTGGGAACCAAACAGTCAATGATTTTGAAAAGAATTTCATCCAACTTATCGTGGAAAATTTTGTTCCCAATATTCTCGAAAGTTGGACCCTAGTCCAGGGCCAGCCTGCCTACTTTCCGATGATTTATGAGCTGAGCTGCTAGTTTTGCCGCCGTTGGTATGTAGCCGATGGCTTATGTTAATAACACACCACGCGCGCGCAAAACACACACAGTAAATTTGCAAGGCTTTATGACGGTGGAAGAGCTAGCTGCTTAATTTAGCAGCCAAGGCAAGGGCTATTTTCGACATTGGCAAGCTGAATATCTTTGAGGTTGAGGATGTTGCTTAAGCAATTTGGTATCCATCAATTATGGGGACCTTCTGGTAAATCTCCATGACAACTTCCCCCACGTAATGAAGAAACCAAAATATCATTTTGGTTTAAAACAAATTTCCACCACTATTTTCTTTTCTTTGGAGCTGCTAACTCTTTTGACGATTTGCAGCGCGTGAAGTCCACTCTCCCATTAAATCTCGCGATTTGCAGCGCAGTTGCTTACTTTGTGTTGGATTTTAGTTTACAAGCTCTTTCTTCTCTCTTGTCTCTTTGTATTACTCATTAGTGAACATTGTATGTTAATAATTAATTTTAATTTTAACTATTATTTTCCTGCCCTTAAATACCGCTGTCTCCCCATTGTTTCCATTCAATCCAAAAAACACTCCTCTTTTGTAATCTCTCTCTCTCTCTCTCTTCCCGGCGGACATGGAAATAGAACCGAGACCCCCTGTGGTAGCCAAGAAGCTATGGAACATAGTACGTATAGTGTTCTTCATGATAAAGTCAGGCATATCAAAGAGCAAAATCATGGTTGATTTCAATTTGATGCTGAAGCGAGGCAATAAGCTTGCTGGAAAGGCCATAGGAAATCTCATATTCCACCACCACTCTTCCTTCAGTTGCCGCTCAAATGATGCTCATCTCTCCTTCGTATCACCAAAAGAATATGAATTTAGCTGCAGTAACAGCCCTGCTTTTTACCCTTTTTACGCCCACAAGCGCAGACACCACCACCTCCACCATCTGGCTAAGTCCTATCGTTATGATGATGTGAAGACAGTTCAGGCTGTACAGAAGGTTCTTGAGATGTTAAATAACGAAACAGTGGAGGCTTCTCCGTTGACGACATTGCCGGGTTTCGGACGGAGTCCTATGGTGAGGCAGTTGAGAATAACGGACTCGCCCTTCCCGTTGAAAGATGAAGGTGATAGTCAGGTGGACAAGGCAGCAGAAGAGTTCATCAAAAAGTTCTACAAAGATCTTAAGTCGCAGAAAACAATGGCCGCCCTCGAATCACCTTACCACGACTCATGGGGTCGATGACTCATTGATTACACCTTCAAATTCAATTGAGTTTCTGATCTATATATCCTTTGTCACATCTATCCAGTGAAAGGCGCATGATTCACATCCAGATATATATATTTCACTTCTGTCGTTTACAAAATCATGTTTCAATTCTTTAACGCGGCAAAGATTTAATCCAACAGGCGTGAAGGTGTTCTGTTTTTCATTTGATTTACCACACTGTTTTGTCTTTCACTGTCGATGTATAATTAAATATAAATGAATTTTTTTTTTTTCTGGCGAATTAGCTTCCTTTCTTAAAGGCTGCACCTACTTCGTCTACCTGCTGCATGATAACAAATACTAGATTACATTACTAAATGAAAGAGTTTATTAAGTTATTATATACAAATTAAACTGATCACCTTCGTCGAGCTTTTCAGTGCATTTGTCGTGGTTCTAATTTGTTCATTTAGTTGGCAGGTCACATTCCACAGACTGAATTCAGAACCGTAACAGTTAATCACCAAATAACTTTTGCTTCAAGAAAAATTAAAAAAAAAATAAAAAGGAAGAAGGGTTACAATAAGAGAAGTTAAATCTCTTTCCTCATCTTTAATTTGAAGTCGAATTTGGTTGAAACATTCTTAGCTGTACATTCTGTGAGAAGCCAGAAGAAGAAGAAGAAGAATAAAACTGGGTGGAAATTAATGTCCTCAATCAAAGCTCGACCTTCTGAACGTAATTTTGAAAAGGACAGTTCGGGAATTAAGTTTGAACAGGCTCTATACATACGAGTATTCAATTCCATTTCGTACAACATTTGTTATTTGGCAAAGCTAACATACTGTAAACTCTGAACTCACTGGAAGTATTCATTTTCTGAGGTTTTTCAAAATAACAGATAAAAATTATTATAATTTACCTGAAAAAATAAAAAATTTAATTTTTATTGAAAATACAAAATTATCCTTTTATTAGTATTTTTGTTGTCATTTGTTTTCTTTTTTTTTTTTTTTATTTTTAAGTATAAAATTCACTTATTAAAAAAGTTAAATATATATAAATTATTAATGAAAATATTTTTATTATTAAAAAATTTTAAAGTACATAATAACAAAGATAAAATAATATAAAAATAATTCACTAATTGTTTGTTCTCGTATTCAAAATATTTTTAATAATTTACTTCAAAAATATTTTTTTGAGAATAAAAATAAAAAAAATACATGTTTGCTATTTATAATTGATAAAATATTTTAAAATATTACCAAGATAGCATTTTATTTTGGTTTCAAAACTATAAAATATAATGTTTATGCATTAAACTTTTTAATAAATAAATTTTGTACTTAAAAGTAAAAACAAAAGAAAAATAATAAAGGAATTATATTAATTTTTTTAACAAATTACTGGTTGAAGTGTAATTTTATATTTTTAATTAAAAACTAATTGATAATTTATTTACATGCATGATATATATCTACTTAAGCAAAGCTTTGGCATGTGCATTTATGTCATTGTATATATATATATAAAATTCATTGATGGCTAATTTTCCATTCCTTTCCTCTGCTCGTATTCTTTTTCTTTTGTTTTTTTATGGGCATTCGAACCTTTACAAGGGTTTGTCAACAGATGCATGTCATATCTCTTTTGTTTCGAAAATTTAAGAACAGCTTATCATGTTCTCGAGTGTTGTTGTAGAATGCAATTGCTACGTACATTGTTAAAAAATATTATGACAAGTAATTCATATCTCGTACGTATTTACATATGAACATATCACTGAAATGACGAATATGATTGATTTGATGGCATTTAGATTTAGTGCTTTATTGGTTCTTAGCTTGTTATTGGACCCATGTCCCACAGTATGCCTAATCAGTCAGAAGGTAAATTTAACAGCAAGTTAAAAAATTGAGTAATAGCACACGACTAATTTAAAAAATAAATAATAATATATAATTAATTTTTTTATTTTAATTTTAATTTTAAATTAAATTTTAAAAAGTTCAATAATAAGTAGTCTGTCCCAGGACTACAACCGAAACATGCATATTATATCACAATTATCTTAAATCTTGAAGTGGGGTAAACGTTATATTTAGGGTTGGTGTTAGGGGGTTTTTTTTTTTTGTGGTAATTTGTGTAACGGTAGATTAGTTATGCAATGAGATTATACATAAGACTGTCGGCTTCAGATCTGGAAGAGGAAGAACAATGGAGAGGGAAAAGAAAAGGCAACCGTAGAAAACGATGAGCCTATAAAGAGTAGGTGGGAGATTGCGATGGTATGCTCGCGCCTTATTAATATTATTGAAGAAGAGTCTCTCCCAAGCGCCGCGTGATTCTTTCTCCCTCACAAATGAAATATTACAAACTTAGTTATTTCCTTCATCATACTTATCTTGCATTTTCATACACTGTAACATTACAATTGAACATGCATTCAATGACTGATATTTTGTGGTCGCGACCCTTTCGATTTTTATTTTCCCATTATTATGCAGTCGACTCCAAATCACGTGCCGCAGCGATTGATTCCAATTGATTTCGACACTTAGTTAATCTCTCCCATCTTTCATTGAACAAATACCGCCCGTTAATTAAGATAGTTAACCATGCAACCTTTAACTAAAGTTTGATTAGTGGCAATTGAGAAGACTCTGCATTTATCCACATCAAGATTCAACCTATTGATGACACGATTTTGTATCAATCGTTTGTGCTTTGCTTTTCGATATATACCAAGTTAAAGAGTGCAGGAATCCTCATAGTTTATGGTTGGGGGGTTAATGTATATGTCTTGCTTTAAAAAGAGAAAAATTAAAAAGAAAAAAGACTTGGTAATGAAGCTGTAGTTCTTATACTTTATCTCAAATCTTGACACATGGTGGTGATTTCGGATAATTAACTTGAAACCTTAAAGGAGATTATAGTTGGATAAGAGAATCTTTATGGTTTGTAGATTGAGTTGTCATTTGTGTATTATGTGACCAAAAACGTGTATTTGTGGATGTGGATGAACTAGCAAAGCTAGGGGAGGCAAAAGTTGGAGTCCTTTGGAGATTACCAAAAGGAAATGGAAATGGAAATGGAAATGTAGTTGCTTTAATTTGTTAGGTAAGGATAAGGAGGATGCGTGTCTTAAGTTTAAATGCAAACCTAGATTTACCCTCAATTATTATTATATGCACACATCCAGCATTCCTCCTCTCTTCTCCTTTATTCTCATTTATTTTTTCTTTTTACTTTTCAGAAAAAAAAGGGCAGACAGATATGTACTCGATCAACGACACAAACACAATCTTGTTATGTTAGTTAGGTTTCATTTCACTGTTCTATCTAATAAATAAAGTAGTATTATCACTCGAATAAAAACTAGGATATAACTTAACAAATTTGAATATTAACATTATCTTTCAAGTGTGCTCTTTTCTTCTTGTCGCTCATCACACCTCCAACGTTGTAAAATCGAATTATAGGATCTCCAAAGGTAAAAAAAATCCAAACCTATCGTCAAGAAGAAGTGCCATTTGTCTCGCCCTTCTCCTCGCGTGCTGAAGCTCAGTGTCTGGTTCATTGTGATGTGAATTCTTCTCTCATTAATTTTTGAGTGCGACTACAGTATATTGCCGCAAAATAATTTTTTTTTATCTATTTATCTATTTTTCTTGTGTGTAAGAATTTAGAGTAAAATTTATTGTAATTAAGTTGATTATTCTCGTATTGACTTTTGAGTGTAATTAAAGTTTACCGTCACAAAATATAAAATTTTGTTTATTTTTCTGATTTTTTCGTGTGTGAGAGTTTAGCACATAATTTGTTATAGTTAAGTTGATTCTTCTGGAATTGACTTGTGAGTGTAACTATACTAACACTAATTTACGAAATTATATCTTAACTCTATATTTAAGTGTGTGTTGCACCCCTCTTTGAATGCAAGTTCCAGTTGAAAAACGATAAAAAAAAAGAAATTTCAAATTTATTTTATTTTATTTTCACGAAGGAATAATTCTGGTCTTTTATATATTCAACACAATGAAAAATATTAATCAATATAATCCTCTTTGAAGAAGGTTTTGATTGTAGTCCGTCGGATTTTCGTGGAGACTCAAAACTCTTCCAGAATGAAACCGAGTGAAATGAGAACAAGGACGGGTGTAGCACTAATCTTTTGTTGTAGATTCAACGAGCCCGTAATGCTAAAACTAGCCAGTTTGTCTCTGACTACACCCCTGTTCTTTAACATGGTAGAGTTTTCATCTTCATGCATGGTAGCTGTATTAAGGAATTACAGGTGTGTATTTAGAGCCACTCTTTACAAGGCCCTTTTAGGTGGGTCTATGGTAACCCTCCACAGTGCCAAATGTTTTAGATGGGCCCAGACCCGAGAACTGACCTTGGCCTGGGTGTCCCTAAGACCAGATTTTTGAAATGACCGTTCAAATCGAACAGAATTGAATAGGTTTAATTTATTTTCGTAACTTATTATTAATATTCCATTCTAATCGTTTAATACTCACTTACAACACATATTTGATTTGCAATTTAGCCCGATTAAATAAAACAATTGACATAAAAAAAAAGGACATATGCATTGCCAGCGAAAAACGAAATGTGACTTGTGAGTGGGATTTGATGCTTAAAAAATGGCCATTTGTGGACGGTCTAGATTAACCAAGCATCTTTGTACTGTAGTCACGGCAGCATTTGAAGTCCACTCAATTTCATGGATTCAACAATTTAACACACACCCCCCTCTCTAATTGCTTAACTAACATCGGTCTTCATCGACACATTTTACGTGCCGGATCAATCTTTCAAAACAATCTAATTGCTTTTGATCTAAAAGCCGTAAAGCGAAATCAATCCTTATTTCAGCTACTATCAAATTACAGACATTTTCCGTTAATCTCGCCAAACGGTGCATGGACGCTCCATTGATTATCATCTTCTAGGGCACGAAATCTTCTCGATTCTTAATCAATGGCTTCGTGGCTCAAAGCCGCTGAAGGTATGTAATTTAATTCGATTTGCATTTTAAATTTTATTGTTTTAACATTTGTAATTCTGTTTCCGGGTATCTTGAAGTCTGATCTGTTTGTGATAACTCGGTTATCTGTTGTCTGAATTATAATATAGTGTGATCTATTTACGTATTTCGTTAGTAACGAATGATAGGCCTATTTAGATTGCATTCTTGGAATCTGCTTAGTGAAATGAAAGGTTAGTGGCTTAAATTACAGAAAATGAAAAAAAGAAAAAAATACAGAAGGAATTTTCAATTGCTGCTGATCCCGTGACTATTAATACTCTGTGATACGAGAAAATTCTGTTGCACCTAATGATTTCCTGCTTATTTCTGCAACAATGTTCTTCAGTTTGTAAAAGATATGTGCTGATTAAGCTTGTTGATTGCATTTTGCTGCTACTACCATGCCGAAGCTTGCCCATTTAATTTTTATACTCCGGAGATATCCCAATTTTGAGTTTCATGTAGTAGAATAGCAAAAGTTCCTATTTTTTTTCACTTAAAAATTCTCTTTAGAAATACTTCACATACTATTCAGTTTCTTGATTCAATCTTCATGTTTGTTTATATTCATTATTTTTCTTGTATAGAACCCTATATCAAAATTCATTTATTTTAATTTTGTTAACCTTTAGTTCAATGTTCTTAAACTTAAATACTTTATTGGATCAGATTTGTTTGAAGTTGTAGATCGAAGAGCAAAGCTGGTTGTTACTGAATTGGCAGATGATCAATCTGATTTGCGGACACCAGGTATAGATATTATATTTCTGGGGCTTCTTTTAATATTTTTTGTTGGTAAAGAATGATTTGGTGTCTAGATTCCAATCCGAACTCTGATTCTATTTATGGCTGCATCAATTTAGTGCGAGTTTACTTGGAATACTAAACTGGATCAGGACTGATTTTCTGTTGTCGCCAGTCTTCCTTAGAGCAGTTGTAATTTAGATCTCAATCAGGTTGTTTGCTTAGGTGACAAACTCCCACTTGAGAGCTTCAAAAACTTGAGAATTAGTAATGATGGAGATAACTATTGTTTGGATTTGCTTTACATTTTAAGCTTACTGCATGCTTTTATATAAATATCCATAGTTTGTATGAGACTAGTTTTAGCAAAGTTGTATATGGCCATTTCACATCTTTTTGATCATATTTTGTCGAATTGCCTAAAACCATTTTAAATTGGTAAAATGTTAATTTCTGAGGTAAAACTGATGCTGTCTTTTGAAGTTAAAATAATAATAATTGGTATTTCCTTCTGGCGGATGCAAGAAATGTAACTTTTACAGTTTGGAAGGAATGGGTATTTGGATCCTTTGAATTTTGTTAAATGACTAAGTGACCAATTGGGATTCTGCATTCGAGTTAGAAATCTGAGAAAAACATTGAGCATTTACTAACTATCTTTCTTTCTTATTAAGGTATTAAATCATCATTGTAAATTCTCTTTTTTTTATTTTTTTTTATTTTTGCTGTATCGTATGACTATGAGCTGGCTTGAAATTCTCGACTGAGTATAAATGTGGCTTTAATGTCATCTCCTTTTTTCCTCTTTAATTGTTAAGCTTCCAATGGGCAAGGATCACAAGCCAAGAAGACCAGGTCAAGGACAAAGGTAGTTGTCATATCTCTAACCCCACTGTGGTCTTAAATATATTCATGTCCAGTGCCTGGATTTGTGTGTATTAACTTACACATAAGGTGTTGCAGGCCCAAAAGAGACTCTCCATGAATGAATCTCTTAAAATAAATGATACCGCCGAGGATCAAATTAACACGCAAGCATCACCACTGGATGTCACAACTGATCAACATAGCACTGCTCTTGCAGTTGAAAAGGAGACAACTCCTGCTGGTAAGACTCAGAGAAATACCCAGCAACTACAGGATAATGAGATAGATGCCCCCAGCATTCCTTCAACAGAGCAACTAGCAAAGGATGTTGATAAACATGATACTGATCTTGTAGAACTCGCTGCTACTGTTACCGATACAGACACTGATATCTCAACTTCAACCGGTGAGCTTTCAGATGTTCATGTACAGCATTCGCCTTCATCAGTGCCTCCCAAAGAAATAGAGATTGCCCATGAAGATCATTCAGATGATGCTGGCCAAACTGTGAAATCAGCAGATGTTGATGTTCAATTGAATATTGAAAATGAGAGATCTCAATCTCAAGTGGTTGACCCTCCTCTTGACAGTGAAAGACCACTGAAGGAAGCTGATGTTAGGATTGAAACACCTGTCAATCAAAAGAAGCAACAGGATCACAAAACTGATGGTCTGCCTACAAAAGTACAGGATCAACTTGACGAGGCTCAAGGGTTGCTCAAAACGGCAATTTCCACTGGTCAGTCAAAAGAGGCAAGATTGGCTCGGGTAAGCTCTCAGAATTCGTTGACATTGGTCCAAGGAGCAGAATGATATTGAGAATGTGCTGTATACTATGAAAGAATAATCATCTACCTGGACTGTTTAGAAGGACAGAAGGATTACTGTCTGCCCTGCGGGGAGTTGGTGATTGTAGAGCAGTGGCATTAGTATATAATGACCCGTATGGACTTTTAGTTTTAAGAATTAAGGGATACTGAGATACAATACCTACTGGAACAGAAATCGCTTTTTAATGCATTAAGTAGAAATTGATGTGGATTTTTCCTGTCTCCAACCCAGTTTGCTGAAACTTATAAAACAATTTGACTTGTTTGTCCTTTTTTCCTTTCTGCTTGGTTGACTATTCATTTGTTTCTTTTCATTTATGTTCTAAGAATTCATCCTATTCATTCATGCACAAGATAAACAATTTGGAAGGACCTTGTTACAATCAGATTGTGTGAAGGAATCTTGTTCAGCATTTACTTTTGTTAAAAGTGCCTATCCAAGCATAACACAGAAGCTGTAGTGTAGTGCCATCCCACTTTTCATTCGTCAGCCAATTTGCTTTTTGGAGTTTTGTTAATCTTTATTTTATCATTGCCCAGGTTTGTGCTGGACTTTCATCTCGTCTACAAGAATACAAATCTGAAAATGCGCAACTGGAGGAACTTCTTGTTGCAGAGGTGAGATCTCATGCATGCTTTCTTCTTATTGACTGAGTGAACATTCAAGTTACACTTATTTGCACATTTTACCAATGTTATTGTAGAACTGCTGTTTTAATCATGAAAATGCCACCTTCACAGAGAGAGCTGAGTAGATCATATGAGGCTCACATAAAGCAGCTACAGCAAGAATTATCCATATCTAAAAGTGAGGTAACAAAAGTGGAGTCAAACATGGCCGAGGCTTTGGCAGCAAAAAACTCTGAAATTGAGGCACTCATCAGTTCTGTAGACGCACTTAAGAAACAGGCTGCTTCATCTGAAGGAAATCTGGCTTCGCTGCAGGTTGGACACATTCCCTATTTTAGTCATTGATGCATGATCCTAGTTGTCCTTTTCTTTTGAAAGCTAAATTTGACATAAAGTGGCAGTATCCACTAAATCACCAGTGTTCTGCATCCTATGCATCACTTTCAAATGGTTCATCTGTGATACTATGAATCTGTAATATTAGAATGTATATTAGCCATGTAGTCCACATCCAAAACAAGTTATCTTTTTTTCCCTCTCTTTATAAGATTTATGTGAATTACTGATAAGTTACCATATGTTAAATTACATTTACTCCAATATTTTATTTACTAATAACATCTATCATTTACATTTTATAAACTTGATTGCTTTTTCATCAGATGAACATGGAGTCTCTTATGAGGAATAGGGAGTTAACGGAGACAAGGATGATGCAGGTAATAGTTGTTTTTCTCTTGCTTGTAGATCTACTGATCATGACATTTCCTTTTAACATGTCAATTCTGATATGAGATTTATAAAAGTAAGGATATACTTCTTTACTAGGCTTTACGGGAGGAGCTAGCTTCTGCAGAAAGGAGAGCAGAAGAAGAGCGTGCAGCGCATAATGCTACCAAAATGGTACCGACCCTCGACAATTAGTTCAAGTGTGTATATCTTGTTGTTTCTCCACTCTTTGATAATCTCTATATACTAAACAGGCTTCTATGGAAAGGGAAGTGGAATTGGAACATAGAGCTGTTGAATCATCAACAGCCCTTGCTAGAACCCAGGTAATGTGAGGAATTATCATGTTTCAACTCATCCCTTTTATGATAAGTCTATGATACTCTTGCAAAAACATGCTTGTTTTGCTTAAAATAAGAATAATTTATTAGTGGATATGCATACGAGCTCTTATCTGTTTGATGAGTAGGTTTACCATCTTTATGAGTGTTAACCCCTTAAGCTTTTTATCCATAGATATTAATGGGTTCAAGTTTTATATGTGATGTGGGTGGAAATTGACAACACACTCTATTTTGTTTTTGATAAACTTTTATTGACTATTTCAGATCCAAATTTACATACTTAAATATTTGGAAAACTTTATTTGCAGAGATGGGTGGTTTTCCTAGCGGTTGGATTCTTTAAATATCTCTAATATTCTGTCTTGATGTAGCTCAGTTGTCAGCCTGCATAATGCTGTGAGGATTCTGTGGATTGTAGGATTGATATGCTCTTAAGTTATTAATTTATGTTCTATTTATTTAAATATGAGTACCAATGAATTTCATTATCTGAAAATCATAAGTCCAATGATAGGCTCAAGTGACTTGTCATGATAAGTTTCTTAATTATTATTTATTTAAAATTGATTGCATATCCTCACACTAGCGCTAAGCCTGTCAAGTGTTTCCACATTGATAAGCTTACAATCTTCAGTCTCAAGATCACACTAGGAATCAGCTACTGATTCTGGCTTTTGCTCTATTTTTGTTAAACTTTCATCAGTCTATTTACATGATTATGGAAATTCTTTAAACTTCATATTTTCATAATGTCATAATAATATAGAAAATGATATTACAATATAATCTTTTTCTTGTAGAACAGAAATTCTTTGTTAATAGGTTGACCTTTTGATATGTAATTTGATTGGATATTGGTAACGGACCCAGAGAATTGCGGACGAGAGGACAGCAAAGGCAGGGGAGCTCGAGCAGAAGGTTGCTATGCTTGAGGTGTGTAGACTTATAATTATTAAACTTTTTGTGTGAATGGTTGTTTTCTACCTTAGGGATAAATCTCTAGGTTGAAGCTTCCTGAATAATTAGCACCATCTGTGACCAGGTTGAATGTGCTACTTTACAACAAGAACTACAAGACATGGAAGCTCGTGTTAGGCGCGGACAAAAGAAGGCCCCTGAAGAGGCAAATCAAATGATTCAGGTAAACATTTTTGGACACATTTGTAGTTTGAGCTTAATGTTTTCAAGTATTTGTTCGTGATACTCCTTGAAAATTGATGTCGAACTAACAATACTTCTTTCTGCCTTCTAATATCCAGAAATTTTATTCCTTGTTTTATGACTAATGTTCTTTTGTACAATTTATATTATTAGGAATCAAAGGTTTCCATTTTTGTACTTCAATTTTCAACATGCTATTTCTTATCACACATTTGTTAGAACCTAACATATAGTGCTAAAGTTCAAAGTAAGATCAGATAAATCTGTTGTATATTGTTAGCAACAGAGATATAAGTATAATGGGCTGTTGTCCTTAACACCATTCATATAATTCCTGAATTTTTAAATTTTTAGATGCAGGCATGGCAGGAAGAAGTGGAACGTGCACGCCAGGGCCAGAGAGATGCTGAAAGCAAGCTTTCTTGCTTGGAGGCAAGTGCTATTTGCTCACAATTGAGTACTTAATAAGTCATGAGATTATATATTAATTTTTATAGAGAATTTAATGGCAGAGCTTGATCTGAACAAATAGCAGATTTTTAACTCTACTTGCATCTCTTTTTTCTTGCTAATTTATTGGTTTGTTTGAGCAATTGCAGGCAGAAGTGCAAAAAATGAGAGTGGAAATGGCAGCCATGAAGAGGGATGCGGAGCATTATTCACGTGAGGTAACCTCTCTGGTTTAATCAGCCCTTTGATTTTCCTTATATATTTTTTCCTTGTCAGTTGTTTGGATTCTTGGATTAGGAGCAGCAATAGTCGCAGATTTGTGGTTTCATTTGACGATGGGTTCCAATTCCTGCAATATTTAATGCAAACATCATCTTACACTATAGATTTAATTCTCTGTGGATCTGCAATAAGGAAGTTAGGATTGATTCTTGACCTTTCCTTTTTCTGAACAAATTCATTGGTTAGCCAAAAGAAAAGATATGGGTTTGCAGAAAACATAAGTTGCATGATCACTAGTATCACTAGTAGATAAAAATAAAATTATTTATACTCTGAATACAAGTATTTTATAATTTCATGATAGCAAAAGGGACACTTTGCTGTCTGAAAGTGGCTAATGCAACTAGGTCAATTATTCATTATTTTGTATACTCTAAAAGGCTTTGTATATACATATATACAAAGCAACTTTATCTGTTTGTGTTTATACAGGATCGCTATTGTTTCTTTGATTTTTTTTAATCGAAGCATAATCTTTTATTCACTTGATTATACATTTTACTGAAGCATAATCACCTAATTGATTATAGCTGCCTTTCAACAGGAGCATATGGAACTAGAGAAACGCTACCGTGAATTAACTGATCTATTGGTAATATAGGCTCAAAATCTCTTAGTTCACTTAATATACAATTATGTTGAGCTTCTGTAGCTATAATTCTCATTGATGATGCAGTACTACAAGCAAACACAGCTAGAAGCCATGGCTAGTGAAAAGGCTGCTGCAGAGTTTCAGCTGGAGAAGGAAATGAAGCGTCTCCAAGAAGTGCAGGTCCGTCATTGGGTTGTTTGCTCCATTCTAATTGATTAGTCGTGCGAATCCAAATTCTTAATTTACTTCTTATATTCTATGATCCTGAGCATCTTTGTTTTACGTGTGATGTCAATATAACCCTGATCAGGTAGAGGCAGAGAGAAGTAGAGTTTCTCGTCGGCCATCATCATCTTGGGAAGAAGACACTGAAATGAAGACTCTTGAGTATGTTAGTTCTTTTTCTATTAAATAATTATATGTTGGTGTCGGTGACTCTTCTGAACCATGGGCTGGAGAAGCAATGTAGAAGTATGATTTGGTGTTACACATTGGACACAGCTGACCAGATGCTAGATCACTACTGCTTGGAATAAGCTATGCATATTCTTCTAATAATCACAATCAATTAGGAAGAGTATATTTGTTTAATCATATGCTCTGATTTTACATCTACCTCATGTGACATTTTTGTCTCGTTCCTCTGGTCCTTACTGTTAGCAATTCTTCTGCAATTATTGGGCTTTGAAGCACATGATCAAATCATTATAGCTGGCTGTTTCTCTTCTTGACCTTTCTTCTTTGCTTTAGCTACCTCTTGTGGTCTGTATATACGTGTACATCTTACTCTGAAGTTTTATGGAACGCCCATCAGTATTTAGAACTCACCCATCCGGCCATCCCTATGTCCTAAGTTTACGTAACATTTTTTGTATGAGACTAGCCTCCCTTGCATGTGTACTGAGGCTTTAGCTCAATTTATATTTCTTGTTCTCTCGTCGGAAATTTTTTGATATAAACTAATAATTGCAGGCCTGTACCCTTGTATCACCGTCACATGGCTGGGGCAAGCATACAGGTATCCTTGCTCTCATATCTCATACCTCACTTTCCCTATATCATCTTTCTTTAATTGCGTGTTTCAACCTGCTCATGCAGTTGCAGAAGGCGGCAAAGCTACTGGATTCAGGGGCTGTCAGGGCCACAAGATTTCTTTGGCGGTATCCAACAGCACGAGTTATCCTGCTTTTCTATCTTGTATGCCTGATTCACCTTGCATTTAAAGTGTTTAATGACAAAGTGATGGTCTGAAATTGTATGATAACTCCTATGAGAAATCTTTTACAGGTATTTGTACATCTCTTCTTGATGTATTTGTTGCATCACCTTCAGGTATGTCTCTCTAGCTATTTGCTCAATTGTAGGAGTTGATTATTTATTCAGTTAGGGGAAAGATACCATGTCAGATATAAATTGAAGATGCTTGGGTATACATCACTTTTCATTATGCCAATTGTGTGTTGTTTGCAACATGCAGGAACAAGCAGATAATTTTGCGGCCAGAGAGGTTGCAGAATCTATGGGTCTCTCCACGTCCAACTTACCTTGATTGGATCAGGATGGCAGTTCCTCGGGGTAAGAAGTTGTGCACGCAGTTTTCTGAATGACTCTTACATGTCTGTGAGGATGTGTACAAGTTTTTGACAGACACATGGCTTAGAAAATTTTGCCAAATTTTAAAGATACCAAAAATGAAAATGTATTCACCATCCTTGTTCTCCCTGTTATGTCACGAATCATTTGAGGAAATTGTTTTGGGGCTCCATTTCCCGGGGAATTGCTACGGTGGGTAAATAATATCCATTCATTGTCCAGGAGCGCCAGGCTAAATCTATATGCTATTTACTAACATTTTCTGGTGATTAATTTTTATAAGCTTTTTTGACACAGAGTTAATAATTGAAAATGAGATACGCACAGTATTGTAATCTTGTAATTCTGAACTATGAAGAGTCTTGAATGGAATATTCTTTTATTTATGGACGGAATTACTACTTCATAGTTTGATGTTTTCAATTTTGAGGAAAAGTGGTGTCCTTTTCAATATATTGATATTTATTTTTGGTATAAAAAACTCTCTCTTTTCTGTGTCCAAAAATGCTTGTTTTTTCCACCCCTATTGAGAAAGTTGTCATTGTTTGTACTGAAAATCTGAAATTTTCGGTTCACCCCAACAGAAAAATAAATAAATAAATAAATAAAATAAAAACTTTGTTTCTCCTCCATCTTTATCTCCAGTTTTCCCCAACATAGAGCATTGAAAATTCAGTCCTTTTCGAAAGGAGGGTGATTTTAGGCCTCTCTGGTTTGACAATAAAAGAGCGTGATTCTAGGCCTGTATCTGCTGATTTAACACCGTGTACCTTGATTTACGCTGGAACAATCTAAATCCTATCGACTCCAGCCCAATCCAAACCAATTCATTCCTGTCGTGTGTAAAGGGAATTCATTATAGCATATGAGAAAGAAGGGCACTCTCATTTTTTTTTAAAACTCTTTTAAAGAATATTTTAAACTTTTTTAAAGTCATACTATTTATTTGTTTATTTATATTTTAAAAATTTTAACATATTTTAAATTTTTATTATATATTTTAAATATTTTTTGTTATTTATATTATTTGTTTTAATATTTTTTTCTATTCAAATCTTATAAAGTCAATTTAAAATTTAACACAAAAAAAAAAAAAAGACAACCGATACCGTAGCGACACCCTCGCCGTCTAAAATATGAATTCTAATTGCATATTGGGCGGCCAATTTCAAAAGGAGGATGGAAAGTGGAGAATTCATTTTGTGAAAGCGGCCATCCAGTATATAGCATATTCTTTCCAGGTTCCAAATGAGCTGGGCCCTCAAACCAACCCGTAGGTTGCGGCAAAATTGACTGAATGTGATTTGCAATGCACCGATGGATGGCTGAAATTTTACTTGGAAAATTTTCAATCTCTGTTTTAATCCTCTCGATTAGAGAGAGAGTTCCCAATTATCCCATTTAATAAATAAAAATTTTCACACATTCGTATAAGAGTGAGTGAGTTCAAATTTTTGATGCGATTTGATATTCTATTATAAAACATATAAATAAATTAAAAAAAAGAATAATTTTCCCTCTTAAATCCAATGAGACCAAAACATTATCCAATTTTGAAGGCGACAGAAGCAAAACAGTGAACCCTCTGTATCTGTATCAGTGTCTGGGTAAGCATCCGTGCCTCTCGGTTCGTGAGATCACGTCTCTTTTCATGCGCAGGCATTCATTGAATTATAAACTCGAAATAGGTAATAAAATAAAATAAGACTCAACAACTCATCGTGTGTCGTTTTCGTCCACCGATGTCACTTTTTTCTTTCTTTAATATAAATGATCAATAATTACGAATTATTTCGTTCCACTGAGTTAGACTTCTCCTTTGCCAATTAGTCATCGAGAAAATGACATTGATTTTTACATCTACACAAGGTCGTTCCACTCGCAAAGGAGAGCCAAGGTGGGGTTCGTTCCTGTGTTGTGTTTTGTTAAAAGCAGAAGAATCGGTATCCGCTGAAGAGTCAAGTGACTGAACCAACTAACAGCAACTGCGAGAATAATGGAGAGCACAATGAAGGATATGAGAGACGGCGCCTCGGTTCTAGACATGGACCCCAAATCAACCGTTGGTGGCGGCGTTGAAGATGTCTACGGTGAGGATCGTGCCACTGAGGAACAGCTCGTCACTCCCTGGACTATCTCCGTCGCCAGGTCACCTCCTCTGTTTCTGTTTCTTCTTCTATGAATTTATGTTTATATTTTGTGATAGAAATTCTCTTTTTGAAAGCTCTGAACGTCGTACGTTTGATGTAGTGGGTACTCTTTGTTGAGGGATCCCCACCATAACAAAGGGCTTGCTTTCACTGAGAAAGAGAGAGATGCCCATTACTTGCGCGGCCTTTTGCCTCCTACTGTTATAAGTCAAGAGCTTCAGGTCACAGTACTCTTGCTTTTGATTTTGACTTTTTAAGTTTCGAGACTCTTGATATCTTCTAATGGTTTTATTACTGATACTTTTGATCCTTCTAACTAATGCTATGTGCCACAAACAGGAGAAGAAATTGATGAACACTATTCGACAATATCAAGTTCCGCTGCAGAAATATATGGCCATGATGGAGCTTGAGGTGCCCTCTTTTTACTCGTATAAATAATCTTGATTGCATATCTGATGATGTTATATTTATTTTTTTATAGCGTTTGAATAAAAAAAAAAAAAAAAGAGAATCTTTTTGGGCTTTTATTCTGTGGAAAGACGCGTAGGCTTAGTTATAAATTTTCAGTGGTGTTCAAAATTTTGAACTGCCAGCCTACAAGTTGGGGAAATAGGAAATAAGTCAGATTTGGTGTTTTGGGGTTAACAGGAGCGAAATGAAAGACTGTTCTATAAGCTACTGATTGATAATGTTGAGGAATTGCTCCCAGTTGTTTACACTCCAACTGTCGGTGAAGCTTGCCAGAAATATGGAAGCATCTTCAGGCGTCCTCAGGGTCTATACATAAGTTTAAAAGAGAAGTACGAGTGTCTCTCTGTTTTGCCTTACTGCTCTGTAAGTTTATAAATTTTGACTGACTTAATGCTGTTACCGTGCAGGGGGAAAATTCTTGAGGTATTGAAGAACTGGCCTGAAAGGAGTATTCAGGTTATTGTTGTGACAGATGGTGAGCGCATTTTGGGCCTTGGGGACCTTGGTTGTCAGGTCAATGTCAACATTCTTTGTCTTGTTTTACTTGCATCCATGAAACAAATTTATTATTGAATTTATAAGGAGGGTAACGAGACGCTTGTCATTACCATGCTTATAATGTTCTAGGGGATGGGAATTCCTGTTGGGAAATTGGCTTTGTATACAGCACTTGGTGGAGTTCGTCCTTCAGCGGTGAGCATTTTCTTTGATAAAAAATGTTTTTGTTTTCATTGTCTTTGCTTTGATGAAGTTCTTCTTTTATCTGGCCTTACATATACCATTACAAATAGAATTTAACATATGTTGAGGGACTTTATACCGTTGTTTCAAATCTTGCCCATTGAATGTACCAGAGAGGAAAGGAAACCGTGACTGTGATGCCATCACACCCGGTTCCCATAATAATCTTTTTTTTTTTTTAATGTTTTAATTTTATTTTGTTTTTTGGCTTTCTGTTGTAGTGTTTGCCCATAACCATTGACGTGGGCACAAACAATGAGAATTTGTTGAAGAATGAGTTCTACATTGGGCTCAGACAAAAGAGGGCAACTGGACAGGTTTCATAAGACAGGTTCATAGTTTGTTATTGAAGAACTATAAATTTACTTCAGTACTGAGGCAGTTTTGACTACTTTTCAGGAATATGCTGAACTTCTCCATGAGTTCATGAGTGCTGTCAAACAAAATTATGGAGAAAAAGTTCTCATACAGGTTAGACTTAAGAGTAGATTGCTTGCTTTTGGAATTATGAAATTTTTTTGCACGTTTTTGATTCCAGTTCTTTGAAACCAAACTCTGCAGTTTGAGGATTTTGCAAACCACAATGCTTTTGAGTTGCTTTCCAAATACAGCACCACTCATCTTGTCTTCAATGATGACATACAGGTAAGAGGAAATGGTATTACAATATTGAAGTTTGTAGTTTTTTTTTTTTTAAATTTCCTCCCCTTTTATTTCAGGGAACAGCGTCTGTTGTTCTAGCTGGTGTAGTTGCAGCACTGAAGTTGATTGGTGGTGCCTTGGCCAAGCATACATTCTTGTTTCTTGGTGCTGGGGAAGTAAGCCTGCTCATCTAGAAGATGCATAAGAAATAAACTGTATAATTAACTTTCAGGAGATGATTTTGAAATCAAATTGCTTTTGTCTTGAAATGATCAAAATGCATTTTTCTGTCTCTGTTATTTTGTACACCATTATGTCTGCCATAATGATTAATTTTTGAAGATAAATGTCCGGTTCCTCCAATTCATCAGCAAACTCCCTTTGTCTCATGTTTATGATACTGCAGGCTGGGACTGGTATTGCAGAACTGATAGCTCTTGAGATGTCAAAGCAGGTATTAACTTAATATTTTCATGTGTATTATCCTATGTTTATGGTAATGTCACAGTAGGAGGTGAAGTAATTTATGATATGATTGGCAATATTCTTGGTTGATTTATTAGCTTTCTTCTGTCAATTGCAGACAAAAGCTCCTATAGAAGAGACCCGCAAGAAGATCTGGCTTGTGGACTCAAAGGTAGTGGAGAGCTTTATCATGATTCTTCATCAAACAAAAACTTAACTGTTTGTCTTTATATTCATTTTCTTGTTTTGCACACAGGGATTGATTGTCAGCTCTCGAAAAGATTCGCTTCAACACTTCAAGAAGCCCTGGGCTCATGAACATGAGACTGTCAACAATCTATTAGATGCTGTCAAGGTGTTAAATAATATTTCTCAGATTAATCTTCAGTTATTTGGTGCAATTGTGTGTCCTTAATTTGTTTATTTTCTTGTATCATAAGGCAATTAAGCCAACAGTTTTGATTGGTTCATCTGGAGTCGGAAGAACTTTTACAAAGGAAGTGATTGAGGCTGTGGCCTCCTTCAATGAGGTACTCTCTTGTACTCCCTCCCTGGACTTATGAGGCAGTTTAATCTTTTTCTAGTGGAAGAAATTGAGCCTGCTGTGGTTAAATTAACTGGCAGAAACCTCTCATCCTTGCTCTCTCCAACCCAACCTCACAGTCTGAATGCACAGCTGAAGAAGCTTACACTTGGAGTAAGGTACGAACAAGTTTTGCAACTTTTTCAGGTTTCAACTAAGTCACAGGATAATACTTTGTGAAGTATGTTTGTGTAGTTTTATATGCAAGTAAAATTCATTCTGATTATGTTCCTTCTATTTTTGATTTGAAGGGTCGTGCAATTTTTGCCAGTGGAAGTCCATTTGATCCTATTGAATACAATGGAAAAACTTTTGTTCCTGGCCAGGTCTGCAATTATAATTGTTTTATAGTTGTAATAATTACTCGTTATTGGATATTGGCTGAACATCAAACACTGAAATTTTTGCTTTTGAGACTAATCCAGGCAAACAATGCTTACATCTTCCCTGGATTTGGTTTGGGTTTGGTCATCTCTGGAGCAATTCGTGTGCATGATGACATGCTGCTGGCAGCCTGTAAGTAGGCAGCATTCAATAGCGATGAAACTTTTAAGAATTAAATTGCCTGCTCTTTTCTTTCTCTTTCTGCTTCCCTACCTTGTCTAAATTAAAATAACATAATGTGGTCAAATGGATTCAAACAATAAGATATGAAATAATTTAACCGTATATTGTACCCTCATTTCATAACAATCTGGTATTACGAGAACAAGTCTTAACAGAAAATCTAATATATTTGCGAATATTTGGACTAACCATGATTGAAACTTTTCACTTGGAGAATATATACAATTGTTAGAGCTCGTTAAGTGGGTAAAGACTAATTACACTTGTTTTCTTGACTGACAGCGGAAGCATTGGCAAAGCAAGTTACAGAGGAGAACTTTGCCGAGGGATTGATCTACCCACCATTCTCTAATATCAGAAAAATTTCAGCCAATATAGCTGCTAATGTAGCTGCCAAGGCATATGAACTTGGTGAGTGACTTAATTAGTATGTCGTGGATACCCATACACCAAATCTTGACTAATTGAATGTGAAACTTGATTTTATGCTTAATTGTTCTGGTTCTGTAGGTTTGGCTACACGGCTGCCCCGACCTCAGAATCTGGTGAAGTATGCTGAGAGTTGCATGTACACCCCCATCTATCGAAACTATCGATGAATGTTCAGTCAAAATTTCTCCTGGCATTCCATTTCATGTTGTCGAGCTGTGTTTCCCAATTCGCATGGTGTGTAATAAGTGAGCAAAAATAATCTGTAATGGTCTTATTTGATGTACTGTATATTGTGTACTTATGGAGTAAATAATACGGTGGTGTTAGAACGCTGCTTAATTCCTAGTTCCTTGTATTGCTTATGAACTTATAGTTTCCTGTAAGTAAAGAGAATTAATTACAATAGAAAAGAGAAAATGAGCTATTAAATTAGGGCATGTTTAGCCTCAGGGAAAATACCCATTAATTTTATCCACTATTTTGTCTATTAGTTCATTAAGTCTGAATAAGACCAATGTCAATTTAACGACTGTATCTATATCATATTTTTTTAAAAATAAAAATGTTGTAAAGCGTGCACTTGCATGCTTTACCTTTTGGTCCAATGTTTAAATTTTATAAAACTTACTATTTTTTTCATTTATTATTTTACATCAAATGGTTCAAAATTAAGGAGATACGAAATTGAGTATATTTTGAATGCAGAAAAAGTAGTGAGATATTAGGCCAATAACAAGAGGGGGATAAAGGAGTTCTTTCACTTGTAAAAAAAAATTGTTAAACTTGATAATGAGTAAAAACGTGTATTTAATTTAATAAAAAAGTCTATGTTTTATATTTTTATTAATATTATTTAATTTTTTTAAAAAATTTCAGATTAAGTGTCATACTTCAAAAATAGGTATTAATGCTATTTTAATGCAAAAAAAGAGATCAATAGTTTATTTTAGTTAAAAACTTAGTGGGACAACTTTGAACTATTTAATATACTGTAAAGAGTTCCATACATTGGTAAAAGTATTGAAGACTTGGTAATATTACTTGTGGCCAATAGAATTCATCATACATACCCATCATGAGTTTTTAAAGCATTTGAAGGAATAAGATAAGTTGAATAAAAGGCTTGCCTATGTGATTAAATACAAGCAAAATACTGTAGTTGATACATTATTAAAAATGTACTGTTTATTAAATGAATTTGAGCACGTTTAGTTTACAATTTCAAATATTTAACAAAGAATCAAGAGAAATATAAGTGGAGAAAACATTTCAAGAGAGAAAATGAATTGTTTTTTTTTCAAGGTTAAAATATTTACCCCTCTTAAATTTATATATACAATATTCTATAAGACTAAGTATAAATTTATTTTACTTTTTTAAAAGTTAGGTACAACATATAACAATACTTCTTTGAATTTGTTATTTTGTCCTTTAATGACTACTTTTTTCAAATTCTTGAAATGGGCTTTAAGTTTTATGTAGGTATCTATAAACCATCCAAAAGAGTTATTTGAGTTTTTCATCATCCTTTGAATATTCACACTCAGTTTTTTTATCTCCAGCATTTTATATTAAACTTGTACAAATTGAACAAGTTCAATTGGAACTTACCTTAATGAGTTGTTGACGAGTACATAGTTTGGTAAATACATTCATAAGCTGATCTTCATTCATCGCCTAAGGCATGATCACTTTGCACAAGTACTTTTCTCTTATGAAGTGACAATCGACTGCAATATGCTTGGTTCTTTAATACAATACCAAATTAGATGTAATGTGTGTTACTATCTTATTATCACAATACATGTCCATAGGTGTTATCAATCGATAAGTCTAATTCTTTTATTAATGATTTTATCCAAACTAATTCACTAGTAGTAGATGTTATGGTTTTATACTTAGTTTTGATCTTGTAACTATACTTTGCTTCTTACTTTTTCAGGTCACCAAATTTCCTTTCATGAATGTGCAATAACCAGTGATAGATAGTTTATCTTTAAAATTATCGGCCTAATTCGCATCCGTGTAAGCATATATCTTGTGGGGACCATTTCTTCTCATCAAGATTCTTTACCTCAGTGTTCCTTTTAAATACTTTAAAATCTTATTCACCATTTTCATGTGTATATTCTTTAAGCATCATATGTGTTGACTTACTCATTGCACATAAAAAATAATATTAGGCCATGTAATAGTCAAATATATAAGTTTACTTGCAAGTTTTTGATAAAACTTGATGTTCTTGTATAGTTTCTTCTTGTCATGCTATTTTTCATCCTTCTTATCCCCCTTCTTCTTTCTTAGTGCCTTTATAGTTGTCATGACCGATTTTACTCAAAGTTTTTCTATCTTATTTAACAAATCAAGAATAATCTTTTTTTTTGGGATATAAATAACTTTTGATTGGAATAAACTATTCTTATAGGTAGAAAGTTTCTCGAATCTTTAACATTAAATGTATGCTTCAAATATTCTTTAATGCTTTTAGTGTCGTTGATGTTACAATCGATGATGATAATATAATTTACATAACAATGACAGATTCTTCACTTGAGTATTTTAATAAACAAGAAGCAACCAACATCATTTACTTTAAAATTTTGATAGTATAATGTATTAAGTAATTTATTATACCATACTCTTAGTGATTGCTTTAATTTATGTATGTCTTTCTTCAATTTGTAATTATGTGTATTAAGGACCCTAATATCATACTCTTGAGGTAAACATAGATAAATCTCTTCCTCTAACTCTCATTGTAAGAAAGTATTTTTTGCAGCCATTTGATGTAAATCCTAATTATAATTAACTATTAAGGATAGTAATACTCTAATGGTATTTATTTTTACAACTAGTACAAATGTTTTTATATAGTTTAAGCCATTAGTTTTGGTAAAACCCTTAGCCACTAACTTAACATTATGTTTGTATTAAATTCCATCACTATTTAATTTATTCTTATATACCTATTTGCATCCTATAACTTTTTTTTCAAAGGTAAAGTTACTCATTCTCATATATTCTTTTTACTAAAGTATCTAATTCTTCCTTCATAACTTATTTCCAAACTAGTGATTCCTTAACTTTCTCAAAATTATTAAAATCTTTAATAACATTTACTTTAGTTAAAAAAATTTTAAAACTCTATATTACATTTTTTAAAGTGTATTAGTAGTTAAGAAAGTATGCGATTACCTTATTACTATAGAAAAACACTCAATTCTTCATCCATTTCCAAATGGGGAGATTTTAGCCATGTGTAAGTGTAACATGCTTCCCTGAGCACTAATATATGTTCTTTCTTGTCTACTAGATGACAACTTCATTTGAATATTTGGTTATTCATCCTTACTTAGTTTTCTTCTTTTTTTAATTTTATTAAATGACCAAGGTAAATCTTCTCTTATTTCATTAGGTAATTTAGGTGAATGTATATCTCAACTTTCTTTATTGGTTTCATTTTTATTGGAGTCTTTATTTTATGATTTTACTTTATCACTACTTAAGTCTTGGTTATTGTTACCAAATATGTTACTATGATAGTACGTACTTGTGTATTGTAGCTAAAGGAAGTGGATCCTTCATTTCACATTTTTCATTACTTATCCTATCAAAATATAAGTCATTTTTTATAAAACTAACATTTTTAAAGATATATTTATTTTTAGTCAAAGGATTATAGTGTCTATAACCCTTAGTATGTATATAATAACCTAAAACAATACATTTAATACTTCTTTCATTTAATTATCTCTTGAATGATTTGAAATTTGTATATAACATACATATTCAAAAATTCTAAGATAGGACAAGTCTGATTAAGTACTATAGGCAATCTTAATTGATGTATTTTTTTAAGACTTTAAAAAGAGTTCGGTTAATAAAATATGTGGCCTTAAAAATGGTTTTTCTCATAATTCTCTAAGCATATTGTGATAGAATATCATAATTCTTGTTACCTTTAAAATATGCCTATTCTTACGTTTAATCACTTTATTTTGTTAAGGGTATGTAGTTTGGTAAATAACTTATTTTCTTATTAAAAATTTTTTAAACAAGTTGTTCACATACTCTTCTCTATTATCCACTCTCAATATTTAACCAGTTCTTCAAATTAATTTTCAATCAATATTATAAACTCACTAAAACACTCAAAAGTTTTAGATTTTTTTTTATAATTAAATAAATCTATGTACAACAAGACTTGTGATCTCTAAAAGTTAAAAAATATTTGAATCTTTTATGTGATAGAATGAGAGAGTTTCATAAATTAGAATATATTTAGGCAAATAAATCATTATATTTACGACGAAATTATACAAAACATATCTTAGTTTATTTTCCTAAAAAATAAGAACTACAATCTTTGATCTCATCAAACTTTAAATTAAGAACTAATTTTTACAAAATATGACTAAAAAGATACCCTAATCTAGCATACAAAAGTTCTTGGACTTTTCTGCCATTATTTACTCTAAATGTTTTACTCGAATCTTTTAAAACATAAAGTCTAAATACTTCATAATTATTACGTGAAGCATCTTCATTAATCTCAAGAGGTAGAACACCCTCTAAGATATAGTCAAGTTTTTTAAAATCTAAAACTATTTTGAGATTTCTGAACCAATCTTTAAAATTTTTTCCCGTTAATACATTATTGTCCAAGATTCTTAAAAGAGTATTGTTTGATATCTTGTATGTTTTATATCACAAATACAAGAAAATGAGAGAAAATAAGTACCAATTAGCATATTGTTTATGTTCAAACAATTTGAACAATAACAATCAAATACCTTAAAAGTTATTAAATAATGTTAATAATATTAACTCTTACTATTTAATTTGAATTCTATACTCTTTACATCATAACTCAAAAATTTCGTTTGAGATTTAATAAGTTTAATATTATAGTCGGGGATCAAATTAACCAACCACACATTTTAGAATTTTTGGTCAATTAATCTCAAAAAGGTAGAAAACACTTTTCTATTACATCTCATGTAAGGTATAATTAATTTTCTTTATTCTAACTTTAAACACCTTATATAATAAAAATTTTGGTATCTTCAATTAGTTAAATTTAAACCATTGTGTTTTCTCGAGATGTACCTTTCATCTGAATATTGCATTATTGAAATCTTGGAATATAAATATTGAGTCACAGTTATAATATTTAATAATTTTATTATATAGTTAATTTTCATGTTAATTTTATATGTATTAAATATATATATTAAATGTGCAAAATATTATTATTTATTCATCTCATGATTAAATATATATCATGATTTATGATTTTTTGGCAACTAGTCAAAACAATTACCACATTTTACTTAATTGTGTTGATGAACTAATCTAATAATTTATTTTGAAATAAACATTCATTTCTACACATCATTATACATATGTATACATATCATATATATGTCAATGTATGTTGACATTATATGACTTATATAAATATATACACATGCATTTAATACATATGTACTTATTAAGTAAAATGCATGACATATATACACATCATATACACACGAAATCATGCATGAAATCAAATTTACATGCATGAACAAAACATCATGTGTGCATACTAGTATTTAAACACTTTAAACACATTTATTCTCATACATGTTAATTCCACCAACAAGCAAATACAAATTTATCACATAAATTCACACATAAATACATATATAACCCCATTACATATATATGCATCATTCATTATGCATCAACACTTGATACATGCGTGTACTTTACAAACTTAAACACATAAAACATCATGAAAATAATTTTCATTAACCAACACATACAATGGCTCATAAATAAAAACATGAAATTAAACATCTTAATTTTCAAAAACATATACATAAATATATATCTCATATGTATACATATGTCTAACATTCATAAAAACATATTTTTCACAAATGTACTTGTTCATTCAACCATCATAAATCCCATATACATGTATGTATCAACATTATACATGTTTAATAATTGATGAAAACCAATTTCCAACAACATGGGTTCAATGGCCAAATTTCATAGCATTATATACCATCATTTTGTTTCCAATTAATCATTAATATATCAAAATGAATACACAATGGTGAATGAATTCACATATCATGCATTCATTTTACCATTCATCAAAACTCTCCATTATGTTCTAATCACATTAAAACATATTAACGCATTCAAATAATATCACAATGTGTTCACAACATCATGATAATTCATCTAAATACAATCAAATTGCATGAAAAAACAATTTTCCCATAATTCTCCCATTAGGTTAAAAACTCCTCCTTTACATTTCCTCTGATTTTTCTATCAAAATTAACATACATATAGGTTTATTCCATTACCATGAAATATTCAAATATATGAGAATTATTGAAAATAATTTTCAAGCATAAATACCCGTGTTGGCTGAATTCACCCAATACACCCATATTTCAGTTTTTCAAACAAATCAAACACACATGACATTCAATCCATGCTCTCATTTAAAGGAATGACATGTATAATAACATGCATTAAACATAAAACTTGAATCATTCAAGCATTTTGTCAATCACACATAGTGCCAACATAGCATACATCATATGTATACAAGTTTTACACAATAGGATGAGTTTATATCATGCGTAAATACATGGAGATGAAAAAATATCTTCAATAATATGAAGATTCTACAATCTACACTATAAAAAAGGTAATAACAATGCTTTGGCCAAACTTGCAAGAAGCTTTAGGTTTTTTTTTTTTAATTTTTTCACATATGATTTGGTAAAGTAAGCCCATATTTATATTTAAAAATATCCATGCCTTTTCATAATTCCCCTTACTTTTTAATAAAGGTGAATATGTATCATGAATTAAATAGTAATCGTTCAATAATTTTTATTTTATGAGTTTTAGTTCTTATATTTAAATGCAAGATATTTACTTAACTTTTAAATACATATAATTAAGTATAACTTCATGAATTTAAGTATAATTATCTAATAATTATAAAAATTCTTCAAACATTTTAAAAAAATTTGTAAATATATATAACACTTATATATATTTATTTTAGCATATATATTATCTCAAAAATACTAGTCTTTTTACAAATACTATTTTCTCTACTAAATATTTCTTATTGTTTTTGGTTATTGGTGTGACATGTAAGTTTATTGTAGACCATATAAATAATATGCATCTATACTAAATTTGATTATGATGTCTTCAATTAAAGAACAATATGATAAATTATTGATTACATATATTAGCACATTATTTATTGTTGTAAAGTCATGTTCGAAAAAAATAATTCTCTAACTATTTAATATATACTAATATTTTAATAACGTAATTTTTGCATTACTTACACTAATATCATCTCATGATATTCACCGAGAGTATTCAATATGCCAACTCTGCAATATCATTACCTATTTGATATCACTTCTGTAAGAAAATAATTTTAATAATTTTATTTAATAATTTAATAAATTATTAGAATAATTCACAAATATACTTTGTTTATATGTATGACCAAATAAAGCAAACAACATATATTTGTAAATAAATTTTTTTTTCTTTTCTTTCATTGATGAATAATATATATACAAGATAAAATATATCCTCGAAGCCGATGACACAGATAACTTCTAGGACATATTCTAACACGAACAATGAGTAAAACAATGACTAATGAGACTCTTTTTTGTTAAATAATTAGGCATGATGTAGTAATACCAAATGATATAGAGAATTCACACATAAAACAACATACTTTGATGAGGAGTTCAACAATGACAATATGCACTTATGCTTTGACCTGATCAAAAAAAGAAGAGATTAAGCCTAAATAAAAAACCATGCATACCAGCAAAGAAAATAAAATATTATAACAAAAGGGTTAAAGCTCGAGTATGATCTCGTCCTTAAAAATTAACTTTTAACATAAAAAGACCTGAAGAGGAGGTGTTTATGACTAATTGGAAAACATCATATAAAGTATTAAAGATGTTCAAACCTAGAAAATATCAACTAGGATATTTAGACAGAAGAATAGCCTTAAAATTTTAAAATACAGAAATGTTTAAAAAGTATTAATAGTAAAAGTTGTTATTTTTGCTTTTAAATTATTCAATGTAAAGAATAAGGTTTTTAAAATTTGTTTTTCAAAGTAAAAGTTGCTTTAAAATTAATCTTTAAAAAAGTAGTTCTCGAAGCATTAGACTTTTCCCTTATAGGATTATTGTTTTTCCAAAGAGGCAAGATTCCTTTCCAAAGAGGCATGTTTTTTCCTTGTCAAAAAAGCAAGACGTCTTGCCAAGGAGGTAAGAAGTCCTATTAAGGAGGCAAGATGCCTTGCTGAAAATGCAAGATATTTTTTTATTGCTAAAGAGGCAATATGCCTTACTAAGGAAGCAAGATACTTTTTACTTACTAAAAAGACTAAATACTTTATTAAGGAGGCAAAATGCCTTACAGAATAGGCAAGATTTTTTTTTTTCCTTTTCGCAAAGGCAAGATGCTTTATTGAAAGGGTAAGATGTTTTTTCCTTGCGAAAAAGGCAAGATACTTCATCACATATTTATAAGGGCAATAAAATTTTTCCCTTGCAAAACTTTTTCTTGTCTAAACTGAAGTGGTAATGAAATTTATAAGATAGTTAAAATAACTTGCCTTACACTTAAAAATTGTGATGATATGGTAAGATTCATAAAAGGAGAACCACTATGACCTTGATTGTACAAAGCATGAATCTGAAAAAGAAACATGGGAATAAATTAGATTTTATCAATAATTAGGAAGTTATTTTCAGCTCAAATGTTTTAAACATTGAACCAAAAAAAGAGTATGTGAAATCATTACAATTTTATTTGAGTTGTTACATGTTACAACTTTAATTATATGAAGCAAACCCCAAAGATAAATCATTAAGATTATCAATTTAAATAACCTAAATTGTAGGAATTTTAATCATGTGTAAAGTAAGTCCTAAAATGAAAAAATATAATAGTTTATTTAATAACAATTGATTAAGTGTCCAATGGACTTTACCAAATTTTAAATGATATAGTTGTCATTGAATTCATAACAGAGATTTATGAAAATTTATTTAATAAATAGCTAAGAAAAAGAAAGTTAATATTGAAATTGTTATAATATGTGTATATATAAAAAAAAGATTTATAATTTCTTGGAAGCTACTTCATTTGCACTCGAACATTGTTTCACACCTTTAGGCACAACTGAAGAAGTGATCTCAGCCAAAGGCACAATTGTCTCTTTGGGGTTGTCGATGATGACACCTGTAAATCTTGAAAAAACCTTCCCATTCAAAAACTCCTTAAAAGTCTATATAGGCAACACCTCTTTGTTAGACACCTGGTCAATTGCCTCTTTTAACCAAGTAAGGCTAATGGTGGGATAAAAGGTCTTAAACAAGTCCATACAAATGTTAAAGGCAAAGTGATCACCTTATCGGTGGATTTAGCTTATTAGCATAACACCTCTAGGTCAATTTGGAGATTGGTTATAGTATTAGAAAGAAAACATTTCTTTTTATCCCATATTATTAGAATATGCTCTAAAAGTCATTTGCATTATCAATTTTAGAGATATACTTTATTTTGTGTATACATTATTTATTAATAAAAAAAAGTTTTTTATTTACAAATATATGATGTTTTCTTTTATTTATTCATATATATAAATAAAATATATTTATAAATTATCCAGATAATTTTTTTAATTATTAAATAAAATTATTAAAATTATTCACTACAGAGGTAATATCAATAGGCAATGACATCACATAGTAGACATACTAAACATTTTCAAAAAATATCATGAAATAATATTAATACAAATAATAGGAAAGATACGTTATTAGGACATAAGTGTAGATTAAATAGTTAAAAAAATATTTTTTTGAACATGGTCACATAAAAATAAATCACGGGAAAATGTATATGGTCAATGATTTGCCATATATTTATATTAGTGCGCAATGTTATTTTTTGACTTAAAATATTATAGTGGAATATGATGTACATTCACATAATTCACATGATATATATAAGTTTGAGACTAATAATGTTTTATATAATAAAGTTAATTTAGTCTCATGTTTACATTTAAAAACAAATAATAGTTAAGATAAGATTCATTATCTCAATATATATAGGATTAGAATTACTGTTGACTTAATCTAAATTCAAGTTTCTAAATGAATATCGATAATTAGCTGAAATAGTAAATAACTGGTCAGTATAACTAAATATCATGCAAAGAAATTCATAAGAATGAATTCATTACATATTGATCGATAATTTATATTTATATCAGTATAAAATTTTGACATATCATATACTATTACTCGATTAAGATTGAACAATGAAAAAATTTTATTCACAGGTATGTATAATTAAGATAAAATTTGATGAAATACGATTTTATTATGATTTTGAAATTAATAACATATTTCTAAATGTTAACCATAATCGTTAAATTTTTAAATAGTTTAAAATCCAAAAAATTTAGAGTAAATTCATGACTATTTCATACTAAATTTGTATAGTTATACCAATAACTAAAAATAATGAGAGATATTTCAGAGAGAAAATATTATCTGTAAAAGATATTAATATCTTTGTGATAATAAATAAACTAATGTGTGCGTGTGTTATACATGTTTATAAATTTTTTAAAGTATTTAAAATATTTTCTTAACTTTACATCAAAATATAATTTAATATAAATTATATGGCTTAATTAATAATATAAATTATTATTGAACTTAAATATAAATGTGTAATTATAGGATACTTATACTTAAACACATAAAGATATATTTAATTATATTTATTTAAAAGTTAAATAAATACCTTACATTTAAGGACATAGACTTAAATGTATAAAATAAAAATTATTGAATACCATTGTGTTCATGACATATATTTACTTTTTAATTAAAAATGAGGGCAATTATGAAAATATATGGGCATATTTAACTATATATAAGTGTACTTTACTAATTTTGATATAATTTTTGAAACAAAATCTAGATTTCCCGAGGCAATTTTTGGCCAAACTTTTCTCCAAGCCTTTTTGATGGTGTAGATTGCGTAAACGTCACGTAATTGAAGGTATGACTTCATCAATCGAGGCTTATAAATAATAAAAATTGAAATTTATGCATATGTGAGATGCATGCTGGATTGGCATTCTAAATGTTTGTGAAATTGCTTGAATGAACCAACTGTTATTTTTAATGCGTGTTATCATATGTATGAATCCTTCACATCTCAGCTTCTCCTTTGTAAAAGTGGCCTCAAGTGACTTGTTTCTTAATTTAATTCAGTTCATCCTTGCAGGCCCCCAGGTCGTTTTCAAGTTTTCTGCATTTGGCTTTAATAGTTGTTATCTTCATCGCAGTGCCAATGTAGCTTTAGAACCATCCCAGTAGGGAGGCAAAGTTATGAGCAAGTTACGAAAACATACATAGACATGTTAAATATGACAATAATTAAAACGTTATATAAGTCAATAAAAAGAACACATACTTGGAAGGACATCTTGATGAAGAGATCATAAGTTTGAGGTAGGAGAATTTGGAGATCTTATCAATTGCAAGGCCTCTTCTCTTTACTCTCTCCCAGCTGAAAGGGGGATAAAATGTACTCAAACGAAGGATTATTCAACCTGAGCAAATTGATGAGAGTGAGGTGACCATTCGAACTCCGATCTATAGAGATGTGGACCTTTTTTTTTTCTTTAAATTTTTTGGCGGCAAGCCCGATGCCCCCCTCTAAAGCAAGTGCCTAATCCACCTTTTCCTTTCCCCTTATCTATGGCTAGAGTAAGAGAAGGCTTGACAGCTATAGGGATGGCAAAGGATGTCAACACATCACTAGCACTTGAGGACTACCCTCGGACTTCTCTAATAAAAGGGCTTTGATCGCAAAAAGATTGCCCACGGTCGCTTTGCCCCTTTTGACAGACTTCTTTCCTTTGGATCCTCTGGTCCCTATATAGCCTTAAAAATAAAAAAATAAAAAAGCAAAAGTAAGAAGAGCAAGCTCTAAATAGAAACAACAACGAAGGAAAAATAATTAAGGTGAAGAATATTACATCTCTTAATTTTCACTTCCTCCTCAGGGATAACCTTTACAAGCCTTGACCCGACGACACTTAAGTGGTTAAGGAGGTTTCTTTAACCATAGGGTTCAACAAGAATAGCATCAACATTGGCTTAAAGGTGGTCTTCAACCTCTACTTTGATTTCTAACTAATTGTATAAAGACAACGCTTCTTAATTTTCCATAAAAAAAAAAAGAGAAGAAAAATAAGGAAATAAATAAAAGAAGTTGAACTTGCCGAGCTGAACCGAGTAGGAACAACTACGAGTAACCTTTAAATTTGTCACGCATGCCACCATGATCCACTGACCAAAAACCAAATATATTTCCATTCTTTGTTTAAGGTCGATAGATGACTGAAAGATTTCTTGTTAGGTAATAAATACTTGGGCTCTACTTGGGGCTTTGTCCTTGAATGATACGACTGTACCTTCCATAGGGTAGGCTTAGCTTAATTGGCTTTTTTCTAAAGGACATACATCCCAGCGATTGCACTCTACGCATTGATGTTAAGCTGACATGGGGGAATCCAACTGCAACAAGAAATTGGGAAAAATAGGGTTGTAAAGGGAGTCAAGCTCTTCATTTAAACGACTCCTAGTAGAGACCACTTAGCCCTCCAAAGGATTACTAAGGTATTCGCCTTCCTTAGAAAGTCTAAGATAGATGTGAAAGGGGATTTTATATATCTTTCGAACACGTACAATATCTTGCTCGGTAAGAAAGGATCTATACTAGTTCATGTTGTAAAGATTGTCATTTTTTCGAAAATATGTCAAGGAGGGTAAGGGACCCCCTATCTTGGGAGTACCAGTGGAGCCCTCGCTCAAAGATCTCCTAACAAATTTAAGGGCCTACTCTTCAGGTTTTTCATCCGAGTCTCTCAAAACCTCTTCCTCTTCTCTGAGTTATTGATATATACCGGTGCCCAAACTCGGGGGGAGGATTGGGAAGGTTTTTTCCGGTAAGGGAAGCAATTTTAAGGTTCTTCCAATCCCGTTGGTTATTTTCTTTTAAAGATATTACATCCTAGCTACCTTTCGAAGTAAATTGAGGAGAATTGATATTATGGTTTGACATTTAGGCCATTACTTTCTTAAAAGGGTTTTATGAGTTAGAATCTATGCTAGATATCTAAAGGAAGGAAAAACTAACCAGGTGAGCTAACAAATCAGTACAAATGTATTGGCTATGGGATAACCTAAAACCAAAGAATGAATAAATCTGTAAATTCCTAAGTGATTTATAAACAAGTTTGCGCAAGTTCATCAAAGTAAAATCCACAATACATATAATAAAGTGTGTAGGACCATCATACAATGCAAATAACAAAAAAGAAAGAACACAGGCAATGTTGGGTACAGTAGAAATGTAAAGCTCCAAAATAAGCAGTGTAAACAAAATAAGAAATAAAAGAGACAAAATATAAGTCGATAAATGATTCGAAGGACTAACCTAGAAGTAAGACAGTATAAGAGAAGATCATGAAGATGAGGGCTTGACTAGCACAAATTGAACGCTAACGAAGGAAAATTGAAAACCCCCGAATTTCTCTTAAATAGTTTGAACTTTGTCAAGGAAAAAGGATTTTAGGCAAAGTAAGAAGATAGAGAAAGAAAAAGAGAGTTTTATACCTGACAGTCGAGAATAAATCTAAGTTGGTCAAAAAATTAACGTTCGAGATGAGGTCGCGTTTAGGATGACGGATGGGCTATGAAAAGTAATGGTTGCATTAATGGTCATGATAGCAATTCACAAGATACGAAGAAACAACATCATATATGTGGCCACCTTTTCGCCCATTTTTTCAAATTTTGAAAGTGTTACATGAAGGGACATGACGTTTCAAGTACATAGATAAGTCCTATGGTCGGCATCGGGGAAAAAGTTTTGATCGGAAGTGATGTCGAAGAGATAACAAAGGGCTTCTGCTTAGGACAGGAATAAATTTTCAATATCAGACAAGAAACTCGTTGAAACTCAAAATTGGGGGACTTTTGTTGATGCATGGTATTTTCCATTCACAACTTACCAGGGAAGAATGAATTGGTTTATGCGTACGTTTTTGAGCGATTCATTTGTACACCTTTTCAATCTTCCTCTATGAACAATAAAATGTGAAGGGAAAATAAACTTTTACTAATTGGGGGAGGGATCTTCTTGGTAGAATTCATTTTCAAAGTCTTACAAGCTTTTACCAATCAGGAGAGAGACCTCCTCGGTAAGATTTGAGCTCAAAAGAGAATTCTTCTCAGGTTGGATAGTTGAATATCTCAGACTCCCAAGAATCTTCAGAAGTATTACTTCTTATAGGACTTGTCTCTCTTACCTTACCTATAATATTAGGAATCTAATATCCAAAGTCCAATTTGGACATACAGAAAAAATTCTATTTGAACTCAAATAGGACAACAATCTATAAAAAGGACATACCTCAGCTGAAGAAGGTATGAAAATGTTTTCTGCTATTACTTTTCCTAATTGACCCTCAAAATTTTTTTTGGACTTAAGCATTGGAGGATTTTTGCACGGTGAGCTCTATCATATAATCCACATCAACAAGTTGAGTTCCAAAAGAAATAAATTATGTGTTGACATCGGTAAATCAAAAATTGAGAATCAATAAACATAATATCACTTAAATAATATAAAATTAAATCTTATATGTAGTGAAATCTACTCTCATTTATCGCACTTAAGCATACATATAATAAAATTTTACTTATGTAAATTATCATCAATACATTATTATCATACAAGGAGAAATAGTAAGTAATTAGTGAATGCTCGCAATTTATAACATTATTCTATAGAACTATCTTATGTTTTAAATATTTTTTTATTATTATACTTATCTATAAATATTTATCAGTTTTAATATATATATAAAATAAAATTTTATTAGATTATTAAAAAGATAAGTTTCATAAATTTCTCTCATCACATTAATTGAAACTAAATTTTTTTTTTTTTTTACTTTTTTCATTTACAATTAATGAATGAAGCTCTCTTTTTTCATTGATTAAATAATTTTTTCATATTATCTGTATTAACGTAATAAAAATGTTCCATCTAAAATTTTTTCTTTTTATATTTTAAGGTTGGTTTACTTTTACTTATTGCTTGATAAAGAGTGATGCTCTTGAAACCATCTAAAATTCTTTTAAAATTTTTTATTTAAAATTTTAACATTAGGTAAAATGATATAAAAAATAGTAAATATATTTAATTAAACTTACAGTTTATTTTGTGTTTAACAATTTTTACACCCATGTATTGTATTTATTATTTATTACTTTAGTTTTGGGCTTTTACTTAAAATAAAAATAATTTTATTAGCTTTTAACCTCTACTTATATATTTTTTTCTTTTTTAAATTATAAAATTAAGTTTTTAAAATTTCAATTTTTTTTTAATTTATTAAAAGATGAGTTAAAAAATAATTATCGTGTATTTGTAAGATAAAATAAATCTAAAATCATAAAATTAAAAGTACTGTACGCGTACATCTCACAAGTACTCGGATCCTTTTCATATATTGCCGACCGATGATTTATGCACGTACAAGCTATAACCTTACACGATCCATCTTTTGAATACCCGACTTCTTGTTTTCTCCCTAAATCATATTTGAATTTTGGGTAAAATGATTAATCACAAACCCTTCGAAGCCTTGTATTAAACATGATTCAACTATATGATATGGACAGATTTCCTTGACTTGCGAATGATAAGACTGCAAAGCATTATCCAAAATAATAATAATAATAATGAATTTCTTCTGGTCAGTCGTCGCCGAAGATTATGCACCGACTCCGGCACAGAGGGCAAGAATCACAAAGGGCGATCCACTTGGCGATACATGTTGCATGGAAAACGTGGCCGCATGGAACTTTCTCGCCGGGAAATGCCGTCTGAAAATCATCCATGCAGACGGAGCAAACGCCATCGGTGGCAACTGTTGCCAAGCTCGTGATAACCAAATCACTGTCTGTTTTTAAGTCTTTAATCTTTCCATGGCCTAAATCCTCAGGCGCCGAAGTACTCCTGTTCATGGTTAGAGTTAGAGCCTCGTCGAGGTCAAAGCTTAGATCTATTGGACGCTGTAAAATGGTGTTACCGTTGGACATGGACGCCAAAGAATATGCAGTCGCCATTGAGAGAGAGAGAGAGAGAAATGGCGAGAGGATGAATCAAAACTATCCTGCTCGTGGGATTTTATAGAGAAGAGTTTAAGCCTAGATTTAGATGAGACCATGACTCGCATTATCAGAGTCACTAGTTTTGTCGATAAATTTTGCCACTTGCTAACAGGCCATTATGGCTTTTTGCTATAAATTATTAAAATATATGGCAAATTACCACTTGGCGCAGCCAACTAACGAAAAAGTGTAGCGTCTATTAATTGAAAATACTTTTCAACGTACTATGTTAGCCGGTAACCCATTAGTGATTGAAAAAGTTGGTCAAAATATGGGTTCCAATAGCAGTTACAAGTATGTTATGAGTTAGCGATGTAATGGTTCGATGTTGCTTCCTCTGAAACTCGCAAACGCATTGGCTCATTCGCCTAATGTGTTGGTTTTCGACTGAAGTATCAATCCGTGGTTGGTTACAAAAAGTACTATTGACTTGACCATAACATTGTAACATAATTAATTAGTGGAAGTATAAATCCCGAATTTAATAGATTGTGTTTATCAAGTCATGGTAATAGATTGGACAAGAGTTTAGATGGATAACTTCTTGTCAATTATGTGATAGATTAGATTAATTCTAATAAACCAATTAACAATATTTGACTGAATTTCATTTTAACAAAATTAAGCTTTTACTTGGACGCACTGATACGCAGCCCCGATTAACTGCGAATAAGATATGATCATCTTTTGCTGTACAAATATTAAAATGCAAAACCAAACCATATATTTAATCAAAATGTGGTAAGCAAATAGAAAGAAGCCTACCCCTTTGTATACTACATTAATTATGGCATCCTATATATTTGTGGCCTTTGTCATGGCGTTGCGGCATTGGGCACGCGGGAATTCACGCATGCATGAGAAGCAGAATCAAGTCACGCCTTTTCTGTTGAAGAAATTAATTAATTCCTGCCTTGGGGAAGTCCAAAAGAGGAGAAAATGGACGGTTGCTGAGCTTGGAGCTGACTCACTGTTTGGTATCCCAGCCAATCTCAATTCTTTAAATAGAACACTTATTCATCCAATGATTGGCTTAGATTACAAGGCTACAGCATTTTCAGCAAGGCTTATGGTACAAGCTAAAGAAATTATGAACATCAATCTTACAAGTTACGAAACATGATAATATGCCTGACAGTCTGAGTAATTAACGACTAAAGAGACCCTTCTCAGGCTTCAGATTATTAACAAATGAATGCAGTGCATGTCTGCGTAAGCTCTTTTTCTTTGTAGGTTTCCGGACTATTATTTGGGTGAATTTTAATACAGGCCGGGAACGAAATTATAGATCGCATTTGCACGCGAATTTAGCATATTGACAAACTCGCTTTTGGCATTCAATTTTAATATTAAATTAGCGAAAACAGATCGTTTCTTGTTTATATTACATGTGTGAGAAAGATTAGTTCAATGGAATCTATTCAATTGTGAAAGGACATGAGAAGTGTGGTCGGATTAAATTTAAAAACTTATTACAATTCGAACAGATATCTCGATTCATATGTACGAGAAGTCTGGCTGGAGTAAATTTAAGAAATTATTACAATTCGAACAAATATCTCGATTGAAACGAATGAAAATAGAGTATGGCTGTGCTACATGTATATATTTTATACTCAAAAATTTTTTCACTTTATTCTACAATGATTTTGTAAAACTTATAATAAAAAATATATTAAAATATTTAAAATAAATGATAAATAATATTTAAAATATGAATAAAATACTTAAAATATGTAATAAAAAATTTAAAATATATAATAAATTATATTTAAAACATAAATAAAAAATTTGATACATTAACATAAAAATTAAAATAAATAAATATATATAAATGTATATATATTGGAAAATCCCCTAAAAACAAAGTACTATACTGAATTTGAGGAGTGTGGCAGCAATCTTTTGTTCTAAGCATAAATATCTCGTCAATTCACACATGTAATTCTTAAAACATCTCCCCAACTCACGTGTTGTGTTAGTACATGGAATTTGTCTTGCTCCAAATCATCAGAAGGACCCACGTACAATCTCGAGGTCATGAAGGGGAATTGAGACCTCCTTAGAATGAGTTGAGGTTAGCGAGACAAAAACCGAAGGCAAACTTTTTCAAGATATCGTCTTCTGATAAGACTCTTCTATTAGACTACTAATGATATTAATGGATATTAAAATAAGAAAAGAAGAGACAAATTCTATTAGAACTTAGAGGAAGAAGTCTGCATAAATACTAACAAAGTTGTCAATGCTATAAAAGAAAGATAAATTCAGATAAAAAAATATGAAAAACTTACCTATCATAACTCTATCAAAATATCGTTAGAAAACGCTTTTCTCTGACTTAAACATCAGAGAGAAAATGGTTTTCGCCAACAAGCTGGCATCCCTAATCGTTGTTTTATTTTGCAGATTCTAGCAAGCTCACTTAAGAGAATGGTGTGATCAAAATGTCCATATCAATGAGTTAAGTTCTAACGAAACAAATCATGCATTGACACCTGGTGGTGAAAAATAGATATCAAAACACGTGCGATCCTTAAACGTCGTCTCGTTAACTTGCATGTGTTCTAGTTGGTGTAAAAAAGTAAACAAGCAAAAGAGTGACTTTAAACTAAATTATTGGGTGAAAAATTTTATATAGATTATGTCTACCAAATATATCTTATTGCGAGTTATAAAACTAAATTTTCAAGCCGTTTAAGTTTTGATCGTATTATAGGGTTTCATTCCATGATATCTTAAAAAATATTAGACATAGATATAAGTTTGTTACTTAGTTTTAATATCAATCAAGTTTATGCAAGTTAAGATCCATTACATTTACTTAATTTGAACTCACAATAGTCATATTCAATCTATAAGCTATACTATTTTATTTAAAATTTTTACATCAAATTAAATTAAGTATTATTGAAACAAAAAGGTTGAATTCTTATATTAAAATTGTTTGTATCATAAACAATCATCAACAATATTTTATTCTTACTAGATCTCATGTCTTACACATAAATCACATAATTTAAAAAAAAGGATCCTGTATAATATGTGGTCAAATCATATGTAAATAAATAGAATAAATTTTGTTAAATTAAAAGTAATGTTATTACGTATCATATATTTGGAACATAAATAATAACTCTTAATTCTGAGAGTATTTATTTAAATAAATCAAATAATAATTTAATTATTACAAAATCATGTTAAGATTTTTAATGGAACCACTTATAGCTAGTAGCAAAAAATAATAAAAAATAATGATAAAAAAAAGAGAACAAGAAGAAGAGAATATGCTGTAATTTTAACTAACCACCTAATTTTAATTTGGATATTGGCGGGAGAGTGGGTTATTTAGGTCTTTACAGTAATTGCAAACGGGTACTTAATATGCAAGTATTAACTTAAATCCATCAAAGTATATATAGTTTATTATTGTTCGACCATAGCATAGTATATAAGAAAAAGTTTTAAGGAAAATAATTTTACTATATTAGTTATATTAAAATAGTAAAATTATTTAATCAATAAAAATTAATGAAGAAAAAAAATTATTAATTAATTATAAATAAAAAAATCACGATAATAATGCTTCTTTAGCTAAAAAGGCAAGAAGTACCCAATAAGAAGAAGCGAATATGCGTATATGTTTAGCTAATCAATCTTATTTTGGATACATTCAATTTCCACCTTGTTTTCACAATAATCTGCTAACTACTATAGGCTTAAATGAATGAATCCATCAATTTTTACCTAGCACGATCTGCTATATTATGAGTAGTGTTCCCTCGGGGCATTTGAAAATGGTTACGTGAAGAGTGTGGTCACTATTACATAAAGTTGTTGAAAACTTTTTTGTGGGATTGAGTTGACACACATTTCTTTAAGTCATCTCAAAATTTCATTTAAAGACATACTTTAAATAACATAAAATTCATTGTGTACATAAAATTAAAATATACAAATAATTTGAAAAAATATAACAATTTATTATTTAATTGGTGAATACATTTCACTTATTATATATATATTATATATTTTTTTCAAATTTAGATTTATAAATTGATTTTATGATTGACTTAAGTACAAGGACAATACATAAGAATAAATAGTAGTTCAATGAATAAAGATAGCAAAGCATTAGTAATATGGTTCCGTAATTGACTTTGAGAAGTTGACCTTGTTTCTTTTCATTGCCACTAAGGGAAGTTGTTCTTGGCAAGTAATTGACCGACGATAACTTGACAAAATCTCACGTGCGCCGATGCATTATTTCTATACAGCAAGATATCATGTTAAATTAATTTGATCACATGACAATCGAGTTAGATTGGTTTCACCTATAATCAATACACTACTACAAATGAGTAGTTATACCACTTATTTTGCATATGATAAATTTAAATTTACTAATTGCACTTTGCTTGTAATTAAAGAATTGTATAAAATTATTTTCAAAATCCTAGGTTTAGACCCTAACTACACCGAGAAAGAAGGGAAAGAGAAATATTAATTCACCAAAAAATAATAATTTTAATAAAAAAATTAAAATAAATTTAAATTTACTATTCTTTAGATGAATTTAAAAATAACAAGTCTTAAGTTTTCACTTAAGAACTCCCACAACCAGTCCCAACTCATACAATTGAAATCTATTTTAACTAAATTAAACACAAAAAATTGGTATTGAAGAAAAAATTTATAAAGAATTCTTTACATGATTAAATTAAGTTATTACAAGAATGATCCAAAAATTTTATTATAACAAGAAAGATTTACAATTATTGATTATTAAAAACTTTTAATTCGACTCAGTCTGATTCACTTTAGTTATCCCATTATCTAGAACTCTAACACTTTCTTGCCAATGAGAATCACGAACGACCTATTTGTTTAACTAGACCTCCAGTCACCATAATCACTTAAAACTCTTAAAATCTTATAGTTGAATTTTATAGAGACAAAAATTTAAAAAATCCCTCAACTAAAACTACCAAGGTAAATCTCATACTTAAGGAGGAAATTTTTATTTTCACTCAAAATGCAGAATTAATATATTCTCAAGATACTCAGAGTAAATTTTTTCAGCTCAAAAAGCTTTAAAATAAAAAATCATCGTTCAAATTTTGTCCTAAAACGTAAAAGAAGTTTTATATGCTGACATGCGCTTGAGAGCGCGTTTAGTGTGACATCTGGGCCCAAAGAAGAAAAAGAAATTTGGGCCCAGTTTAAGTTTTTTTCCTTGGCCTTTTAGTGTATATATATGGGTATGTGTGTAAAATTGAGAAGGTAGTAGAAGGTCCGACAATAAAAACAGAAAAGAAGAAAGGAGGGAAAGAAAGAAAGAGAAAAAGAGATAAAAGAAAAGATAAGAAGGAAAAAGGAGACGAAGCAGAAGAAGAAGGAGAAAAATAAGAAGAAGAAGAAAAATTAGGGAAGAGAGATAAGGAGTCAAGAGAGTATTTTATTTTTATTGTTTTGAGAAAAAAATTTATATTATTTAGTGTAAAAATTGTTAAAAAATTGAGGATAATAAATAGATTATGTTGTGATAATTTATAGTTAAGATTATTGTTGTTTTGACTTATTGGGTACTAGATCTACTTATTTTGAGTGTAATAAAGTAGTTTAATCGGTAAATTTTTTAGAAATTATTAAAAAATTGGGTAAAATTTTATAAAAATTTGAATGAGGGCAAAGATGTAAAATTATGATAATTTTGGGGTATATTAGAAATTTATTAGTTTTAGAGTCAAAATAAAAAATTTTAAAATATTTAGATAAAATAATAATTTTTAATAATCTTGGGCCATAAGTATAAATATTTTTAGAATATTTTTGTAATTATTTATATTATAGTTATTTTTTATAATTTTTTATTAATAATATTTAGAAATTTAAAATTTTGGAATTTTTGGGACAAATTTTAGCTGAATTTTAGACTGAAATTTTATTTACATTTTATTATAAGCAGTACAATTTAGTAGTTCATTTTAATAAATTGCGTCAATTATTGTGAAATATTGCTAGGTACTGATAGCAAAAAAGAGGAGGATTTTTAAAGTTTTAATAAGTGCACACTCAAACTTAATCAGGTGGATATTTCATGTATAATTAAACATTTTAGTATTTTAAAAATTAGAAAGTAAGGTGTTATTTAAATTTAAGAAGAAAATTATTTTCCAAAAATGTGCATATTATATTGTCTTATTTTATTCAAATTCTTTTATAATTTTAGAAAGGCGATTATTATTGAATCATACTTCCAATATTGATGTTATTGTGAGTAGTATGTATAAATTGTTTTGTTATTACTATGTGTTGTTAAATTGTGAAATAGTGTATGACCTTTTTGTTTATACCAGTGACTATGGGTTCGATTTCAGTCTCACGGTGAAAACCCGTAAACTTGAAATCATGGGCGGCGGTCCCTGGGTATAGAGTTTCTAAAGTATGCAAGCCACATGTTTCTTGGACAACATTTCCTAGAAATAGTGCTCTAAAACCATGAATAACACATAGTGATAACCAAAATATTTTATCGTTGAATGATCAGTTTTTATACTCATTTACAGTTTTTTGTGACGTGAATAATTGAAAACATATTTATCATTACTTTGATTTATAAGTCTTAGTTATATGTATAAATACTTACAGAGTTTTAGCTTACCCCCTTACTTTTTAGGTTCAAATGGAGCAAATGAAAATATGTGACATGGAGCCGATAATGTCTTTTTACCTGATATATTTGGAATTAATGATTAGCTGTGTATGTTGTGTTGTCAGAATTTTGTAAGAGGATGGTTGTTATTTAATAAATAAATGTCTTAAGTTTTGATGTAATTGATATTATGTGGCAGTGGTTGGGATTTTGTGTGAACTATTAAGAGTATTGTAAAGTTTAGTACTTGCAGTTTTTTCATTAATATTACCAATATATATAGTAAAAACTCTACCGAAATATTCTCAATTCTCACATTTTTCCTTAATTTATCTCATTAAACTCTAATTCACGAACCTTGATTTTAGGGCTTGACATTTAGTGTAAGCTTCAGGCAGGCATTCACTCAAACGCAACATTTGCATGGATCTCGTTCCAAGTCTCTGATTATTGATGGCTCAGATAAGACTTGGGCATGAAGTTGGCACCAAGTTGTTAAGGAATCTTAGCTCGAGCTAGGCTTGGGTCTGAAGTTGGTACAACTTCCAAAATTTTTCAAAATGCTAGCTTGGGCCCAAAGTTGGTAGGAGAATGGCACAAAGCCTTTGTCTTTTCATCTTTACATCTCCAAATCAAGGTTTTATCATATATACTTCATACACATTAATACAACTCCAAAACCATATTTTAGTCATAGAATCTATCAACCATTTAAATTTCTGACAATTATAATTTCCCATCAATTGAATACGCAGCTAATAATGAAAAGGCAAGTTGTTAAAACTAATTATTCATACACAATTGTGCGTTATCAATATTCATTTATACAAATATACATGATGGATTTTTGCCACTATAACATAACACCACTTAAAAATGTATGTGATTTATGATTCATTTGAAATTATCTTATTGTAGGTGATATTTATTGTTTCACTTATAAGTAGAAATTGTGGTTACTGGCAAGTCATAGTCACAATTTTGCTTTCAATGAAATTAAAATTTTAATAATTAATTCCTTTTAGAAGAATTCGTATACATAATATAGCAACTGTAAACTTCATAAAAAATAGATAAGGCTAATAAATAACTCAAAAATTAAGTAACACAATGTATGTATAAAAATTGAATATGAGATGATAATAAGTATTGTTACAAAAAAAAAAAAGTCAAATCACATTCATATAATTCATCAATAGATGCTTTTGTATTTTGAAGGCCAAACAATAATAGTTTATATAGTATTTTCTACTTCTCACAAATCATTAATTGGTTGATACAAAGCAAGACCTTTTAATTTTGTTACCTTTTTCTTTCAAACTTTCTAATAGTCTAGACCAAAAATCATATGATGAAATACTAATCCAGGATCAATAAATGCAATTTTAGCTTCTGTAACTACTTTACTTGTGTTGTACTAATGCAATAATTTACATTTTCAATGAAGTCATCTTAGAAGTGACATCAAGTTGCGACTATAACAAAATAAAAAATAATTAAAAATAATTTAACTAACAAAAATAAAAAATATAATTTTCAAGTACTTGATTGAAAAAATTACTTAAGAATACTATACAAGAGCTTCCTTTACAACAATTTCAAGATTGAACATTGATCAATTAAAAAATAAAAAAACAACATTAAAAGGTGATCAATGTAAACAAATATGGTTTTCTCCAAGCAAGATTCAACAAATCTTCTAAATGATCTCTATTCAATGTATTTTAATCGCAAAATATTAAAATCAATAAAAGATTATGTCTCATCTTAAACTAAAATTATTAGAATAATAAAACTAAAATTATATCAAAGTATAGTGACAGAATTCCACGTTAGATAGCAAATGAGTATTTTTAAATTTTATAAGAGTGAATTCTGCATACTTTAATGGATATGTTTTTTGAAGAGAAAGTAACGATACAGTCCATGATAAGTGGTATCAGAGTTAAAATTATTCCAATTTCAATGTCTAAGCCAAGCACTCATATATAACGAATATGTTCATGAAAGGTCCATAAGTCTCGATGTAAAGCAGGATAGGTATGTAGAAAGTTTTATTGTAACGAGAGCATCACAGAATTGAATGGAGAAGAATGCGACAGAATTCCACATTGGATAGAAAATGGGTGTTCTTGAGTTTTATAAGAGTGGGTTATGCACGCCTAATAGACATGCCTTTTGAAAAGAAAATAATGGCCCAGCCCGTGACAAGTGTTATCGGAGCTAAACTCATTCCAATTTCAATATTTCAATCAAGCGCCCACGCAAAATGAATGCATTTATAAATGGTCCATAAGTCTCAAAGTAAAGTAGAACAGGTATGTAGGGAGTTCCACTATAACGAGAGTGTCACAGAATTTGGTGGAAGAGAATACGACAGAATCTCACATTGAATAGAAAAAGGGTGTTCTTGGGCTTTATAAAGGTAGGTTCTGTATACCTTAATGAATATATCTTTTGGAAAGAAAATAATGGCCCAATCCATGATCAATGATATCAGAGCTAAATCTATTTTAATTTTAATATCTCAACTAAGTATCCATGCATAACAAATACATCTATGAAAGGTTTATAAGTCTTGAAATAAAACTCCACTATGATAAGAGTGTCACAAAATTGAGTAAAGGAGAATATGATAGAATCTCACATTGAATAAGAAATGAGTGTTCTTAATTTTATAAAGATGAATTCTGTACACTTTAACAAACACGTCTCCTAAAAAAATAATTATTCAATCCCACGATAATAGTCTTCTCAATAATCCTAAAAAAAATCAAGAATTTACTGTACCTTCATTGTATATATAACTTTTGTCAGACGGATTAATGACAAGAAACAAAATAAATTTCAGCCACCTCAAACTGGAATTGGTAGGTGCTTACTTAGATTGGAAGGCATGCCCAAGAAATGCATTTTAGAGCTCATCTCAAAGCTGGGAACCAACTTTTTGTTCTACCACACCTCTTTGGGAACAAATTGTAGCACCCCCGTTTTACATTGCATGCACACATGCCTCTGTAGAGTCAAATATTTATTGGAAACTAAACTTAATTATTTATTTATAAATACCAAATATAATCACCTTCGCCGAATATGACAAATATTAATTTAATGCGTCCAATTATCAAAATAGATAGCCTCTCCTTGTTGTTCTTTCAGACTGAAAATTGTAATACAATTAATAACTTATCTTCACCGATTGATCAGTTGAAAGGAAATATATATTATATTTTCAAAGGCCACTAACTTATAAATCAAAAGAATTTAATTTTTAATTTATAAATTTGGCCATGCTAACTAAGTTCAGTTGTTATCCCTTTCAACATCTCAAACAAGAATACCAACTTGATTTAAATTATAAAATTGCATAAAAGCACAATGAACAATCAAGCAAACAGATAAACTACCATACATGAATTAAAAGGGAAGCAGGAAAAAAAATAATTAAGACATGTAAACATATATTATCCCATTGATAACCCAAAATTCGTTGAATAAGCAAGAGATCATACATGAATTGAACCTCTATTCCTAATTTATAAAACCCACAATCAATTTATACACTAAAGGCAAATAAAAATACAACATTTCAATAAACAAACCTCCACTAATTTTAAACCCATAGCATAAAAACTCAAATAAATAATTGTACCAAATTCTCTTTGACATCAGCAACTCAGTCCATCTCATAATTCATTGTTTCTCCCCTAGTGCATTGTTTCTATCACATCCAAGCACCCCAGAATCCAACTTCTAATTCTATTCAACACCAGAGACAAAACAAGCAAAATGAAAACAAACTAAATTAGAAGGTTACAAAATAAAAAAGGTTAGAGATCAGGGGCGTCTCTGAAACAAACGTAAAAGACCAAACTTTGTCAATGGAATGTCGTAGACCCATTCAAAATGAAAAGGTTGAAATGAATATTTATTTTATTTTGAGAAAAGAAACAAAATATTGAAGTGGGAGACCAAAAAAAAAAATGATAATGTTTCTCTCCTATTACTAAATTAACGTTTAAGACATGTGATTATTTAGTCAAAATATCAATTCATTTTGACCATGTATTACTGCAATAAATGATGTTATTATTTATCACACCCATATACATGTTGTCTAATAGAAATTTTAACAACTCATAAAAATTATAAGTTGTCAATAAGAACTCATATTAACCAAGTTCAAAAATATGTTATCTATCGTAAATTTTAATCACGTGCAAGAAATTGCAAGTGATAATTAATGAAATTTTTAACAATAAACAGTTGTATATGGTGTTTGCTCGATTTTCAGTTTATAAATAATGTGTATAAATTGTCAATTGTATTTATTAATTTTGACCATCACATATACTGTATGTGGTCATACTATCATTATTAATAATATAATTTATTATAATAATAAAATATTTATTAACTTTTAAAATTTAATTGTTATGTATTAGCAATTCACATCTTGTTAAACGTCATTTATGTATTAGTTGCATTGCACTAATTAACCATGAGTGTCCGACTTCTTGTTTATTCCTAGTTGAATGACAAACAGAGGAGAAGTACGTTTCACAATTGGCCAAAGGGGAATCATGAATCGAAATGGTTGCTTAAAAAATAAAAAATAAAAACGTAAGACCATTCTGGTCAGTCGTCGCCGGAAATTATGCAGCGACTCCGGCACAAAGGACACGAATTACAGAGGGAGATCCAGGTGGCGATACACGTAGCGTGGAAGACGTGGCCGCATGGAACTCGTTTACCGGCAAATGCGGGGATAAAATCTTCCATGCAGACGGAGCAAACGCTATCTGTGGCAACTATTGGCAAGTTCCAGACGACCAAATCATTATTTGTTTCTACGTGTTGAATCTTTTCATCCGTTGGCGGCCAGTCAGACAATTCCGAAGTGTCTGTGATCGTAGTTAGAGCCTCGTCGAGATCGAAGCTCAGATCGATTGGACACTGTAATATGGCATTACTATTGCCGGAAGCAAAAGAAAATTCAGATGCCATTAGAGACAGAATAGAAAGAAGAGAAATGAATTGAAAACTGTTTAATTTGGTGTCGGATTTTGCAGACAAGCTGTTGCATGCCTAATTGTTAAGCCTTGATGTCTAGTATTACATATATAGTGTAAAAATGGCGTCGCGATTTTGGCCTTTTGCCATAAAATAAAGACTTGCTAGAGGACAACATGGACGTGGAGCAACCGGTGGCGCAAAGCAAAAGTATTGGGCGAATGAGTAACGCGTTTACGGGAATACTTTAATTATAAAAAGGGATAAATACACAAAATGAGTTATGAAACTGGCGAACAGAAATTTGGTGTGCGGGCAACCACGAAAGGGATGTTTCCTTTATTCCTTCGTTTGATTATATTTGAACAGAGAAGTCAAGAATGGTGATATGATAAAGTAGATCAACAAAAGGTTCAAATAATACACGTGCGACATAAGAGTTCTGCTTCCACTTTGCTTCCCCCCTCGTGGATCAATTAATTCTTATCCGGAGGAGAAGTCTAAAAGATAAAAAGAAAGCACCTAGTCTTATTTCCCTTTAATTTTTAATAAAATAATAAAATATAATATAATTAATAATAAATAATTAAAATTATATTTTAATAATATTTATAAATTAATTTTATATTTTATAATATAAAATAAAAATTTAAAAATACAATCTGAATTTTTTATTATTAACTGTATTACATATTACCACCTACTTAACCCAAGAAAAAAAAAAAAGACTAAGAGTAACTTATAAAAGAAGATAAAGAGAGATTCTAATCCATAAAAAAAAATAAAAATTAAGAGAAAAACTTGATCTATAAAGAAAAGAATGACATTCTAATTTAATTACATTCATCTTAAGGTCAATCAGTACAATTTTATAATTCATAATTATAACAAAAATAAAATCATCAAGCATTAAAAAGGAGAAATATTAATTATTGTATAATAAAATTTGATGCGAGTCAAATCTAACTCGATTATGATACCTATAATCTTGTTTTGTTGGATATTTGTGATATATTTTTTTTAATACAATCCCTCAATTAAAATATATACAGTTTAGTTTAATTAATTATTTTATTTTAATTTTAAAATATATCATTTTTTATTATCTCATTTCTCAATTAAAAAAAAAAGGGAAAGACTTCACTCGTTACCATTATACTAATTCTAGATGAATAATAATACAGGTTCCAATTTCTGTATTCCAAGTTATAATTTGACGTACTTTTCTGAACTAAAATTTTTAATTATAGATTTAATTATTACATTAATAAATACATATTAGAATCCTATAGTTAATAATGCAAAGTTTTAGTTAATTTTTGTTCATTATTATATTTAATAATTAGTAGTACAAATCGACAGTTAATTATAAAATAAATATATTTTAAAAAATTTAATATAGAAAATTATTTAAATAGGTATAATTAAATTCAAATTATTATCCTAATATTTAAGTAGTTTTTTATTTAATTATATATCTAAATAATTAATGAAAAAAGAAAACATACACAATTCAATTCAATTCAATTATGTAACACAAACACAAGACAATATTAGAATTTCGTTTAGTATGATGCATGGTGACTTTTAAGCTAAAGTTGCTATATGATGAAATTACTAGATTTTAAATATTAGTTAAAAAACGAATAAATTTTATTAAAAATTGTTATTATTAAATATTTTATTAATTTTATTTCTAAAATACAATAGAAACATCACATACCCAAAAAAAGTCTAATATAATTGAATCTAATTCAATTAATATGAATTAAATGGTGACTTTTAGACGCATCTTACATGATTTATTCTAACCAATTTAAACATGAGGTTCAACTATAGCTAATCTATTCCAAGTCAAGCCTCACAAAAGTGGTCCGTTATTTCATAAATTTTGCAAAATATATGATTGAGATTAGAATGTACAAAGCTGAAATTATAAAGTGGTTAGGTCCTAAACAACAGTCATCAACCAAACAAATGCTTTTACTAGTGAATCTAGAACCATTACTAAACATCTCACATACACGTCAATAGTTTGCCATTGAGCAGAAAATGATACTATGCATATACTTCGGCTTTAACGACATATATCCAAACCTTATAAAGAACCAGTCCCTAATTAAGTGATTAAGTGTCCATTCTGAAAAGTGCCCGCTATCCTCACATGTTGATTCCTAGTTAGCTTTTTAATGGAGTGTCATTCATCTGATCGATTCTAAGAGGAGTTATTGATTTGATGTAATGAATATTTGATTGGTCTAATGAATGTTTGATTTGATCTAATAAAGATAGTTGAAATAGACGAGATTAAAAGAGATTGATCCCAGCCTACATTCTACAACAAGTTAGAACTGGTTGCCAAATTGTTGTTTGAATGCCTGGGGACTTTAATTGTAGTTATACTTAACACAATAAGTAAGGTAGAAATTAGTAACATGCTCTGACACTAAATATAAGTATACAATTCTAAAGTATGCTTTAAAATTAGAAAAACTAAGTGCAGAAGTTATGAATTACTAACCACTCCCTTTTACTTTTATTAATGTTTTTAGATACTTTCAAAATTTTTTAAACTCTTTAAATTCTTTTAAGATGGTGTTTAATAAAAATTTCAAATTTAAAAACTTTAGCAAAGTAAAATATTTTTTAATTTATATAATTTTTTCTATCAAACAATTCTTGCACTTAATAAAAGTATTATAGTCACTCAATGTTATAGTTATAAATTTTAAATTTAAATTTTAAAATGACAAAAATATAATAGAGATTTAAGAACCATAATTTCAATGTTACAAATTTTTTCTTAATGAATTTGTTACTTACAACAGGTCGATGATAGTAGAGAAGGTTTCTCTAGCACAAGTTGTGGCTTACAATCTCACAGAAATAGTATACAATAGAAACAGTTTTGATAACATATCAATCATTGTCATTGATCTAAAAGCTAAGAAAAAGGTCCAAGAAAGTAAAAAGAGAGTAATGAATCCATTTCTTTCTTCCTCCCCATTTTCCCTCGGAATCCAAATCTTTTACAGCCATTGAAGTTTAGAGATGAGGTTGGCAGGGGCCGTGACCTCGTGATGTTCAACTAGCTCCATGAATGAGCAAATCAGTGATCACATGGAGCTAGGTACAGTTCAGAGCTGACTAACAATAGCTTTTGCATGGTAACAACTAGAAAATGTTTCTTACTACAAAATATTACACTAGATCGATCGTCAATTTTTAACTAGTTTGCTCAAGAAAAATGATATTAGTCAAAACAAAAGTGTGCTTTAGTTGTGACATTAAAGCAAAGAAAAAGGAATAGAAAATGGTTAGGTAGATCTTAATTTCTTCCAAGCCAAACATTTACCTTGCTTTGTTTTTTCGACTGCAATTCTTCCTTCACCCAAGCGTGAAGGGATTAATTGAATTCAAACAGTACCATAATTATATTTACCAATAGTTGTACCATTGTTTCATAATTTATTGAAAAAAAAATCAGAGCTTAATCGCCTGCTTGTATTTCTAGATATTAAACCACCCTTAATCCAAAGGAGCAAGTTCAGTACAAAACCAAGTAGGGCAATTGCCCCATGTTAAAATTTGTTATGTTATATGTATTGAGTGCCATATTATGTGTTATGCTTTTTTTAAAAAAAATTATTGACTGTTATCTAGTTACTTTGACTTAATATTAAGCAGTAGTCACATATATTAAAATATATTATATACGTATTAAATTTTTAAAATTTTATTATCTAACCACAATTCTTTTAATTACAGTTAATTAGTGGTGTGAGGTTAAATATATACTTGTACACTAGTTTATTATAACCACTCATTGATACATGTTAAAAATTTGTTAGTATTTTGTACACTCTTGAAAAATGTCAAAATAATCCTAAAGTAAACCATCTTCTTTATATGTTTTTATTTTCTCTCTATACTAAAAAAATAATTCATTGCACCTGAAGAAATTTCGTTAGATTCATTCAACTTTTCTTTTTTTCATCAATTTTTTGTTTGAACCTCATCCTCATTTATCATTTCAAAAATTATTTTTAATTGAGTTATATATATATACATATATAAAGATAATTAGTTAATTAGAAGATACACTTGTAATAAAAGTAAATAGTTCTCTCCAAGTTTTTCAAATACAAAAAGGACAAATAATACAAGTACTAGACATATTTTAAAAAATGATAGTTCTTATGTGATACTTTTCAAAACATTGTGGTTATAACCTATTGATGTTATATTACATAAGAAAATAAAAAAATATTTGGATGATATTTAATTGAATTTATTTTTTGACATAAAAATATATCTGTTACTTGTATATATTTATAACAAAGGGCCTCTTTGGTTTGTCCACTATGTTTGGAAACTATTATATCAAAAAAATGTATTATATTTGACAATTACATAGAACTACACTAAACTACATAATTAGAGTGATATAGTGCAAATTTAATAAAATATTATATTATATTTTTTGTAATAAGATATAGAATTAGTGTAATATTAAAAAATAAATATTAATACAGTCAAATACATCATATGTATTGATTTATAATACAGTATAATATATATTGTACCAAATATAATGTATATTTTTTATTTAATTCGTTGTAATTCAATTCAGTGTAAATAATACAGTGCAGCATTTGCTACCAAATCAACCCCAAATGATTCTTTTGCATAAAAATTATTGATTAACATTCTCTACTTAATTAGTAGGTCGGACATGAACCCATAACTTTGGTTAAATATTTTATCCATTGTTTTCACTTAAATAATCCATATAGTAATTTTGGTTCAATATTTTAAACGAATTAGTTGTCAAGAGTAGAAAAACTTAATATACATTTAAAGTTAAATGATCTTGAATCATACAATATCATTTCACTAGAAGATACAATTCTTTGAAATTTGCTTGTTAACAAATGATGCAATTCATTTCAAACTACGGTGTCTTAGGGTTTCCCCAATCAAGATTTTTTCCAATTATTTTTGCCAAAGATTCTATTATAGTGTTAGTCATTATTATGTTAATACACACACACACACACACACATACACACACACTAGAAGTAGTTTTTAATGGCAGACAAATTTACAGACTATATAGATTATTATTTTTTAAATCACTCTATAATTAAATTAGTTATAAAAATAGCAAACATTGAGAATCCAATTCATTAAAATCAAATCTATACAAAAGATACAAAAAATCTGTTACTCTCTCTTGAAAGATTTAAAATTTATATTCGTTACTCAGTCAGAAAATTTTTAGTGTTTTATTACTGAAATTTCTAAAATGTTACTGTTAACGTGTCAACTACTTAATTCACCACATGTTATCATTTTTTTATGTGATTTTAAATCATACCATATATATTTAGTAATCATTAATCTCTTGGTTATTATAACACAACGTGTTTCGTTAGTTACCGTTGTCAATTACAGTATCAAAAATTGTTATTGTGACTATACATGGGATCAATTCTCGTAATCAAGTAGTGTAATCTTACTTTTTAGAATGAGAAATGATACTAATAGTTAAATGGGTTCCTTCATTCTAGCTAGGAGTAATATCACCCACGTTTGTTTTGTTTCTAGTACTCTTTATACTCAAACCTATATTAGGTTATATGTAATAAGAATTTCGCCAATATGTATCCTTAAGGACACAAGTCAAAAGAAGAGAGAGTTTATAAAAAGCTATTTCTAATTGAAATAAACTACATTGAATGTAATTATACTCCTCTTTCTCTAACAAAATATCATATGACAAAATACAATGACTACTGTTATAACAAAAGAATTTAATGATTGACTTTGTGATATATATGTGTCAATATAAGACTTAAAAATTGGAAAGTAGGAGTGTATTTGGTATTGATAAACAAGCTTTGGCATCAGGACAAATCTGAATGTAAGAATTGCTTTCATCATGCAATTAGATCAAGAAGCTCCTTAGGAGCATTAATTAGACCTAACTTGGATGATTAAGTGGTGAGTCCAGTGTCAATATCTTGGCCACTTATTCTCCACAAAAGTTAACATTAGTTGATATAAGATACCAAATTTCACAATTAACATATTTATAAACAGAAAAACAAAATATCATTAACCTAGTGCTGTTGAGTTCTTTCTTCGGCAAAGTGGCATAATAGATATTTCTTTAGCGCAAACACGTCATGTTGGAATAAGGGCTTTGTGAAATTCAAACAGAAAAAGAAAAAACCAATAATTTGCCGTGGACAAATCAAATCAGTGTTATTCGTCTTCAATCTTTTCAAAATACAAACTCATGTGATTCATTGACTAGTGACTTTAATTATAAGGTTAATTATAAGGTCTACATGCTACCTTGTCAAGACTTGATTGAGTATTAAGATAAAACATAGGCACTATTACTAAATGATTATCAGTCCTGCCTAATCTATTTATTCCTTGCAGTACAAAGGATAATGTTCTATCAATCCGTATGATCAAAAGGCTTAAAGACCGCATAAAACAATCATGGATTATAATAAGATTTCAATGGCTTATAAAGCAACAACAGTGCTTTAATTTGATGATAAGTATTTTATGAAGTTCTTTGTTATTAAGGAACTTTTAGAAAAATTTAGTCCCTACAAGATTCATTATATACAGTACCAGTACTTCTAGCATAATCTTTTACCATAGAGTTCTCTCTGTATATTTAATTCTCTCTCTCTATATATAGGCTGAATTTACTGTACTTGAAACGGATTGTAATAAAGGAAATTAAAATACGAAGAAAGTAAATCACATACAGTCCGCCCAAAATGAAGGAAATCCCAGCTGCATAAATCCTTCCTCCGCTTTCTCCTTCGTGCATGACCAAACGACTTCCATACCGAGCAAGGAAAGCCCGTATTGAAAAAGAAAACCCCGTACTTCCAACAGCCAGTCCTTTTGCAATGCCTTGCTTGATTCCCAGCTTCGTTGTTCCATCCAAAATCGCTGAATATCGCTCATCGATTCTCCTCTCAGCAGTGAATGAATATACAGTCTTACTGGAGCTTAAAGCCTGCTCTATGATGCAATTTGCTTTGCCATCCCCTTTGTAGGCTTTTTGGACAGATAGAGAAGGTGTTTTCCATAGATCATTCCAGGAGTGATCAGGTGAAGTGGTGTCGGGAAGGCTACTAAAAACAACCTCCATGAAAAGTAGGTGGAGAATGCAGGTCCTGAGATGAACACAGAAGCATGCATAAGAAATATTGGTACCTACAAAAGAAGAAGAAAATCTTTAAGAATAATTAGTGATTCATCAAAATATAAGCAGCACGTTCACAACGGATCTTTTGCTTCCATTTATGAAACGAAGAAGAGGGAAAAAAAAACCTGATATATCCCATTAAATTTTTGATAATTTGAAAATCCAACTCATTATGAATACCATGAACAATGCAGCAATTTGTAATCAAAAACCTTGTTGGATCATGAGAAGTGCTTTGGAAAATCTCGTTTACCTTTTCACTGAGGACTTCTTGTATAAGAGAAGTATCTTTTGATATGCTGCTAATGGCCTCCTAAGTAATTGCTTGTTGCGAATCGAAAAATCCAACTTCCTGTCTAAGAACAGCTTCCAAATACTTGTACCGCATCGTCAGAAAAAAAAAAAAAATTCTGAGGATTTATTTTTGTTCAGAAAAAAAAATCTTGTCTAAGCGTGAGGGGATTAATTGAACTCGAACAGTGCCATAATCATATTTACCAATACTTGTACCATTGTTTCATATTTTATTGAAAAAAAGAAAGAAATCGGAGCTTGATAGCCTGCTTTTATTTCTGAATGTTAAACCACCTCTAATCCAAAGAAGCAAGTTCAGTACAAAATCAAGTAGGGCAATTGTGCCCATATCATGTGTTATGTATTTTTTTCTTTAAATTATTGACTGTTTTCTAATTACTTTGACTTAATATTAAGCAGTAATCACATATATTAAAATATATGATATAAGTATTAAATTTTTCAAATTTTATTATCTAACCACAATAGCTAATTAGTGGTGTCAGGTAAAATATATATACTTGTACACTATTTTATTATAACCACTCATTGATACATTTTAAAAATTTATTTTTGTTCTGTATACTCTTAAAAAATATCAAAATAATCTTAAAATAAACCTTTTTCGTTATATATTAATATTTTTACTCCTTACTAAAAAATAATTCATTGTACCCAAAGAAATTTCGTAAGATTCATTCAACTTTTCTTTTTTTCCATCAATTTTTTGTATGAACCTTGTCCTCGTTCGCGTCCGTGTCCTCATTTATCATTTTAAAAATTAATTTTAATTGATTTATAGATATAATATTAATTAGTTAATTAGAAATACCCTTGTAATAAAAGTAAATAGTCCTTTCCAAATTTTTCTAATACAAAAAGGACAAATAATACAAGTACTAAACCTATTTTAAAAAATGATAGTTATTATGTGATACTTTCCAAAACATTGTGGTTATAACCGATTGATGCTATATTACAGAAGAAAATAAAAAAAATTTGGATGATATTTAATTAAATTTATTTTTTGACATAAAAATATATCTATAACTTGTATATATTTATAACCAAAGGCCTCTTTGGTTTGTTCACTATGTTAGGAAACTATTATATCAAAAAAATTGTACACTATTCGACAATTACAAAGAACTACACTAAACCACATAATCAGAGTGACATAGTGCGGATGAGGATGTTCAAGCTTGACCGGTGCTCCCAATGAGTCAAGCCTAGAATATACCATCCTTCATTTATAAACTATAACATAATATGTAATAATAAAATTTATTATAACAATACATATTATATAAAATAGTAATAAAATATTATATTATATTTTTTTTAATAAAATGTAGTATTAGTATAATATTAAAAAATAAATATTAATACATTCAAATACGTCACTATATTAAATACGTATTAATTTATAATACAGTATAATATATATTGTACCAAATATAATACATATTTTTAATTTAATTCCTTGCAATTCAGATCAATGTAAATAATGTAGTGCAGCATTTGCCACCAAATCAAGTCCAAATGTTTCTTTTGTACAAAAATTGTTGATTAACATTCTCTACTTAATTAGTAGGTCGCACATGAACCCATAACTTTGGTTAAATATTTTATCTCTTATTTTCACTTAAATAATCGATATAGAATTTTGGTTAAATATTTTAAATAAATTAGTTGTCAAGAGTAGAACAACTCAATATACATTTAATGTTAAATGATCTTGGATCATACAATATCATTTCACTAGAAGATACAATTCTTTGCAATTTGCTTGTTATCAAATGATGCCGTTCATTTCAATCTGTGGTGTATTAGGGTTTTCCCAATCAAGATTTTTTCCAATTATTTTTGCCAATGATTCTATTATAACATTAGCCACTGTTATGGTAATGCACACACGCACTAGAAACTGTTCTTAATGGCAAACAAATTTTCGGACTATAGAGTTTATTATTATTTTTATTTAAAATCATGGCAGACTCCTTATTTAACATGTCAATACTTTAACAAAAATACAATAAAACTCATATACAGTGTAATTTGGATTAAAATAAAAAAAAAAGGTTATTTTATTTATTTTAGATTTTGTTATCAAATCATTTGTTCTAAAATATGAATTTTTTAAATCACTCTATAATTAAATTAGTTATAAAAATAGCAAATATTGAGAATCTAATTCATTAAAATCAAATCTATACGAAAGATACAAAAAATCTGTTACTCCCTCTTGAAAGATTTAAAATTTATATTCATTACTCAGTCAGAAATTTTTAAGTGTTTTATTACTGAAATTTCTAAAATGTTACTGTTAACGTGTCAACTACTTAATTCACCACATGTTATCATTTTTTATGTGATTTTAAATCATACCGTACATGTTTAGTAATCATTAATCTCTTGGTTATTATAACACAACGTGTTTTGTTAGTTACCGTTGTCAACTACAGTATCAAAAATTGTTATTGTGACAATACATGGGATCAATTCTCGTAATCAAGTAGTGTAATCTTACTTTTTAGAATGAGAAATTGCATGTTTTTACATGGCTGGCTCTTAGTTACCATTCTTGGCTATATATATATATATATATATATCCCATTCAGCTTGTCATTCCTGTCATCCAAAGTTCATTCACTTTCTTGTTCTCTTCAACTCTCCCTCAGTTTCACTCAGCAATGGAAGTTTTGCGTCAACAAATTGCCGCAATGAGGCAATCCTTCTTTGATGAGGTTTAATTTCTCTCCCCATCTTCTTCTTCTTCTTCTTCTCCTTCTTTCAAATGTTTATTCAACTTCTAGCTCGGTTACTCTTACTAGAAGAATATATTTTGAAAGTTTTTCATACCATGTTAGCAATATCTCTCCTCTTGATCATTGAACTTATCAACAAATATCTATTTACCAAAGAGGTTATAAAATTTGGGCCTCTAATTTTTTTTTTTTTTTAAATACCAACATAATTTTTATATTTTTATAACACAAGTCCTTAACTTTGCTTAAAATGCCCAAATTACTCATTTTAATATTGACTTTTTACCATCACAAAAGCTTTTAGACAAGGGACAGCAGCTACTTAGTCTTGTTTGTTATAGCCTAATCACATGAACGCTCAAATCTGAATCGATGTTGCTTAATGTTGTAGGAAGTATTGGACAGGTATTTCATTCATCTCGAGAATCTTGAAAACTTGTCTAACCCTGGCTTCGTTGAGGATGTGGTCACCTTGTACTTTAGGGACTCAACCAAACTTTTGGCTAACATTGAGGAGGATCTGTGAGTTCAATTATTATTGTAGTTACTAACTTTGTATTGCTTACCATTTCCTTCTTAAATGACTGTGATAATGATTTATTTATGATGGTTTAGGGAGAAAACTCCTGTGGATTGCGTGAAGCTGGATACGTGCTTTCATAAGCTCAAGGGCAGCAGTGCCAGGTACATTAAAACTTTATTATTCTTTTTAGAGCTTTAATATTATTATTACCATTTTGACGAGCTTCATATAATATTGATATTCACAGCATTGGTGCTAACAAAGTCAGGAATGAAGTTAACAAGGCAAGAGAATTTTGGAGGGATGGAAATCTCGAAGCGTAATGTTCTTACAATTCTTCCACTATTTCTTTTTACTTGCGGATTCCATTAAATGACTTTGATTATTATTGATGTTGGGCTGAATGTGAGCAGTGCAAAGGCCTCTTTCCAGCAGCTGAAAGTGGAGCACTCCTCTCTCAAGGCCAAACTCATGGCTTATTTTGAGGTTTACTTAACTAACTCTCCCACAAAAATCTTAATTTCCTGGTAAATTGAACACTTTGCTGATTGAAATTTCATTTTTTATTTTGATCGGCAGCTGTTGGCTCAAGTTGGTTCTGCTTAGAGAGCTGGTAAATCGATCGGAATGAAGTGGAGGGAACAAGAAGATAGTGACAGAGTGATGGTTGCTGTTTGGTGGATTGCTTCTCTAAGCTAGTCAATCATTTCTCCTAGGATTAATTTATATTTTGTGTCGTTTGTTCAGTGTTGGTTTTCATTTCCAGTGTGCGGCCTGCTGTTGGAAATTATATTTCTAACGGGCTTCTCGTAATAAAATGTTTCCCCTCGTTTAGGTGGCCCTCCCTTTCTTCCTTTTTATTGTCCGCATGTAAACCTTTTAAAGTTCTTGTTGAAATAAGAGGGTATTTAAAAATATTCTCTCTGTGCTAATCCCATTCTTACACAAAAATTAGATTAAACTCAATACTGGCAAGACGGCGTGCGCCGTGTGACACACAATTCGATAATTACACAGGCACAACACTGTACAAGAGATGTTAGGTTGAACTTAACCACACTTGCTGCCATGTCATGTCTACATTACTGCCTTAAAATAGACCTAACAACGATGCCTTTGAGAGCGTTCTGTAGACGTTTTACATGCATGTTTTTGTCTCTATGATTGAAGGCTGGAAAGGCTGAAGAAAGCGCCACGCTTATGTGTCAATTGAGCATAAGTTCCTATTTCCACTACTTTACCATCGGCAACTAAGGCAATCGAGTCAAACCTTTTTGGCGTACAGGCGATGAGGTACCCCGACTGTTGTTCTTCCAACCATGATTCTGTCCAGTGCTTCTTGCATAACTTGCTCCGATTGCACGTCAAGGGCACTCCTAGCCTCGTCGAGAAGCAGGATTGTTTGGTTCCGAATTATTGCTCTTACAAAAGCTATTCTTTGCTTCTGCCCTCCTGATACTTGTACCCCTCATTCACCGCATTCGGTTTCGAACCCATCTTTTAAAGATCTACAGCAAAACGACGCAGTCCAATAAAAAAAAATGTAACGCCAGATCCAGATGGTAGTTTGCCAATAAGTGATAACAGATTAATAAGCTAGCATACTTGCGAGATAAATTCATGAGCATTGGCAGCTCTTGCAGCCTCCATCACTTCATTCTGCGAAGCTTCAAGTTTCCCGTACATAATGTTGTCGCGAATGCATCCCGAATAAATCACTGGCTCTTGGCGGACAAGCGTAGTGTGCTTTCTGTACAACATCTAATTCCCTTACATCCACCCCATCAACTTTCACTGATCCCTTTTCAACATCGTAAAACCGTTGAATCAATCCTATCACTGTTGATTTTCCACACCGACTTTTCCCAATAAGACCAACCCTTGTTCCTGTTTTCACCTCTGTGCCAAATTGGCGTAAAACCAGAGTGCCTGGCCTGCTTGGATATGCAAAATCAACCCTTTTCATTTCTATCCTTCCTGTTATCTTTTGTAACTTGCCTCCAATTGCGACATCTCCTGCCTGATAGAAATTACAAATGAATTAATCAACCCTAAACCTTAGGCTATAGTTTTTGAACCAAAACCAGCTTCAAAGAATTTAAAGAAAAAATGTTACTTAGAGACGAAGAGCCCGGAATCAGGGATTGGCGATCAAGAATCTCGAACGCAGATGCGACCGCAGTTGATCCCTTGGCTAGATCAGAAGTCATGCTTCCAGCTTCAGCTATAACCTTTCCGGTGCTTACCAACATGAAAAATGTCTTAAATACATCCCCTGCAGATATATCTCCCTTTGGCACCAATGTGCCACCATACCAGAAGTCCAAAGCCTATGACATAAAATTCAGGCACTGACATACCAATTCCCGCTAGCCTGGACTTTTTCCCTGCCTTCTTTCTGGGTTCTTCTTGAGCATCATCAAAAAGTTGTAGAACCTTTCCCACACTTCCGAACGAAGTTACAACTCTATGATTAATGACTGATTCCCCAGCAACTTTAGTACTGTGATTTTGTGCCTTAACAAAGTTGGTCCAAATAGTTGAAAGCAGTACTTTTCGAATGTAGAAACACTGGATTATAAGCGGTTGGGCTGCGATCATAGTAAGTGCTAGTTTCCAAGCCACAACTAGCCCCCATAATCATCACAATGGTGACAGCAGAAGTAGTTTGAAATAACAAAGAAATCCAGCCTGCAACTAAAGACTTAACCGTGGAAGCCTCATTACTCAATCTAGCACATAATGCCCCACCTGAGTTCTGCTCTTCGTCAAACCAAGCCACTTCAAATGTCAGAATCTTTTCCACCATTCTTAACCTTATTCTGTTGGTTAGCTTCCCACCCATGTAAGAAAAATTGTAATGTTGCAACAGATTCAAAACAAGAGAAATCAAGGAAAGTGAACAGAATATCAGTGAATATGTGCGTATTCGTGCTTTCATTTCATGTATGGCTTTGAGCAAAGAAAGCTGAAATCACGCCACCAATGGTCAAGGCATAGGTAGGTTGAATTGAGCCAAAGGCTACAGCTGAGAGGCTTCCAATCAGACCTTGTTTCCATTCAGGTGAGTTTAAAGAAAGAAGGACGGGGGAGAGTTATTGGCTGTGGGCTATCAATAACACGTCCTGGCGAAGCAAAGACAGCCGGGCTTGATCTTGATGCACTAAGCCAGCCACCACCGCTTCTTGTAACAGAAGAGACATACGTTTCAGGATTTGGCTCTTTATCATCATAGCTGAAATGTCTCTGCTATTTTGCCATTTTTGCATAATAGCCATTTGTTCTGTTGATGAGATCGTTGTGTGAGCCGATTTCTACTACGCAACCATTACAAACGACTACTATGAGGTCTGCAGTTTGGACTGTTGAGAGCTTATGTGCCACCACCTAACATATTAGACTAATAGTGTTAAGTATCTTGATTCATATTTCATGGAATATCGGATTAAAGCCGTTAGGTGTATAACAATATTAGACTAATATTGTTAAGTATCTTGATTCATATAAATTAAATAGGTGTATAACTTTTCCTTCTACAAGAGATGATCAGCACATGTACTCTTAATGTAGAAACCTTGAAAAATAACGAAAGGTTGTTTCTAAACTAATGGAAGAAATAGATGGAAGATCACTCAAGGGAGGAGAATGTGGACAAAAGTTAAGGACCTCCATATGGTAAATATTAAATTTATCAATGATTTCGTTAGCAACAGAACAAGCTACTAAGTCTAGCCGAAAACTGATCGTCAAAACCAAGCAAAATAGACACCAAATAACCGGTAAAGCAATAAATAAATGAAAGTGCCTGAGTAATTCTTCCCAGGGAGGCCTGATCAAGGGCATTTTGCACCAATATTTCTGATTCAGAATCAGGAGCACTTGTTGCTTCATCAAGTAGAAGAATCACAGGGTTCTTGATAATGGCTCTAGCAATAGCGATTCGCTGCTTTTGTCCACCTGATAAAAGTGCTCCGCGTTCACCAACCTGTTCCCATACTTTTACAAAATTAAAGATACATTTTAAATAAATAAATAAAGGAAAATACTTTCCCTTTTCTTAAGTTCATGATATTAAGTTTGAAGGAATGTATGCATAAACACCAAACCACTTATATTATTTCTATAATTTCCGCCTGTATCTGATGCTTTCCAGAAGCAAAGCATCTAGATTGTAAGCAAAACAAAACAGACCCTTTTTCTTACCAAATTCAACTATAACATGTTACTTACGCCTATTCTTCTCAGACTACTCACAGTTAAAAAAGGGTATTAATCTAACAAAAATAAATGACTCAATTAATTACCTTTGTTTCGTAAACTTCGGGGAGTTGTCTTATGGAATTATGAGCATTTGCAGCAGTGGCTGCAGCGATGATTTCATCCATGGTGGCATCAAGCTTCCCAAACATTATGTTTTCCTTAATTGATGTCCCAAACCATGCATGCTCTTGACTAACCAGACCCATTTTTCCTCTTATCCATTTCAACTGCAGTGTTCTGATATCTACACTGTCAATCTTCAACAAATCCATCATCCGCATCATAAAACCGTTGAACAAGAGCGATTGCAGTCGATTTACCACTTCCACTTGCCCCAGCAAGAGCTACTGTTTTTCCTGCTTCAATTTTCAGATTGAAATCTTTGAGAACAATCGAATCGGGGCGAGAAGGGTACGAAAAGTTAACATGCTCAAATTCTATTTCTCCTCGAATTTCGTCTAACACGAGTCCTTTTGCATCTTCACCATCAATCTCCGGAATCCGATCTATCCTGTTGAATATTCGTGAAGCAGCAATTGAAGCTTCTGTGAAGTACTTCCCTTCAGGAAAAGCCAATCCGAGGGATCGGCAGGTGCATGAGCAGCATATACAGACGCAGGTAAGAATATGAAATTCTTACGAAAACATTGTCCTTCATAAGAAAGAAGAGATTTTGAAATGTTTTAAGCTTAACATCCTCATACTCTTGATCATCATTAGTTCTTGGACTTGCTTTGCAAAAACTAGTGATCATCTAAAGTGAATATGCTAAAACATTCTTCCTGCTTCACCTTAGATGCATGAAGGAATTCGACATTTTATGATGAACTCTATGATCGGCGCATTGTTCTTGGCAAACAAAAAATCAAATCAGGCGTGCAAGACAACGGTAAAATTTTTTGATATTTAAATTAATAAAAAAAATTATTTGAGTACATACGTAATAACATAATAATTTATTTTTTAAAAAAAAAATTATTATTTAATTAATTTTTTTTATAAATTATTAATTTATTTATTTTTTAATAAATTTTTTTTTTCTATTTTTTAGTTGAATTTTTCTTTTAATTTTATTTAAAATTTTTATAATTTTTTTAATCTTTTTTTATAAAATTAGAAAATTTAATTTAAAAAATTTTTAAAGATTTAAATTTTTTTGTTCTTATTCAGAATAGAGAATATACGTTTATTCTCAACTCACACCTTTTTTATATTAATTACTTTTTAGGAGACATTATGATGAGATTAGTTACAGAGGAGACCCGATTTTATCGATAACCCCATAGCAATATATGGACTACACTAATAATTTAGATTGTGGGCTATTTTGATGATCTAACCGATAAAAAATATCATGCACCAACAATTATCATCAAGATGGCATTAAAACACATCTAAGCTACAACTTTAGTACCATACATCAGTGACCAAGCATTATCTTATTATCTAGTATCATTTAGCTTTTCCTTAATCCAAACTTGGTTCTACAAATGTGTTTCCTTTGTTATTTACTAGACTTTACTCGCTCCAAAATGATCGCTCCATTCAATGTTGATTTTGTTTTAATCCCCTTGAGGGCTATACGAAATTGCAACATTACATACTCTGGAGCCAGGAACCCATAGAGGTGTGATGGGCCTTGTTCTCCTAGGGGTGTGGTAAACCTTGAATTTAGAAAGTGGCATTATGCACTAAAACCTGATTCGTAAAATTTGACTCACAAAAGAGATTGATTTACAGTGACATGCTAACATTCTCTCTCTTCTCCTAAATTATAGCACACCAGTGATGATAGATTTTCACCCACAGTAAATTTTAAATCTAAACCTTCTGAGTCATGTTGATTATTTTTCTTAGTAATTTCTGAGAAGAGAAAAAAAGAAGAAGATAATTATATTTTATTAATTATTTTTATTTATTTATTCATTTTGTATTAAGGTGTTTACTCTTTTAATCTCAATTAACAATTTTTTTTAAGCTAAAAAAAAAGTTTTTGCTACCGAAGAAGGTAGCAAAAACACACAGGGGGAGCACAAGTCAAAATCAAAGCCTAATAGGTAGGAATGCAATAGTAATCCTGAGATAAATTAAATGGTGCCACGTGCAATTTTTAATTGATCAGTTATAAAAAAAAAAAAACTATGTTTTTGTTCGCATGGTAACATGGTTGGTTTATTGAAGCAAAAAGCTGGCTGAAACCCGAGTCAGACTCAATGCAACTCATTAACTCCATTCACTGCATGTTGAAATAACGTAACCAAGCCAGGCGGGCCAACAAACAGCGCGTTGTTTTGGGAATAAATAATAATCAACGTTTGAAAAATATATTTGAATTTTTTTAATTTATATTATAAAATATAAAATTAATTTTTAAATTTTATTAAAATATATTTAATTAATTACGTGATATATTAATATTTAATAAAAATATAAAAATAAAAAAAATTAGGAAAAGTGATTTTTTTTTTTTTTTTTACGCTATTATTGCTTGTTTGTTTGCATATTTCTTGTTAGAATGACCTTGACAACTGGCTTTCTGGCAGATTTCGCATGTGTCTGCTTTCAACTACTGGCAATTTATTTGAATAAAAATCCAAAATTAAATATCATCTTCACGGTAAAAATCTTTCTATTGATTTTGGCCACCCCCGCTCTCTTCACATGCCGAGAAGAATTAAATTGAGTCATAATTTAAATTTTTAATAATTAACTAATTAAATTGACATGCCGAGCTGGTCATCCACTGAATTGCCAAGTGGAATTTTCATGGAAAAGGACAGACAGAGACATATATCTTGTATTAAAACCAAGATTCAGAGACATATATCTTGTATTAAAATCAAGATTCAGAAAAATATCTACTATTGCCACTCCACTTTTTGGGGACTGGGCTGCAACTTAAATTTTTTTTTTAAAAAAAAAATTAAAACTACAAAGTAAGATTAATTTTAAATAATTATTTATTTTTTAATTTATTATTAAGTTTAATAAGAAGAAATTCGTCTATTAACTCTAAAAAATTTAGACTAATTATTATACAATACAATTGAAAGAGAGAATAATTTTACGTTGTAGTGTTATTGGTAAGTGATAAATATTTTATATAACACCACAACCTTGACTTAGTTATCAATTATTACTCTTAATTGTAATTGTTGAGATCAACTATTATTGTTTATGAAAATAATCCATGTAATTCATTTCCATTGGCTATAACTATCTCATTTTACAACATTTATTGCCATGTATTTCTTGGAAAATATAATCATACTAGCACATTAATTTGTATCCTTTTCAAGATTGTATACATACATCCTGTATTATTTAATTATATTTAATACCTTTTTTTTAATTATGTCTAAATTAATATAAAATAAAATAGAAAAGAAAAAAGGCTAATGAATTTTGAAGCTGAGTTTAGAGTCAAAGAATTAAAGAACCAATTGGAAAAACTTATAAAATTTGCCAATGTTTTGTTTTTAATACTTAATTTCTTATCTGATTTATGAATTTTGATAATAATTTTTTGTCAAAATAAGAAAATCAAAGTGTAATTTATTATTATTATTATTATTAATGTTTTTCTATAAGAAGCTAGGGTAGAAAAATATTCAGCAGAGATGGTGATGTGTCTATCCATTATATGTTGCTGGCCTGGGCCTCCGCGCTTTTCCCCAAAAGAGAGTGGCGTGGCAGTAGCCGAAATTGAGGTGGCAAAAAGCAAATGATAAATACCTGAAAAAGCGACGGCCAACGAAAGCAGATTCGTTCGGTTTCATCATAAAATGGCACCTTCTTTCCCTCCCACACTATTTATTGACTCTGTTACAGAGAGAACGCAGAAGGCAGAAGCCAAACCAACGACTAAAGCATCCGCACGTGTCAGCCACTTCTCACGGGTCCGAAATCTAATCTTTCTCTCGCCTCCTTTTTACCTCTAAGTAACAACGCCCATCAATCATCACCTAACGGTCTCTCCCTCTATACAGCTCAATCTAAATATAATAAAAAATTAATTAAATTCAAAATAAAAATAATTTAAAATTAGAGCTGTCTCGTAATTTTACCCTCTTTTTTCTCTCTTTCTTCTCCTCCTCTGTCCATTTCTTTCTTCCGTTGTTCCAGTTTGCCGTTCATGCTGATCTGAGCTAAAACACAGGACGCTTTCCCCTGATATTTAGGATTTTATAGGCGGACAGAGAGAGTGTGTGTGTCCGAGGGAGAGAGACAAAGGAACAATGTCTGCATTGGACTCAATAGATTCGCTTCTCTTCTCTCTCGCCAGAGCTTTTTGTACTCCTGTTGCTGTTTTCGTTCAGATCCAGGTATGTCACATGCTTTGTTAATTTCATTATTCAGATCCAGGCTCGTTTGCTTTCGTTATTTACGCCAGATTTTGTATGCGGCGTAGGTTCTGATTTTTAATTTGTTCTTTTATATTTTACCAGCTCTATTCATATTCTTTTCGAATTTCAATATTAATTTTCTTTTTTTATGATATTCAAATTGTTTGTAATTGATAAAACTCAAATAAGCTCTCCATTTGACTTCTGGATCCATTTTTCTCCAGTTTAGATTAATGGCTACTCCATGGACAAAAAATGAAGTTTTTCTTTTCACATTATTCAAAGTATTTAAACATAATTCTTTTCCATTTATGTGCGTAATATCTGTATTTTGCAGCATAATGGATGTCAAACGTTTTAAATTTTAGTCATAATTATCTCGAATTATTTGGAATGCATATTTCGTGCGGTTGCTGTTTCTTCATTTTCTTTTTGGTTCATTGTCTTGTTTCAAGTTTTGTTTTTTATTGCAATTTTTATTTCTCATTGTTGAAGTATCACTAGTCCAAAAAGTTAAAGCTGACAAAAAATGGCCCAACTGTGGCATTCAAGTTCTAGCATGCCCCTTCCGGTCGTTGAATGTCTGATAGCTTCAACAGTATCCAGCAATGTTGGTTAAGCCCCAACACTCATATTTAACGTATACAAAATTTTGAAAATTGTTCTGTACAAGGCCTTTTACTTGCTTTCACAGTAAGACCAAAGTAATTTCACTTTTGGTGGTCTTCAAAGTTTAGCAGTAGTCCATGGGCGCATTCTAACTGAAGTTAGAATTATAAGAATTATATGAGTACCAATCATGTGGAAAAAAATGTAAGGTGTTCAGAAGTAAAATAAAGACCTTATTTTTCAAAGAATGGAGTTTCATGCTTATTATTGTTCATTTGCATGATTCGAATTGTTTAAGTGACTCCTGAGAATTTAAAGGCTTCCCTGCATCCTTATCTTTAGACATGAATAACTACATTCCTATCTCTCTCTCTCTCTCTCTCTCTCTTTGTTATTTCTTTTCTTTTTATCTCGGCTTTGTTATTCTATTGTATGGCAAAATTAGAAGTTTTTTATGATCCAACTCTTCTTTTGTGGCCTCTCTAATTTTGATGTCACTATAATATACCGATTGCATGTGATTTTGTCTTTTTTACTTTTTGTTTCCAAGTTCTGACAATTTGGTAACTTCATTATCAGTTTGAATCTTTCACATTTGTCGTAGGGATGGGTAATTTGCTTAACTCTTGCTTTTGGATGGGCTTGTGCTGCCTATGTCAGGTATCATCATTTACTTAATAGGATAATGGTGACAGACCTTCATGGCTCCACTGCTATAATTTTTGTATAAAGACTTAAACTTGCCATTTTTGAGGCACTTTTTACTCCTAAAATATAGAGTTTTTTTTTTTTTTCTGATATATACTTTCAGGAGAAAAGAGATCAAGAAAACGAAAGATAGCATGAGACATGGCAATAGCTTTGCATTTCTTTGTCATGATATTAATGAACTTGAGCACTCCAATCAGGTCAAGTTGCCCAGAGTGACAGTTGTAATGCCTCTAAAAGGTTTTGGAGAACACAATCTACACAATTGGAGGAGTCAGGTTAGTCTTTTAGGGCGGGCATTCTATTCACCACTTATTCTAGGTTGCTTTCCTTTGCAAAAAAATTGAAAAGTTTGCCGACTCTTTTTGTTTCTGCTTTTATTGGAGTATTCTTTACCATTATTGCTGTCATTAGTAAAATAGAACTTTTACGGCTTGCTGGTTTCAGTCTGTTTTTAGGGACATACATTTCTGCAAGGGAACAGGAGACGAATCAAATCTTTGAGTGCTGGATGTCTATGTTAGTTATTTAATTAGTGAAAAGAACACATTCCTGGCAATCAGTTAAGAAAAGCTAAAGAATACTATTTGGTTTAGCATATAGCATTTTTTTGGTGAGATATTTGAACTTCATGGAGCTAATTCTGAGGCATCTAGTCCTGGGTTGTTTGATTGTTAAAGACTTAAAGTTATCCTGCTAGTTGTAAAGTTCCAAATTCGATATGCGAGCTTTTTTCTCCCAGTTTCCGGAAACAATATCACCTTTTGAGTTAGTTTGATTTTTGTTCATTGTTGGATGCAGATTACATCACTCTATGGTGGTCCTGTAGAATTTCTTTTCATGGTGGAGAGTAAAGATGACCCTGCTTACCATGCTGTATACCGTTTATTGTCAGATTTTAAGGTATAAAATATCTAATCCAAAAATGTACTTTGTTCTTGTGATATTGTGTGCTCTATACGTGATGCATGTTATGATTGGATAAATAGTTGTATTTTGTTTTTTGTTTTTACATTTTATTTCTTGTTTTTAACCTGGATTTTGTGAGAGTACTGATGTCAAATTCAAATACTTGCCTTTTGCTACCCTTCAATCATATCGGAGTTGGAGATCCGTTTGAACTTTTTAACTGTGGCTTCCTTTCATGACCTGTATGCAACTTTTTTTTTTTTTCTCACAGGATGATGTTGATGTTAAGGTTATTGTAGCTGGTTTGTCAACAACTTGTAGTCAGAAAATCCACAACCAATTGGTATGTAAAAGTTTAGAATTTGTCATATGTTCAATTTATGTCAGTGTGCGTTTATCTCTATATATATTCGAATATGTTCTTTGTGAATAGCATCACCACTTTATGGAGCACATGTGTGCACATGGTGTGATGATATAGTGTCTCTTGATAGAGTTGATGTGGTGGATTAACCAAACAGCGCTACATGGCAGTGTTGCTCACCTTATATATAGAGGATTTTTATAGTCTTAATTGATTAGGATATATGTTAAAACTGGATGTTGGTTAGATCTTGCTCTTTTGTATGAGTGATACAATTTTAAAAGCCTAAGGGCCCATTCAGTAATGTTTATTAGATTCTTTTTGTAAAATGAAAACAAAAAGTGCAATTTATTTTAGGAGCCCAAGAAAGTGTCTGGTAATGTATTCTAAAACAATTTTTTTTTAAAATAAAAACAATAAAAATCTGTCTTGTAAAAGTATTTTGAATACATAAAAGATGGGCATTTTGTGTATCCAATATCTTGTTTTTCAAAAATGCATAAAACATCTGTTTTTGTACTTTAGATTTTTGACAACGAATGATGGTTCAGATCCTGTTATCCAAATACAATACCGCATGCATTTTCCATCTGCTTCTGAAACTGTAAGACAGAAGACAGGTGCTGAAAAGAATAATGATGGTCCCTAAGAGTCTTGCTGCATTCACAAGTTTGTATGGAAACTTGAGCATATCTAGATTTGTTGAGACTGATTGCATGTATGATTTTGTTCATTGGTCTATGTCAGAACTTGATTTATGTCAGTGCTTAAATATGTGCTGTGCTTCTTTTGTGAAGGCTGGAGTAGAGAACATGCATGAAGACAGCAAGTATGTATTGTTTTTGGATGATGATGTTAGGCTGCACCCTGGGACAATTGGAGCCCTCGCTGCTGAGATGGAGAAGAATCCTGAGGTATTGTTATGCCAGAAACACCCAGAAACTTTTTGCAAAAGCAACTTCTAATTGTATCAAAATAATAATATTTCTCTATGCTTCTCCTCTAGGTGAATACTTGTTATGGATATTTTCACTAGGTTCAAAACTCAGATTCCTCTTATGGTTTTAACTTTCTTCACAATGTTGTGCAGATATTCATTCAAACTGGATACCCTCTTGATTTACCTTCTGGAAGTTTAGGGAGTTACTGTATCTATGAATATCATATGGTATGGCACCGTCTATAAATTTTAGTTTCTTTTCACATGCTATATAATTTATGTATGTAAGACTTATTTATCCTGTGTTACAATTCTTGTTACTGTTCTATTCATTCCAGACCTTTCAGTGTGTATAACTGCAAAAATATAGGAGATTAACTTATGCCCTTAGTTTGCATCAACTTGATAGAGATAAGTAAATGCAATTATGTTTGAATTGCAAGAGAACAATCTATGCAAGCATTATGTCAAAAATAACTTTATTCTCTTTTGAAGATTTCACATAAGAGAATGGTGTGATTATACGGAGAGTTTTCTTGATGAAATTTGAAAATGTCAACAAAATTAGAAATATCAAACCCTTATTTAAGTACACGTGATTAGTTCTCTGATGTCATCATCACCACATACTGTTAATCATGATCTGTTTTTCAAGTGGTTACCCAGAGTGATTTGGATAATGGTTTAATCTGTTTAGTCACTTGGGAGTTAGTTCAAAAAATTGTTGGTTGATTTGTTGTGACAGTTTATTGCTAGCTTTGTATGTATGTTATTTTGGCTTAATCCATTTTCATTCAACTCATGTAATCATTTGATGATTGCTATCTACAGCCTTGTTCAATGGGCTTTGCAACTGGTGGGAGAACATTCTTTCTATGGGGAGGGTGCATGATGGCAAGTAACTCTACCATTGTTTCACATGTTGCATATATAACTGGAAATTTAAATCTAACTGTTCTAGATTTTTTACAGATGCATGCTGATGATTTTAGACTTGACCGCTATGGTGTGGTTTCGGGACTTCGTGATGGTGGATACTCCGATGATATGACTCTTGCTGCTATATCTGGTAACATTCATTAGTAGCCATCTCCACAAGTTTCACTTGAGTAGACTTGGAAGCAATTTGTCTATGGATGTTCACATCACAATTTTATATTGACATATGCCGTTAACCTTTTGCTTTTCTGGTTTCTTCCCAGGTGCTCATAAGAGGCTCATTACATCACCTCCGGTTGCAGTTTTTCCTCATCCACTTTCAAGTGATCTTAGTTTTGGAAGGTTTGTGAAAATCATTTGTTTGTACTTTCATCTATTGTGCTCATTCCATGTTAACATTTTTAATATATTGTCTAGGTACTGGAATTACTTGAGGAAGCAAACATTTGTTTTGGAGTCGTACACAACAAAGGTTAATTGGATAATGAATCGTGCATTATTTTCTACCCATTGCTATCTCTCTTGGGGATTTGTAGCACCATACATTATGGCAGTGATACATATTGCAGCAGCGTTGCGAACCTATATCAAAGGATATTCACTTGAGGAAACAAATATTATATCCAGCGGTGAGCACACTGATAATCCTTGTTAGGTTGGTTAGTTTTGACTCAGCTGAAATCATTGAATAGTATGCTAATGCAGGATGAATTTCTGTCCTTAATTTACAGTGTACAGTCAACATGGAACAGTTAGGCTATGATACAGCTTTTTCTAAATGAGAGACAATGAAAAATTTGCATTGGAATTATTATCAATATTGAATGCTAGTCTATGTGTGCAAATAGAAAAGCATTCCATGCACACTCTTGTTCATACTAATGTCGATAATTATTTAATACTGGATGTTACAGACAGTAGTTCACATTTGTAATATCTAATTTTACAACCAGAAATGTAAGTGACAATCCTCATTCCAGAAGAGCATCTTTTTCCAAAATTTTACATTTGTAGGTTGCAATTTCTCTGCTAAACACAATATATGTTAGCCAGGAAAAAGCTTAAGCTAGAAGAGTTTACTTTTGTGTTTATACTATAATTTATATGTTCTTACAGCCTAGCAAACTGCTTATACAGGGTTATTATTGGTGAGCTGCCTGGCTGTATGCACTGTCATAGAACTTCTTTCGATGTGGAACTTGACAAGGATAGAAGTTCAACTGTGCAACTTGTTATCCCCTGAAGCACCAAGACTTTCACTTGCTACTTATAACTGGGGCCTCGTAAGTTTTTTTGAGCTCTCTTTTTTTGGCAGGACATTGTCGGTTCCTTCCTAGTGTCGGTACTATTTCCAATTACCTCTATTTATTACTCACATCTTGACTTGCATCTTTAGCCTCTATATTAGTTAGTGGATTGAATATTTGGATTGTTGAGCTCTAGCTTAAATTTTGAGGTTTAAAGTGTCATTTCTTTCCTTTGTATTGGGTAAACAAGGTAGTATAATTACAGCTATGGGCAATATTTATGTAAATTTAATTAGTTGAACTGAGAAGCAAGAGGAATGATGATTTAAGTTCGATGGATTCTGTTAATATAATTATCTTTGAAACAGAAATTTGTATTGCACCAAGCTGGCACATTGGCAGTACGACTGATGAGTAATTCACTAATGTAAAGGAAATTACTTGATATTGAGCAGGTATTTATTGCGATGCTGGTGGACAACTCTTTATACCCTCTGTCAGCATTCTGTTCTCATTTCTCTCAGTCTATCAATTGGTCTGGTATCAGATACCACTTGAAGAATGGAAAGATACACAAGGTGCGCCATTTAAATCCAAAAATATCAATTTTCTCTATTATTGGCTTCGGGAGTACAACTCCAATCACGCACCTAGTTGTCATGTATGCTTGAAATTTCATTTTCCAAGTTAAATGTCGGGAGCATTGCAATCACTTGGTAGGGTATAGAGGATATATGTTTTTGGATTCAGAGAGTATGGAAGTCTATTCTGTTGCTTCTGGGGGGCTCTTTTAAACGATTTACCCAATATTTCAAGTTAAGTTAAAATAAAGGAGAAATTTTTTGTTTTAAATATCTTTGGTCGCATCTTCATTTCCATGTTTGTTGAAATGAATGTATACAGAAGAAATGAGTAACATTGGAAGCCTCAGTTAAGCTTCACTACTTTCTTACTAGTTGTACATACATTTTCTGCAGATTGAAAGAAGCGAAGATATGGGACCAAGATTTACCGATTTGGGAGGAAAGCATTTATCTGGGAAGAAAGGAGCTCCTCCAAAAGTCTCATTTCTCAGCTCCTTGGCCAGAAGTTTGGCACAGTGGTATCAGCCTAAAAAATTTGATATCTAGAATCAAACTTCAGCGTGCAGCATCCTGGTATCAAATTCTTCTCACCTTTTGTGATCAGATAGTCCGTGATTGTTTGAGAAGTAAATTATTATTGTTGGTTCATGCGGTCCTCTTGTATCACTAGGTAAATTCAAATTGATTTTATTTTAGTGATTTAGGAATTTTGAGCTCATTTTTTAATCCCCCGTTCAATCGATTTGATTTGATTCTTCAGGGTCAACCCTCCAGGTGTCTCCTGATTTGTAATAGTTATTGTTCTTACTCTGTAATTTATTACCTAACACAGTTGAAATTCGAAGCTGACAGTAGTGCTGTGAATTCATTTTCTGCAGTCTACATGGGATATGTTGTATAAATGGTGATTTTATCAGATTATTGCATATTTTGTTTCTCTTATCTCCTTACCATACCAAATTACATGAGACTTGCATTTGCACTGGCACCATGGAGACAACGTACCAAGCAGGCCCCACAAAAACCATGGAAAGAACTTTAATGAATGCTTTCCCAGCGATAAGGAGCATTGGCATAAGCTCCGTAATCAGTTTGCATGTCAGTAGTCATTCCCACGGGCATTTGCAAATGAACGAACCCTAACCCTATGTAAAAACTAAAAACCAGATATTCAATTGTTTAAGGAGATAACTCGGAGCTGTCTAAATTATCTTATGTATGCAGCATAGAATCTGAGACCACTCGTCAGATCATGCATCAATAAATGTGCGTGAGAAGGAAATTGAAAATTGCTCTTAAAGGTAAAAAGGCCAATAAAAAGGGGTGCAAAATACTGAAACAATGTTACAAAAGTCTGAGAAAATGAAAATAAAAAGAGAAAAAAGCCAACAGAAATGAAATCAAGGCAGTACATTTTCTCTTGTTAATTTTAGAACCTGATAGATGTAACGAATTACTGTTTCAGATCTCCGATGTAGAAGTCATCTATCATGTCAAAGACTCGAGTAGCATGCTGTGGACTGCCAGATGAGATTATAAAAGGCAAAAGTTGAGATACATATAAACAATTATAATGCCCTACTGACTAATCTGTATTCATTAGAAATGAGAATTCTGATTGCAATCCTGTTTTACATTATGGAAATCAGAAACATTGACATTACTTAGCACAAATGAAGACAAGAACAAGTAAATAGGACAATGAATCATTTATTGAAGACTATATAAGCATATTTGCCAGCTACACAATTAAACGAATCAAGAACTTTAGGATAGGAATTCAACTTATGAATGTGTACTGCTATCATAAACTGGGACTTATTTTCATGAACTTCCAATGTCATGTCTTGATTCTTCATCAAATTTGCAGGGACAAGTCTGGATAAAAGCAGAATTGAGTTAAGGAGCTAGCAGGCATGAAACCAATGGCAAAACACTATCAGTGAACTCTAAGAAGGTTGATAAGACCTCGTTTGAGAATGATTCTATAGCATGCTTGACTATAAACTTAATTAGAAAAAGGCAAAGGAAAGGATCCTCCACAAGACATTCCCTATTGGCTATTATTATATATGTAATGGACATAAACTAAATGATGAAAGGGCAGCCTATCACAGCCAAATAACCCTATGAAAATAAATTTAAAAGAAAAAAAAAAAGAGGAGTCAGCTAACAGATGCATACCCATAAAATCCTTCAGTCGAATCATCCCCAGCATGATCTAGGATGGCATCACCACCTGGGTGCTCCTCTACATATGAAGTAACATCATACACCTGCAGCAAGAAACCAACAACAAATGTTTAATCATATTAACAAAATTAATAGTGCCAAATTATGGAAGGAGAATAGAGTCCAAAATAAAGTCGATACCTTGTTCTTGATGATGATCCAACAATCATCTCTCTTATTATGCAAAGAGACTTCAGCTTTGCTGTAGACTTTTGATACCTAGGAACAAAAGTAAATTTTAAAACATAACTAAGTGTTAACCAATATTCTTTACTAGAATATTACAACTAAGCATCAAAATGAACAATTAATAGAAATATCCTCCTAGTATTACATTTTTAGACACTGAACACAACCAACAATACACTTAATTGAAGGTTATCTTTTGTTTTCTTCTCCAATCTCTCTCTGGTGAATTCTTAATTAACTTTCAACAATTTCTTGGCAGCCTCTTAGAGCATCAAACAGAAGTACCTTATTATTGTTGGCATTTGAACGAACCCTTTTTGAGTCACCTGCATTCAACAAACTTTCACAAATTAAACATAGACACAAGCACACACTTCAATTCATTTGCTGTTTTATTCAAAATGCTGACAACCCGCCTTCTTCTTATTATAAACAAAGAAAACAAAAAACAAAAGTGTAAATCTAAAAGATTACCAGATTTACGGTCTCGTGGGATCAAAATAAAGACACCCAAAATGGCTCCTAAAATTAATGCCACCACGACTGTAAACATCTCTCAAACCCAGCTACGTGCTGTATTTCAACAGACTTCCTGAAGAGTTAAAAAAAAAATTATATATAAGAAGCAAATTTAAATTCTTTTTTTGGGCATAGTAAGCATTATAAAAGTGCTTTTCTAGTAGTCACTTTGCTCTTTGCTTGTTACGACCATTTAAAGAGAAAACAAAAATATAGTACTTCTAAAAGATACATTATGAAGGAAAAAAGTGTGGAAATAAGGAATACGAGAAAGAAGGAAAAAAGGTTTCAAAAGGGGAAAACATGCAGAAAATGGATAGAATTGAGCAATCCGATTATCTGGGCGATTAATCTGCTCGAGAGATTTGAATCGAGTTCGGCGAAGAGACTACAGTTTCAGTAGAACTTGGTTTAGTCTGATCTGTCGCGGTGTTTTTGTTGGCTTATTAGCTTAGTCAGCTCCGGCGGCTGGGGGGTTGGGGGTGCAGGTACAAGTGTAAATAAATCAATAAACGAGGGCTCTTTCGTAATATAACTATATGATGATTATCAAATTAGTCCAGAAAAATAACGAAGATAATAATAGCGAAAGGGAAGCCCAAGCGGGCTAATGTGCCGCGCAGTCCAAGTCTGTACAGTATTTGTATTGGGTCGAGCCAAATCTGTTTTAAAAAATATTTAACCTGGCACCACCTGTGAAGCCCAGCCTACGAGAGAGGGCTGGGCCACCCCGCGGGCTCATTTCAAAAATCAAAATTTATTTTTTTTTTCTTCATTTTTCATCAGTTCGTAATTTCTTCCTCTTTTTTTTACTGATCTGCTCAATGCTACTAGCCTAACCAACTAACCTGAGCCACCTATACACCTTGAGCTCTTTCTCTTTCCTTTTAACGGCAACGTGAACCTACTTATCTCTCTCCTCTTAATTTCTCTAATTCTTCAAATTTCAATTGTTTTGTAAAAAATAGAGAAGAATACAGACCAACAAGAGTAGGTGAGATAGATATTTTCAGATAATCAAATCAGTTAAATTTAAACGGCAAAAAAAAAAAAAAGGTTAAAAGATAAGTATAAATTAAAAATTTTGTAAACAACAAGATATATATCTCTCATTCTCTCAATTTATCTTCAATATTACTCTCTCTATTTCTCTCTTCTTTCCCAAATTTATAAATTCTAATTTGATTTTTAAAAAAGTAAATTTAGTGTTAAGTTTTAAATTTTAACTAAATTTGTAATAGCTACACTCATAATACTATCTTTCGATTCTATGCTATTTTTATCTTTGTATTTCTGTTTTTGATTTGTTGGTTATTGTCTTATATCTTACTGCAATGTTATTTCAATTTTCTAGTTTCTTTTTTTTTTTCTTAGTGTCAATAGTATGTAAGGTACATAGATCGGTTTGAAGAAATTGTTCAGGCTGTAAATATTTATAATTTGTGTTAAATTCTTAATTGTACATATTCAGATTTAAAAAAATGCTAAAAAATTTTAATTTTCTAGAAATGTTTGATTATAAAAAGTAAATGCTAGTTCATATTTTTGGAGAATAAATATGAAATGAATTTTTAGCTAAAAACAATTGTGGAAACGTTCTGATTTAAATAAACTCTTTATAAACAATTTTAGAGACTAAACATTGATATTTTTGAATTTTTTTTTTATTGTTGTTTAATGTCACTATAGTTTCAATATTTATGATCTCAATATAGCAAGTGTCTCGTAGGAATGACGTAACTAGACAATTTTTGGCTAGAGGTAAGTAACCAATCAATGAAGAATTCAAAGAAAACAATGAAGTCAAAAAAAAAAAATGAGTGAGAAAGCATGATATACTTGATTCAATAAACTAAATAATAGTTTTACTTTGTTGTAATAAAGATAAACCTTTCAATTTTGTGTTAGTTGTTAATATTGGTCAATACAATATTTTATTACATTTAGAGTCACCAGTTTATTTTATTAGTTAAAAAAATTTAAAACTATCCTACTAATTCTTCATATTCAGTTTTGTGATATTATTATTGGAACAATTTTATTATTAAACTAAATATCAAAATGTGTATAACAAGTTTTAGAGAACATACAAAAATTAAACAAACCAAAATTAAGTGGTGTTCGCAAGATATAATTGTTTATATCTTAATCAATAGTTTTAAGGAATAATAGAAGTTTTTTATTAGATTCAACTTGATTTTTTTTGTTTAACTCTCTATTAATATGATATCAATTATTGTGGAAAGTTTAGTCCTTATGCTGTTATTTGAATTTTCAATTTACAGCTTAAATATAAAATTTGGTTGACTTTTTTCTTTTGCAAATTTCATGTTTCAGTCATAAATATTTAACCTTTGAAAAAAATTTTATTCACCAATATGAAATTATGTATGTCCTTTGAGGTGAGATTTTGTGTGTCTACTTTTGCATTATGTTGATAATTGAAAGAGGACAAAAATCACAGAACTAATGCTGGCATAAAATCATATGGATTTTTGTTGTCTAATACTTTAGTTATTTGTTGTAATAGCTAATTTGAATTTGAAAAATATGAAAATAATTGATAATTACATGTTTCATGGTCATTATATTGCTAGTTTAAGACCTTTTGAGTTTTGAGTCTTTTATATAATGCATTTTTATTTTCTTTCCCAAAATTAAAAATTTGTATAAACTAATCAGTAAATAATTTGTTAATATAAAAAATTTATTTACTAAATAATAACTATTGCATCAAGTAGCATATAAAGATTAAGCACTATGAAAACGTGTAAAAAAATAACAAATTTTAGTATTTTAATGTATAAGGGTTTGTTTGAAAATGAGACAAGACCGGCTGAATCAAAATTTTTCGTTTCATATAGAGTAATATTTATAATATAAACTTGTATAATCAATTTATTTACATTTTGGCCCATAAATAATAAATCCTTTTTAAGTGAAATCACTTAATAATATTTACCCTATCTTACTATCATATTATAATAAATAAATTTTTATTTTTATTTTTTTTATTGATAATATACTTTTATGAATAATTGGTTGCTGAAAATATAAAATAAATTTGTTGATTCATCAAATTTATATACTTTTGTTTTGATATTAGATTTTTATTATTTTTACATTTTTAAACAATGTTAAGTAGAAAAAACTTGGATGGAAGTGAATCTAGTTCTACTATAACAAGTGTTACTAAATTTAAAAAAGTAAGAACATCAAATGTTTAGAAAATTTTTATGTTAGAATCTTAAATTAATAATACAATAAGAAAACAAGAACAAGAAGTCATCTTTAAATTATGTAAAACTATTCTAAGTACTAGGAGTGGAACTAGACACTTGAAACGACATATAACAAAATGTATATAATAACATACTCCCTCGAAAGACCATATTCAATTTTTAGTTGTACCAAATTTTTTTAGAAACAACATTATTACTTATTTTAAGTATTCATATCAACACATATCAGAAGGGATGGCTAAATACATTGTATCGAATGAATATCATTTCACTCAAATAGAAAACAAAAAATTTAAAAATTTTATGAGAAAGTACGTTCAATTTTCTTTTAAATTAATTTTTAGAACTACATATATACGAGATTGTTTTAACAAACAAAAAAAAAAACGATTACAACCTTTCATTCTTTTAAAAGTGTTATTTTTATTATTTTTGATTGTTGAACTGAATGTAATTAGTCACGTTATTTTATATTACTTTCTATTTCAAGAATTATTGCATTTCGTAAATTAGAATATTCCTATAATACTTTTTCTATTTTCAATGTAATAATGAGTATTTTTAGAGATTACGACATACAAAATAAAATTTTTAATATTATTTTTAACAATGCATTTGTCAATAATACTGCTATTAAATTAGTTACTAATAACATAATTTCTATATATAATTTTAGTACACAATTTTTTTTATATATGATATATTTATTATATTATTAATTTGATAGTGTAAGATAGTTTAAATTTAATTAATTATCATATAGAAAAGATTAGTGATGCATTATAATATATTTCATTTATTTGCCAATTTCATGTGGTATTTTAAATTATTTATTTGATATTAGTTATATTTTCACTAGTTATAGAAATATTAATAAATTTTAAAATATTTATTTTACTATAGAAGAGAAATTTTAAAAAATCTTGGAAGAATATTTTAATGTTATTTATATATGTAGCAACAATGGACTCTCGAATACATTTTTTTTGGTGTAATTAAGTTAATAGATACAATTATAAAAAATTTAAATATTACATGTGATATGAATAGCTTTTCTATTAAGAACTCTTTAAATAATATTTATAATTAATATCAAGATATAGTCGAAATAGATACACCAATTTATAAATGTAATGATGAACTTATAGCTAATACTATTTCATGAAAATTTTTGAACATTGTTATAAATAGATTTGCTTACTCTTCTTTTTCTAGTAACTTTAATGAATTAGGAAAATATATTTTCATTAATTATAATTTGATGTTTAATATAGATCAAAAACAAATTGTGATGTTTTGCAATGATAAAAAGCAAATAAAAGGGTGTTTATTGTGTTATTCATTATGGCTTGTGATCTACTAATTCTTTTAGTGTCTATAGTAGCATCAGAATATATTTTTAATGTAGCAAATAGGATATTAGACGAATACATATTGAGATTATTATCTAAAGCATTGAATTATTTAATATATTTGAAAGATTGGGAGAATGCAAAACTAAAAATTCAAGATCAAATTCAAGATAATGATCGAGATAATGATGATTTGAAAATGGAGAGTTTTGGAATTGAAAAATTGTTTTATTAATAAAAATTAATTTAAAATTTTAATATTTATAATTTTATTATAAAATAAAAAAATAAGTAAAGTGCAAATGATAGATAATTTAATAGATGCCAACTTAGTGAAAAAGTACTATAACTGTAGTGATGCAAGTTTATTTATTTAGTTTAAAATAATTTATTAAATATTATAATTTGAATGTTAAATTAATTTAAAATAAGTAGACTAAAATTATTTGATATATAAATATTATTTATTTATATTTTTTTTGTTCTAAGTGATGTTAATGTATTTGTTTTTTGTTATTTATCAATTATATAATTGTTTTTCTTTTAATACACTCATTACTCATGGTATTCTTTTAATTAATGTTGTAATATTTAAATGATAAAATTTATAATAATTATTTAAAATTAGTAATATTAGTATTACTATTATATTTTATTTTTTTTTTATAACAACAAATATAAAATATCAAAATACGCACATGTTACATTTACATTACATCTATGCCTTGATGATCCTGGTATGCATAATCCAAAACATCCACAAAAGTTGGCAGATCTTATGCCCATCTGATCAGCAAGTGATATAACATACTAATGGAACGAGATTCTTCAAAGATTTAGAAGAGAGGACAATGAAAATGGCTGGACAAGGTGACTTGCAAGCCTGGCAGAGTGTATAAACTCTAGGAGATGTGGATCTAAAGATATGATATATTATATAAATATGTACAAATGTAATAATATATGTTAAAATTTTAAAATTAATAAAATGAATGAAATAATTTAGAAAAAAAAAGTTTAAAAAAATTAAAATACAAAAAAAAAAATTAATGTTTAGTAGCCTTGGGGGCCTAGGCTGAGTTCAAAATTTTATAGGCTTAAGTTTGGCCCCAATTTTTGAAGGGCTTTACTTTTAAGGTTCAGCTTGGCCCATCAACAAGTCGGACCGCTACTATAGACAACTCAGGCTCGAGCTGACATCTTTAGTTGTCAAGGCATAAAATTAAAATACAACATTAGATAATTTGAAGAGAGTTGTTCTCAAGGAAGGAATTGTCAACGTTAGATAATTAGAGAGATCTCTCAGAAATTTCTTAAAAAATAATTATTTGATTTCTTTGAAATATATTTTTATAATACAATTTTCAAATTTTCTTTTCAAAAGAAATTAATATGATTATAAGTTGTTTATGGTTTCCATGAAATTTAGATGTTAAATTTTAAATTTTCTGGTTGAAACTTGGCTGACCCAAGAACTGAACCACAAGCTTTATATTACAAATAACAAAATCTTCATAATTATTAGAATTTTGTTTTTGATTTAAAAAAAAAAAACAAAAAATAGACATGAGCAAGGAAAAGATTTGGAATTTGGATGCGCAAGCCCACTCATTCCAGTCAATAAACAATGCAAAACACCAGAGTAAAGTATTATGAAAAGAGCACACAAAACCTATGAATCACTACCAGATAATGCTCCCTGGAATTTTCCTAGTTTGCTTTAAAACAGAGAGAAGAGCTAAGAGGAACATGTGACTGGTGAAGAGAAGAAAATCATGGTGTGAGTGCCAACACTAACAAGAAAATAACCCAAGTTTCGTGGAGATGCCTGCTACGTTGAATTCATGCCCAGTTTCCCAACCAGTAGTTATCAAATACATGATTGCTTTCTTTCATCTTTTATTCATTTTCTTACATTCCCAATATCTTGGTTTTTGCATTCCTGATCAACTATAATTATTTACGGAGAATTTATGAAGCCAACCAAACTAGTAAAGCTATCTTACTGATCATGACTGAAATTTGGGTAGTACATTGCAGGAAAATGAAAGACAGTCATTATCAGAAACGCAACGCTTGAATAACCAACGAAACAAAGTTCCAAGGTGACAAATTCCCATCCAAGGACGCCATTTCCTTATCGTCAAAGTGTGACCATTTATATTGAAAAAAATTCAAGAAAACCCCACAAATGTTGCTAAATTTTGCGTTATCATTGTATGCTAATAAGAAAGAAACAGATAGTTAAATCTCATTCTATGAGCGGCTGATGGAAATTCCAAGGCAGTAGCCACGGTACCTTAATCAATCATATCAGTTGAATCATCACTTATGTGGTAGTATTGCAGTGGTGCCCAGTTAAATGGTGAAGAAGCACGCCAGCAGCAACACTGACATTCAAGCTCTCTACGGCCATAAACGACCGGAACTGATCACCCGAGGACCCATAATGCATATCAGAAGCCATCTCATCTACTTCAACAGCAGTTATATCAACAGGAATGTTTCCGGGGATCCTAACCAAATGCGTACATGATCTCTCCACCAAAGGCCTCAATCCAGTGCCCTCACTGCCCAAGACAAGAATGGTTGGTGGACCAGGAGGAATCTCATTCAAGGCAACTGCTTTTGAAGAAACTGAACCTCCAAGAACTCGCCAGCCATTCTCAGCTGATGACACCAAGAACTGCATCATATTGTTGCAATACCTCAGCTCCATCAATTCAAGTGACCCTGCACTCGACTTGCTCACAACACCACTTAATGGGGCTGAATTTTTTGCACACAACACCACCCCTGAAGCTCCAAAGAAGTAAGCAGACCTAATGATGGCCCCCAAATTGTGAGGATCTGTGACCTCATCCAGTGCTACCCAAAGAGAGACTTGATCTTCCTCAGTTGAAGTAGGGTCCAATTCTTTTATTTTCACCATTTCTAGTGGAGATGCATCAAGAACAAGGCCCTGATGGGGGCGATTATCAACAACCATGTTGAGATCATGTTTTGAGGCTTCCTTTATACTTATACCAATATTTTCGGCCATCTTGAGTACTCTCTCAAACCCTTTCTTGTCCTTCCTCTTCCTATTATTACTACTTAAAGACAATCCTTCCTGAACATAGAGTGCATAAAATTCCCTTCTTTTAGCTAACAAAGCAGCCAAAACAGGCCCTACCCCATATAACCCTTCCCCAACCATCTTAGGTACTGTGGATGCAGTAGCCTCTTTCCATGTCTTTCTACCAAAATTTTCCTGCCTAGTCCACCTACGAAAGTCAGGTTTCTCAGACCCACCCTTTACACCGTGTCTGAACCTATTGTTAAACTTGTTCAATCTCAAATCGCCAACAACTTCCATTTCTTCTCCTTCTTCTTGCTCCACAGTTTCATGGTTTTTAACATAACCATTTCGGTGATTTCTCGGCATACCGACTAGCCTTTCTCTACTTTCTTCATTCCCAGCAAAATTTCCAGCCAATTCCTCCGAAGAAGAATGGCTAATCTTTGTTGTTGTCACTTTCTCCAACCTTTTAACCGAATCCTCCCAAGAGGAATTGGCATTACTTACTTTCTGCAATCTTTTATCTGACGCCTCCCGTGATGAATGACTACTCTTAGTGCTTCTCACTTTATTCAACCCTTTTACTTCCTTAGCGTTGCTTGATTTTAAAGAAAGAGGTAGTCTTCCAGCCCTTAACACACGTCTTCGTTCACCAACTCTCGCAGAACTCAAACTGGAAAAACCTCGATCTCTAATCAGACCACAACATCGTACAACACTTTTCACTCTCAACACACTTGATATACTTCTTGTTTCCAATGACTTGTCGCAAAACCCATTTGAAAAGTTGTAACTTTTATAAGTTCTGTAACCATTCTGGGAAAAGTTGATAACAAAGTGGTTTAACGGAGGTTTTGGGGAAGATCCAATTGGAAAAGATTGAGACCTGGTGTGGAGACGTTTAAAATATCTGGTGGGTTGTGAAGAAACTCTAGTAGCAAAGGAAAGTGCTTGGCTACTTGTTAAATTAGAGTACATTGTGGACGACAGATAAATGGATAAGCTTTACTTACAACATAAGATGAACTAAGTAACTTGAAATAGAAGCTAGTGAGTGAACGAATACCTGGATGGCGAGCAAAAGCTTTCCAATCAAGCAAGCAAAATCAAGATTCCGTGGGGTTCTCTCACGGAGTCTTCCGTGCTTTTTCTGTGAAATAAACTCCTTGAGGATTTTAGGTCCGGGAGCGCATAAAATCGTAAATGCGGACAAGGTTCCGGTAACTAGAGGATAAAAGGAAACGATGGCGTTTATGCTCTCGTTTTATATTGGAGTGTCCCGGACCCGCTTCGATTTGCCCAACCGCCCGAGCCGTCCCAAATAACCAATAATACCCTTTTAGGTGAATAGCGAATCGATTTTGTTATTACGAAATAAAAATACATTCAATTAAAATTTTTAACTAATTACATTAAGAGAACTTATTTTAAAAACAAAAATTTTTTTTAATTAATTTAAAATGCTCCTAAGAAATTACAAAGCTTGCATTCCAGATGCATTTATACATATATCTATTTATCATAACTAAAAAAAAAAAAAGAAAATATAAAATGGGAATTAAAAATAAAAGATCTCATGACTGTTGTTGGTCCGAGGACTTTTACGTAAAATCACCAGAAACTAGTTGCCCAACGCTCGAACTAGGAGAGCGAAACCATGGTAAAACCCCTCATTAATCTCTGACAAGCCCACCGATGGGAACTCCTGAGACTTCTCGAGAACCGTGCCCAGACCGGATCCTCGACGACGTCGGCGGCGCCTTCGGTATGGGAGCCGTGGGCGGCTCGGCTTTCCACTTCCTCAAAGGAATATACAACTCACCTAGCGGCGCGCGGCTCGTTGGCGGCACCCAAGCCGTCCGTATGAACGCGCCGCGTGTCGGCGGAAGCTTTGCAGTTTGGGGTGGCCTGTTCTCGACCTTTGACTGCTCCATGGTCTACCTCCGCCAGAAAGAAGACCCCTGGAACTCCATTTTCGCCGGCGCCGCCACCGGTGGTTTCCTATCCATGCGTCAGGGACTCGGCGCGTCCACTAGATCCGCTCTTTTCGGCGGTGTTCTTTTGGCTTTAATTGAAGGAGCAGGGATTATGCTCAATAAAGTCCTTAGTGGACCGCAAAATATGCCGATTATGATGGAGGATCCAGGGGCGGTTCCTAGTATGGTCGGTGGGCCGGGGTTCCCTGCAGGCTTTCCGGGACAGCCCGTACCGGTAGGAGAATCAGGTTCTTCAGATTCTGGTTCAGGTTGGTTTGGAGGTTGGGTTGGTGGAGATAAAAAGAAGGAAGCAGCTGCGAGTGGAGGAAGCAAGACGGAGATTTTGGAGAGTTTCGATGCGCCTCCGGTGCCTAGTTTTGAGTACAAGTGAAACGCGAGGTTTTAAGTTAAAGAGATTAAAATTCCAATTGTTAGCTTTAATATGATTTAAGTTCAATGAATGAATGATTGCATGCCATGCATGCTTATGTTTTCAGTCTTTTCTTTTTCCAAATGATTCTTGATATGCAGTGGCAGCTTTTGTATGATAATTCAGATAGAATCTGTAATTTTATGATCAATTTTGACTGAGTTTATGTCTGATTTTGTTAAACATTCAATTTAATTTATATCTTTGGAGCTTCAGAAGCCAAGGGTTTTTTTAGTCTGATATTTAATGCATATGTGGAAGGCAAGATATTCTTGAATTCTATTTTATGTTTCATTAGGTAGCAAAGTCTCCATCAGTCGAGCAATCTCACTTCCATTTTTACATTTTCTGCTTATACTCTATGGTAGCAATGGTGTATTTCGACAGTTAATAAAACACAATGCAGCTGTTGAAATAGAATATTGAATATGAAGTGTCTGCTTTCAGAGGTTGTAGGAACATGTCTGTAGATGGTATCTTTTTCATCCAGATGGAATTCTTTTTCTCTTCATTTCTTCCATCATCTTAACATTTTTTTGGGTATCTTTGGAGTTGGAATGGTTAGATGCTCTGGTATTGATCCGGCTCTTCTTCCTTTGCTTCCTAATTTAGATACTCTCTGCATTTATGATCATATTGATGTCCTTCTTAGCCCAATTTTGACGTGGGTGGACATCATACCCTTTTTAACAAACTTGATTCATGGTCTTCTTGCATCATCATGTATATATGGTAGAATTAAGCTCAAAGTAGAAATATTTGTTGATTTTTGTCATATTTGATGTAAGTTTGATCTCCAAATTATGGATGCTTCGCATCTAGGAACCATGGAGCTGTTTTCTAGCATTCAGCTGAAAATATGTTTGACTTATTATTAATATTTGCCACAAAATTACATTTATAATGAGTACTTTTATTTTGAACACACATAACTCATGAATAGGTTATAATTTGTCGGTTCTGCCTTTCTAAATTGTATAGGCAGAGGATTCTGGGGATGTGGAATAGAAAGGATGTGTGCCATGTTGTACCAGATGGTTTTGCAATTTCAGGGTTTCCGGCAGTCTGATTATGGTCCATGAGAACTGGCATCATTGCAAAACAACCTTGATTTCTAGCTATTGTTTCATGGCAGTTGTGGATGGATTGCAGCTGAATGCTTAGGATCATTGCCATTTCATCAAATCATGCATAAATTAAATGATTAGTAGTTAGGAAACTTGGCAGGAGTTGTTTATAGGTATGATCCTCTTGGCATGGCATTTCCGTGCATTAATTCTTGCTCATGCCTGATTGTTTCATATAAAGTTTTTATTGATTCAAGGACTAGCATAATAATGCATACTCTTCCCCCATGGATTTAAGTTCATTACACATAACTTTCTTTCAAAGATAGATATCTCACTTCTAAGAATCACCTATCTGCAACCTACCACCATCTCGAGTAGCACCATGATACCTGAAAATGTTAGAATGGTTAGTTTGTTTGAATTATCACGTATTGACTCAAAATGTTACTTATTTGATTTAGTTGCATACTATGCAATGAATTATCTTTTTCTTCCTCCGCGTCAAATAATATTTTGATACGTGGATTTTCTACCTTCTATATGCTCTTTAGCCGGCCAGCATGACAGCCTACGTTACTGTGTTGCTGGCCATTGAATTCAATCAATGGCATCCTGCTGGTTAGCTATTATTTGTGCTCCAGGATTAGATTCGAGGGATTTTTGTGGCCGGACAAACAATAATGGTTTTTGTATCCAGGTGTGTGCCTCAATTTCGAAACGACCTCCAAATTGCATCAAAATTGCGACGCTACCTAATCTGGATAATGTTATATATTCATATTTCATTCAACTAACATTGACAATGCCACTGCCACTCCCCCTGCGCTTCCGCTCCCTTTTACTACTCCCTGTCTAATGCAGTCGTAACCCTTCGCCACCGCACTATGACCATCGTCACAACAACCGAACTCAGCAGCCCCTCTAACACCCGCGGCGGCTGGATCGGTACTGGTGTCATGGTCCGCTCCATGTGCGGCCACTTGCTTAAAGCCGGCTGTACTGTTACCTTCTTCAACTGCACCATCGCCAAGGCCCAACCACTCCTGGACATGGGAGCCCACTTTCCCGATTCCCCCCACTCCGTTGCCTTTCAATCCTACGTCGCCTTCTCAATCGTCGGTTGCCCATCTGACGTCCGCCACGTTCTTCTTCATCCCACCACTTGTGTCTTATCCGGCCTGCGTCCTGGAGGAATCCGAACCCTCCCTCGCCTGCGAGATTTCTGACGCCGCCACCTCCAAACACTGCACTGTGGTCGACGCTCCTGTCTCAGGCGGAGACCGCGGTGCCAAAACTGGAACGCTCGCGATATTCGCGGGTGGGGATGAGTCCGTAATTCACAAACTAAATCCCCTTCTTGCCCTGATGGGGAAAGTTAATTACATGGGTAGCAGTGGGAAAGGTCAATTCGCGAAGATTGCAAACCAAATCACGATTGCTACAACGATGGTTGGATTAGTGGAGGGAATGGTTTACGCGCGCAAGGCAGGGCTAAAGGGGAATTATTTTTAAACGCAATATCGACGGGAGCAGCAGGGTCGAAGTCGTTGGACTTATATGGCAGTAGGATACTAAAAAGGGGGTTTGAGCCAAGTTTTTATGTGAAATATTTTGTGAAAGATTTAGAGATTTGTTTTAAGGTGTGTCAGCATGTGGGGGTTGCTTTGCTTGGGCTGGCTCTGGCTCTGGCTCTGGCTCTGCAACTTTACTTGTTGCTCAAGGCCCATGGAGAAGGCAATTTGGGTATTCAAGCATTATTTTGGCTCTCAAGAGGCTCAATAACGTTTCTCTTGAAAATGTAGCTGCGTCGAAGCCTACGGCTTAGATTGGTAAATGATTTATACTAATGAGAAACCATTTGAATTAATGATGTTAATGTTTTATCAGTTGTCGTGTTGAGACTAGCTGTATTTTCCTACTTTCTGTTGTTTTTCGATTGGTATATAATGCTGTTTAAACGTTGTTGTGTTTATGGATTCTGAAGAAGTCAGCAAACATGGATGGGACATGGCATGATTTCTCTAATATGACATTTTTCAGTTATGTTCTTTTACATTCGTACAGGATGGTCAGTTTATCAGGTTTTTGTGTGTGTGCAGCGCACTTGTTTATGTCTAGAGTAATCGACTCCAAATTATAGGCCAATGATGTATTAAGATGCTAAGAAATTATCATTGTTTGTCTTGGTGTGACTAGAAATTTATCTTGTGCCAACAGAGTTTGGAGATTGTGATGACTCAGCGATTTCAAGATTCTTATATATGATTGATTGTTCATGTATGATTCATTTACTTTACAAGCAAATCGCCTTTAGGATTGGTGATTTTTCTTGTCCACTTATATGCTTAGAAAGAGAATTTTAATTGGTGGAAGTTTTAGATTTAAGAATGTTTGTAACCATAACATTAATATGGTCACAACCTTGAAATTGTTCCCTCAGTGAGTATCACTGCCTTGTACTCGGTGAAAGAGCGCTAGACTTGACTTGACCCCAAAATCTTTAGAAGTGAATATAACTGTATGGCTGAAAGGGTTACTGTATTTTAGAAAAAGTTTAGTACAATGATGAAGCTAAGAGAGGGAAATTTATTAATCAATCTTTAAGGGACTTATTCTCTGTTGTGATTCACCTTCACTGTCAATGATATTTTTGTTGTTTCCCATCAGAAAATCAATAAGGGGCGTAATTTGAACCCATATCTAATCAAGAGGAATCAATTTAAGTATTTTTCAGGTACCTTCGGATAAAGTGTTGTGTTTCAATACTTAATTTTTATTAAGCTTAAAGAGAAGGGTTAATGTGATCTCCATAATTTCTTGAGCTAGTCACTGCCCAAGGCTCTTTTTTCTTTCTTTAATCTTTCGTGGTCAAAGTCTAATAGTTTCTGAATATTCCTCCTGAAGATTTTACGAAACTGCAAGTACTTGTAATCTGTCGATTAAATTACTGGAAGAGAACAATAAAGAATTTTTGTAGGCGTTGGAAGTTTTATTGGAGTATACGACAGCCTTCTTTCCCAATTGCTTGGAAATCCAAGGTGTGGTTGCCTAGGTTTTATTATCATTTCATCTGCATCTTATTTTCTACTGTTCTAAGTTTCCACTACAATTTGGCCTATTACTTTAAATTTTAGTCATACTTATGAACATAGGATCCCACACTACCGCTAGAGTTGCCTATTGTGACCTATAAAGGTTGAGTTAATCCACTTGCCAGTAGAGCCTTCGTGTGTCATGTCCATATTCTCTTATCCCTTCAATTCATGGATCAAATCAGGCGACATATATGCTACTCCATGGAATGGCTGTACCAAATAGATATAACTATTCTTCTTGAGTGATTATTATACATATTGTTATATCATTAGTTTCTTTCCACTTTTTGCAGTAAAATGGTCTTCTTACCCTGGAAAAAAATAAAATTGGAGTTTTAAAGAAAAATGTTACTTCTAAGTGCCCTGGTATATGGTTTTTAATTTTTATTTTTTGAAATTTTCTTTTAAAGAAACTTTGCAGCTCAGTCCTTTGCTCATTAATATTGTTAATATAAGTGTTAATTGGTGATATAAACCCAGTTTCCATTTTCTGTCCTGTGTAAGTACAACTATTTGAATTCAGTTGGGTCGCGGGAAGGACTGGGAGTCTTAAGTCTTGTTAGAAATTATAAGACGTAGAAGCAGGAGAAGTGACAGCCAGTCACTTAATTTTGGTAGTTCAAATATTCGATACTCAGGAGATGGAGAACATCTTGTGTGGTTCGAGTTGGATTGGAAAACAGTGGGAGCTTAAGCTTGATCAAATGTTATTCTTTGTATTTGACCCAAGTTCATTTTCTTGGGGTTGCTTTACCAATATAAATATATTATCCTGACACTGCTGGATTCTTTTCTGAAGTTCAAAACCACTGCTTTCCGTAGCAGCAAGGGTTCTAAGAAATTGCAGTTGATATAACAAAAAAGTTAGTAAATTAAAATAATAATAACAATAAAATACTGGTAAAAGTTAATTAACCTTGCCTGTACCTTCATACTTGACCTTCTATGTGCACCCTTTACCCATCTCTTTCTCCCTCTCATCTTAATATTATCTAACCTTTGGTCAACGAGAGAACCTAATGGTCTGTGATACTCATCTCCTCACCTCATCAATCCGAGGTCAATAAACCGTTAAGAGTTCTGGGTAGGTTGCGATCCTCTGATTTGTTTTATGATAAATGTTATTATCAAAGGTTAATCTTTTTCATTTTTATAATGTCAGGTTCTTTTGACAAGTTACCCAGCAATCAAATTCTCTTTTGATAAGAAACTTCTGTGCAGTTTAAATTGTTATTTAAAAAGAAGCACAATCTTTATAGTCTTTAGACTTGACTTTGAGATAACAGCAAAGCTTTAGAGCATTGTCTTGTTATGATTTGTCTGATCCCATAGAATTTGCTTTAAGTGTTTTTTAATGAAAAATGACCCCTACCTACCATAACTCTTATGTTAGTAGTAGTCAGCCATCTGGAAACCCCCATCTCTATGTTTGACGGCAATAAACGATGACACTGTCAGTCTACTCTTATAAGATTAGAAAGGAGTGTTGTGTTATTCAGTTACTGTTTGTATTCAGTGACCGAAATATAAAAAACTTTTTTTGAAACTGTTACTGTATCAGTGGTTGCTCGTGCTGCAAAATAAGTAAATCAAAGACCACAGTGACCCACCAGGCAGGCCAGTCCTCAAGAAAACTGACGATTGTGAGCAATTATCCATCTGCAGTATTGATTATTGCAAATTAACTAATTGTCAAAGTCTGCCACCTTGGCTTATTGTTTATTCGTTCAACAAACGCGTCTGTAAAGCCCTTTTCCTTGAAGTTCCCTTTGCTTTCTTCCAAACCCTTTTTTTCTTTTTACGTCAAGTTACACAACTTTTGTCTTTTGAAATTTGGAATGATAATTAAAGAGTGGTTGTTACTCAGGCAAGAGGATCATGCTAATTGTTGAAATCTATTTTTTTCCTGGTAAAGAGGGCTGACCATCATTTGCTGGAATTGCGAAACTATCCAAGAACATCAAAATCAACTGTGAACACTCCGTTAGTTTTCACATTTTAATGTGCCTCCAGATGTAGGTCGATATTCACCACTCGAAGGTTTCGAGGTTTTATCCAATAAACTTACGGGTAGGCTACCTAAATACCTATGTGCTAGTGGTAAGTTGGTAGGAGTAATAGCTTTTGACAATCATCTCAGGGAGAATTGCCAGAATCACTTGGGAACTGTAGCAGTTTAAGAATTGTTGGCATTTACAACAATGGTCTTGCTGGCAAGATTCCTGGGGGACTGAGGACGGCATTCGATTTATTATCATTTTTACTATTACGTGGCGATAAGTTTACAGGTGAGCTTCCCGATAAATTGGGTCGGAATCTTTCCCGACTCGAGATTAGTAACAATAGGCTTTCTAGTAAAATTCCTACTGGAGTGAGTTCTTGGAGGTATATGGCTGTCTTTCAGGCCAGGCCAGTAATAACCTCTTTATTGGTACAATTCCAGGAGAATTAACAGCTCTTCCTTCTCTATTGACTCTTTTGCTTGATCAGAACCAACTCTCTGGCTCACTTCCGTCGGATATAATCTCATGGAAGTCACTAACTACTCTGAATCTAAGTCGAAATGGGCTCTCTGGAGAAATTCCTGGGGAAATTGGCTCTCTACCTGGCCTTATCAATTTGGACTTTGTCAGAACACAAATTTTCTGGACAAATTCCTAGTCAAATTGACCACTTGATGCCTACCTCCCTAAACCTCTCTTCCAATCATCTCACTGGGGAAATCCCTAGTGTGTTTGAAAATGGTGCACACGCTAGTAGTTTCTTAAACAATCCTGGTCCCTTTGTAAGAAGCTCACATGTAAACCTCAAATTCTACAGTGTTGTACCGCGGAAATCAAGCAAGGTTTCCTCACAAAATCTTGCTTTGATAGGAAGTGCGTGATTGCTGTCCTTTTGCTGGCTCTGCTATCTTCATTCTTTGTGATCAGAATTTACCACAAGCGAAAACCGCTATTGTCTTCAACGGAGATCACCCCATTCCAGAGGTTAAATTTCAGAGAATCAGATATTCTGTCAAAATTAAGAGAAAGTAATGTGATTGGAAGTGGTGGGTCTGGAAAAGTATACCGAGTTCCTGTCAACCTCTCTGGTGATGTTGTTGCCGTGAAAAAAATTTGGAATTACAGAAAGTTAGACCAAAAACACAAGAAACAGTTTGTGGCAGAAGTTCAGATACTAAGCACAATTAGACATTTGAACATACTAAAACTGCTGTGTTGTATCTCCAATGAGAACTTGAAACTTCTTGTTTATGAGTATCTGGAAAATAGTAGTCGGATCGGTGGCTGCATAATAGATATCAAACGTCAACTCTCTCGGGATCAGTCCATCATATTGTCGTAGACTGGCCCAAGAGGATGAAGATTGCAGTGGGGGCCGCGCAGGGACTATGCTACATACACCATGACTGCTCACCCCCATTATCCATCGGGACATGAAATCAAGCAACATCCTGCTAGATTCTGATTTCAATGCCAAAATAGCTAATTTTGGTCTAGCTAAGATCCTGATCACGCACGGAGAACTTGGTACAATGTCATCTGTGGCTGGCTCTGTTTAGGTACATTGCTCCAGGTGATAAATCTTACCATTATTAGATTTGCTTCTTCTTGAAGTTGAAATTCAGTTGATTAATTCTTTTTTAGCTTCTGAATCCTTGTTGGTTGAAGAGTTTCGTCCTAACCTTTGCGCTTCTAACTTGGAATGCAGAGTATGCACAAACAACAAAAGTGAATGAGAAGACCGACATTTATAGCTTTGGGGTCATCCTTTTGGAACTAACAACTGGAAGAGAAGCTAATTATGGCGATGAGCACACGCCTCGCCAAATGGGCATGGCGCCAGTTTCAAGAAGGCAATCCTATATCTGATGCTTTGGACGAGGAAATCAAGGAGCCTAGGTATCTGGAAGAAATGAGGCGGGTATTCAAACTTGGGTTCATTTGCACGAGCACATCAGCTTCTGCTAGGCCAAGCATGAAGACGGTTTTGGCAAATCTTAACCAACGGTCCACATATTTCCAGAGAGAAAAATGATAGAAAAAGCAAGCATGATGTGATTCCACTTCTCAAGAATTCAAAGCGTGAGAGAATGTCTGAAAGAGATGATGATAATTTGGAATCTTTTTGCGTAAATTTACTTCACATGGTCGAACGAATATCAGGATAGTTAGACACCAATCAAATTGGTTTGAGGCAAATAAATATGTTATGCCAGCACTGAAGGGCAACTAGAATTATAATCGATCCCTTACGATTTTGGTGCAGCATGCACCTGAGGAACAAATTATATAACTTGGACCAATATGTAAATAAATAAACAAAGATCATTTGTCAACAATTTGAGGCAGTGTCGCATTTCCATTGCAAATTTTCTCTGTTGTGTTTCTGGAATTTTGCAAGGCTAACACTGAGCACAGCACCCTCTAATAATAAAGTCCACCATCGATTAAATCCCTCTTTTATTGAAGAGTGAATATTCCGTAGAGTAACAACTCAAAAATAAAAAATAAAAAAATATATAGAGTTTGCGTCCGCCATCCTTTCAGATTTAGGACCCGACATTTTCAGGTTGTTTGTTTTTAAGAAAGCAGTTTTGTGTTTCACATTTATTTCTGAGGAGCAGCCAAATAAGTAAAAAAACATATCAAAGAGAAGAAAAGTCCTCCCAGTCCATGCATTGCAGGCTGGTCCACGAGAAAAACAAAGGTTCTAACCTGAGAAAGACTTCAAACATCATTGGTTTTTAAGCCTTCAACTTTTGACGACCTCACATTAATTGCCTGTCCTCGTCAACGGATGCCTCTTTCCAATGTAGCCCTGTGAAGATGTATTTGTGTTTGTTGCTTGTTGTAGGGTCTAGGAGCTGCATGAGTTCATACTTTTCTTCTCTTCTCTCGCAACCATCTATCATTAATCGTACCTAAGACTAAAAGTTTCAGCCTCAATTAATGTTGGCAACAAATAAATGTAAGAAAGAGCTGTATTTTGGAGGGTACATTTCCTTGCCACTAAGCCTTCTTCATTAGCATAATGTTAGGGTTTTGCATGCTGTTCTTTGCTTTGGATTTATATATTTTGAGTTCCAGGTTAAATGAGATTAAGTTAGTGTTTATTTTATTTTCTTTTTTTTTTTTATCAAGAGTTGAATGTTTAAATCGAAAATATTTTATTTTTAATCTGAAATTAAAATATAAATATTAATTTAATTAACTTTTTACTAGAAAACATCTCAAAATTAAAATTTTTATATTTATGTTCTTATTTTAAACGTTACATAAACAATCAAACTTGATAAAAAAATTTAAAATAAAAAAATTATTTATATGCAAACAAAAATTTGATATTATATAAAAATTAAATATGTATTTTTTTTTCAATTTGTAACACAACGCAAATAGATTTAAATTAAAATAAAATAAAAATATCAAGGTATTTTAATAATTAAAAAAATTATATGCATACACAAAAATTTAATAATAATATTTTAATTAAAAAAGCATGATGACTGAATTTGAACTAAGAGTCAATATATATATAAATATAGACGTGTTTTAAAAAAAAAAATGATATGTTTTGTTGAATCTATTAAGACTAAAGAATATATAATCCCTTATTTTTCTTAATCAATTAATTTTATTGTTACATTTCCTAATAGATGATTGTTTAAGTCTAATACTACGTTGAAATTGCTGATCAGTGCTAATTTAACAAATAAATTACATGGGGTTTAATATGTTTTTGGTTACCAATCATTCCATAAACTCAAACTAGACAATATAACATTATCAAGGGGCCAAAATTTTTATGTATTAACTATAAATATTTTATATGATTAAGTTGTGAGATCTTAGGTTAAGGAGATATATGTATAATATATATCATTTTCCGAGCAGCCAAACAAGAAAAGATCAAAGAGAAGAAACTTCCTCTAAGACCATGAAGGCTATGGCTCATGAGCGATTGCCTTTGCCCTCTTGCGAGGGGTAACTGCTGGTAGACCAAGACTTCAAATTTCATTGGCCTAAAATGATTCTAGTCATTAACATTACATGTACTAGGCATAGCAAATATTGACTTGTAATAACAACATTGGACCGCCAAATAAGTACGGTCACTGAAATGCATGAAGAACAAGCCACATATAGACCTCCATTAGCTAACAGAGCAACAAACCAACCCTTCCAAAATGTGTAAAACAACCCCAACATGTCTCCGAAACCTACTGTACACCCTTCTTCTTCTCTTCCTGGGTCATGCAAACTCCCAAATCTATGATCAAGAACACGTAGTTCTGTTGAAACTAAATCAACACTGGCAAAATCCACCGCTCATTAGCCACTGGACCACATCAGACTCCTCGCACTGCACCTGGCCTGAAATCTTCTGCACTGATGACTCAGTCACTGAACTAGACCTCTTCAACATGAGCATCAATCAAACAATCCCACCCTTTATTTGTGACCTCAAGAATCTCGCCAAACTGGACCTTCATTTAAACTATATTCTAGGCCAATTTCCAACAGTTCTCTATAACTGTTCTAAGCTTCAGTACCTAGACCTCTCTCAAAATTACTTTGTGGGCTCAATTCCTGATGATATTGATAATTTGTCTCGACTGCAGTTCCTTTACCTCGGCGCCAATAATTTTTCTGGGGACATTCCAGCCAGTGTTGGGCGGTTAACGGAGCTTAGGGAGCTCGCGCTTTTTCAGAACCAATTTAACGGCACTTTCCCATCAGAAATCGGCAATCTCCAGAATCTTGAATTTTTGGGATTGGCATACAACAGAAAGTTCGTGCCATCAAGGTTGCCTTCAAATTTCACACAACTGAAAAAGCTCAAAACTTTGTGGATGACTGAAACAAATTTAATGGGTGAAATCCCTGAAATGATTGGTAGCATGGCAGCGCTTCAGATTTTGGAATTATCGGTAAATAATTTGACTGGGAAAATCCCCAGCGATGTATTCATGTTGAAGAATCTGAGTCACCTGTTACTTTATCAAAACATGTTGTCTGGGGAAATTCCTCGGGCTGTTGAATCATTGAACTTGACTGTGATCGATCTCTCGCAGAACAATTTAACGGGGAAAATACCAAATGATTTTGGAAAGCTTGACAAATTGTTGAACTTGAGTTTGATGTTCAATCAATTATCTGGCGAAATCCCTGAAAGCATTGGGCGTATCCCAACATTGAAAGAGGTCAAATTGTTTAACAACAATTTATCAGGTGAACTGCCCCCAGACTTTGGTCGATATTCACCACTCGAAACTTTCGAAGTTTCATCCAATAAACTTTCAGGTAGGCTGCCTGAACACTTATGTACCGGTGGTAAGTTGGTAGGAGTAATAGCTTTTGACAATCATCTCAGTGGAGAATTGCCAGAATCGCTTGGGAAATGTAGCAGTTTAAGAATTGTTAGGCTTTCCAACAATGGTTTTACAGCAAAGATTCCTGAGGGGCTGTGGAAAGCATTCAATTTATCATTTTTACAAATAAGTAACAATAAGTTTACAGGCGAGCTTCCTGATAAATTGGGTTGGAATCTTTCCCGACTCGAGATCAGTAACAATAGGTTTTCTGGTAAAATTCCTAATGGAGTGAGTTCTTGGAGGAATCTGGTTGTCTTTCAGGCTAGTCATAACCTCTTTACTGGTACAATTCCAAGAGAATTAACAGCTCTCCCTTCTCTATTGATTCTTTTACTTGATCAGAACCAACTCTCTGGCTCACTTCCATCAGATATAATCTCATGGAAGTCACTAACTACCCTAAATCTCAGCCGAAATCGGCTCTCTGGAGAAATTCCGGAGGAAATTGGCTCTCTACCTGGCCTTATCAATTTGGACTTGTCAGAAAACCAATTTGGCGGACAAATTCCAAGTCAAATTGGCCACTTGATGTTCACATCCCTCAACCTCTCTTCCAATCATCTCACTGGGGAAATACCAAGTGTGCTCGACAATAGTGCATATGACAGTAGTTTCTTAAATAATCCCGGTCTCTGTGCAAGAAGCTCATATGTAAAACTCAAAATTTGCAGTTTAACGCCGCGGAAATCAAGCAAGGTTTCATCTCAACGTCTTGCTTTGATATTAAGTGTTGTGATTGCAGTCTTTTTGCTGGCTCTTTTATCTTCGTTCCTCATGATCAGATTTTACCGCACTAGAAAACATGTGGTGTCTTCGACGGAGATCACCGCATTCCAGAAGTTGAACTTCACAGAATCAGACATTCTGCCAAATTTGACCGAGAGTAATGTGATTGGAAGGGGTGGGTCTGGAAAAGTGTACCGAGTTCCTGTCAGTCGCTCACGTGAGGTTGTTGCCGTGAAAGAGATTTGGAATGACAGAAAGTTAGAACAAAAACACGAGAAACAATTTCTAGCAGAAGTTCAGATACTGAGCACAATCAGGCATTTGAACATAGTAAAACTGCTGTGTTGTATTTCCAATGAGAACTTGAAACTTCTTGTTTATGAGTATCTGGAAAATTGTAGCCTGGACCGATGGCTGCACAAGAAGAATCAAATATCAACTCTCTCAGGATCAGTCCATTATGTTGTCCTGGACTGGCCCAAGAGGATGAAGATTGCAGTGGGCGCTGCACAGGGCCTATGCTACATGCACCATGACTGCTCACCCCCCATTCTGCATCGAGACATGAAATCAAGCAACATCCTGTTAGATTCCGATTTTAATGCCAAAATTGGTGATTTTGGTCTAGCTAGGATCTTGATCAAGCACGAAGAACTTGAAACAGTGTCATCCGTGGCTGGGTCCTTTGGGTACATTGCTCCAGGTGATAAATCTCACAAATATTAATTTAGTTGATTATTTTTGTCTGACATTTTTGAAATATTTACATTGATGGAAGAGTTTCATCTAAAGCTTTACACTTCGAACTCGCGCAGAGTATGCTCAAACAGCAAAAGTAAATGAGAAGACCGACATTTATAGCTTTGGGGTCATCCTCTTGGAACTAACGACAGGAAGAAAAGCTAATTATGGCGATGAGCACAGATGCCTCGCCAAATGGGCGTGGCGTCAGTTTGAAGAAGGCAATCCTGTTGTTAATGCTTTGGATGAGGAAATCAAGGAACCTTGCTATCTGGAAGAGATGAGCCGAGTATTCAAACTTGGGGTCATTTGTACCAGCACGCCACCTTCTGCTAGGCCAAACATGAAAATGGTTTTGCATGGCTTACTCAACCATTCGCCTATTTTTGCAGAAAGGAATGATGGACGCGATTATGACGCTACTCCTCTCCTTCAGAATTCAAAGCGTGATATAATGTCTGAAAGAGATGATGCTAGTTTCGCATCATTAGTGTAATTTTACTTTGCATGGTCGAATATCATGATAGACAGTTAGGACCGATCAGCTTTGTTTTAGATGTAAACAAGAATATGCCTCTACTTGAGAGCAATCAGTTCTATTTAACTAATCCCCATGATTGAGTTGCAGCATCCACTCGAGGAACAAATGATACAAACTTGGACCAGTCCAGAAAATTTGAAAAGAAGTAAATAAGTGGATATAATTTTTCACCCCGGCCGCCAAGTATTTCCATTGCAAAATTTATTCTCTTCCATTTGCTGGAATTTTTTAAGACTGAAGGACAACTGAGTTGAGCTCCTATTAATAAATCGATTACCATTATGCTGCTATCAATCGAATCCAGTTTTATTTGAAGAGTGAAAATTCCATCAAATGTAACAACTCAGAAGGAAGAGTTTACATCTTCCATTTTATTCTTTTATTGAGGAGAATTCATGCTGTACCCATGTACCAACATAGTTCCACGGCGTTTGGGTAAAAATGAACAAAGACCCAGGATTATAGGCCAGGTTTGGCCAGTATCCAGGCATACTGACTGCACATTTGATCCGTCAATTATACACTCCACAAAAACGTAAATTAAAGAATTTTTACCTGCAACTCTTGTACTGGTTGTGGAGAACTCCAAAACAAGCCTTAGGAAGTCAAAACGAAAAAATGAAGAAATATACAAAGCCTAAATTGTTGTGTATACTTTGGGACATTTTTCAAGACTCTTCAAGGTATTGGGAGTGAGAGGCTGCAAGGAGTGCAGCTCCAATGCCTGATCCATCATTGGAATGCTCTATGATGAGAGTCTTGGAGACTTCCTCTCCCAGCAACTCCTTGAGCGTGCTCTCCAGGTCAGTACTGAATTTAGTGTAGTGCTCAAACAATCCTCCATCCACTGCTATTACTGACTTCTGCTTTTCCCCATCTTTTAACGTGTCTCTCCCTAATTTCTTGAGGATGCCTACAATTCCTGCAGCAGATATGCGGGCACCCCGTGCTGCAACCATGTCACAGAGTTTAATAATAACTTTTCTTGTCTTCAGAGAGGTACCAGATATCTGACATGTAAAGACAAGAACAAGACAACACGTAAGATACAAACAATTTTGTTTCTTACACAAAATTGCAGTTCAGCAAGTGGGAGATCTCTGTGTCCTTATATAAAATTCGCTTGGAAGAAACAACATTGTTTTCCGGCTCAATCATCACTTTATCTCAACAACAAATTTGTCCCAGGAAAATGTACAGATATAAGTAGGTCTCTTGGTATGCACTTTTTCTGATCAAGCAAAAAATATTTTGAAAGCAAGTAAAACCTTGAAGTAATCTATTAGCCGGATAACACTATTTGTGTCCAACTGGGTGTGTATATATAGTGACAGAGTTTAATACCTCCAATATATCCTTTAACTTCTTCCCAACCACTCTCAAATCAGGAGACGTGTCATGATGCATTGCTGACATGTCAGGAGTCCTACATATGTCACAAGTAAGCATATCAGCTGAGCAAGCACACCAATAGCAAAATCAATGGGCGCAGCTATTCACACAGGAAAACAATTACTCCATGAAAATATCAATTTATGTAAAAGAGACCAGAAAACACATGGCACAAAGATGCTTAAACATGGAGCACAAGACAGAGTCCATTAACAGATAAAAATTCTAGGTAAAAACACAAATATGAATAGCAGGTTTGATTTGGTTTAGATACATAGAATTGGATTACAAAACAAGGATTGGGTGGATGGGGCTCCTAATACATTGAAACTGTAGAATCCCAAGAATAATTGGATTCAATCAAGTAATTCTGAATCTAGTGACCTTATAACCAATAAGTTTCCAATTACAGGTTACATATTTGACTAGCCATGTCATTCTTCCATGGAACAGGGTACATTTGTTGAACTACTGCAAGCATGAATAATGAAAAATTCACCATTATCAATACTTGTTTAAGTTTTAATACCAAGACGAGATTACAGGGTTGAACTCAATAGCAGATACTCACAATCAGTAAAGACACACCTCAATATGAATGGAATTTTCAGCTTTGGTGGAACAGTATCACCAAAAAAGGCAGCTTCTTCTGCCATCCTGCACAAGACTCTGCGTACAATTTCTCCCAAATACATACCAGAAATCATTTTTTCAAAAATCTGCAAGAAACAGTTGGTAGTAGCATGAGTGTCCATGAAGCCATTTATATAAGTAATGATGTCATGGAACCAGGAAATGGAAGTGTGTCTAGCACCTGTTCTCCTGGGTTCAAACTCTCAACATCCAGTGCCTGATCATATTCTGTTACTGGAAGGTGTGATGATCCAAAGTTACCCCACTCCATGTTGATAACCTATGTGAATGAAGATAGTTTCAGAACTATAATATAGTTTACCATCAAAAGATCACATTTAAGATACAGATTATCAGCTACAAGTTACTGACCATTTCCCCTGATTTTGGTAGAAGACCACGCCACTTGGGAATTGCACGTGCTCGCTCCACATATGCTGCATTAGTTCCGGTACCTAAGATTACAGCAGCAATGACATCTTGGTTGTAGTATCTACCACCAGCTAACGTTCCGATGGTGTCATTCACCTGTGTTAGCTCATGTCAAGGAAACCCCAGGATCAGAAGAGATACATTTGAAATAAAAGCAAACATCTTATATCAGACTACATCTTGAATGAAATTCCTTCACCCAAAAAAAAAAAAAAAAGCTAATCAGAGTACCGAAAAGTCGAACAAATTGGGCTTACCAAAGCTGACACACGCATGTTAAGGCCAATTCTTTCCATGGCTTTAGTCAATTCTCCTACTACATCCTCTCCAACCTATAACAGCCAAAAGAAAATCAAACAACACTAAATGTCAAGAAATAGACCCAGTAAGAATTTAAATATAAATTTGTCTAGGCCATGGTATAGTGAAATCTGCATGATTTCAATATTAGAGTAGAATACTCTCCAACATGGCATGCATTCCAGACCAGCCCCACATGGATCTACTTGCACTGCTGTTATGAATATATTGCCTGCCTATCACGCTCAAGAGCATTGTCCACAGAGAGCAAATGTGCAATAGAAACAAAACACATCCACCATGCTGACACCCTCGTATTGCATGGCTACTAACAGGCATGCAACAGATAAGGGTTGTACATGTGATCCCCACTACCATGTTATTGCTAGCAGTTGACGAGTTCAACTAACACAAAGATGTGATTCTAATAAACAAGAAAAAAAAAAACAGAAAATGAACATTGAAGTGTCCATATGCTCAAATTAAAAGGCTATTCGTCCTAAAATGATAGCAGCAGAACTGGATGGTTTGCAATCCCCAAGACCACGGCATTTATTTGGTGTTTGTTCTTCAAAAAATGACACTTTTGAACAGTTTGCACAAGATCATGCAATATGTCTATAACGGAAATCCTTAATAGCATCTAACATCATCAAGGGCATTTCATGAGTAACCATGTACAGAAAAGAAAGTAAATAATAAATGCTCTAAAAAATATCATCACCACAACACATAACTTCTTCCACTACCAGGTTCAATAACACATTATGAATCAGAAATTATCCGGTATATTGGATTATTGAAAGAAAGATTTGAGAGGATATAAAGAATCAACAACTTGCTTTATATGGCACATGAAATACCCAACACCCAACCCAAAAGCAAACACACAAATTTGGAATGCTCACTTTTCTTATATGGCAGTCGGGTTCAGTGGTAGCAATGAGGGTTCTAAAGCATTCCTCATTGCCCCATTGGATTCTTGTTCATAAATTGCAATGTTTGCAGATACTGCACAGAATGTGCAGAAAATTTCCAGCTTGGGAAACAATCTCTAATTTCTGATTAAAAAAATGGTAGTTCGTTATTGAGAAAGGATACCAGGAGAAACCATGTATGCAGAATCGGAGTCAGACACAATAAAACTTATTTATCAAATTATATGAAATAATCCTTAGTTCTGACAGGCGCTCAATCTACACAATCAAAAGCCAGAAACATTACAAGGAACCACACATAACAATCACAGGATCATTGTAAAAGAAATACAAGTCTTCTGGTTATAAGGATCAACCGCATTTTCCACAGAGGAAAGAATAATTTACAAAAACTTTTATTGTACAGAGAAACTACCAGCAGAATAGAAACAGCTACTAACTTCTTTTGATTATGAAAAATTCTCTGAAGTATGATATTAATGTTCAAGAATGAACCGAGGCCAAAAACATCATCAATATCTGTAGATTTAAATTTCAGGATCATCCTAAAAAATTTGTGAAAATGAGAGTTAAGGTAAGTAGGATTAACCGTGTCTTTTATAGAAAAGCCCTTGGTCCATTTTATAAGATTCCCGGAAGATATTGATGTTTGCTTTACTGGAAACGAGAAGGTAAAACCCAACTCTCTCTGCCTACCAGGTGAAACATGTAATCCTTCACCTTCTGTGGCAACAAACTTTGCAAGTGCTGCAGCAATATAGTCAAATAATTCCTGAAATCACCACCATTAACAGAAACTCGGAGCATGAACCAACCTGCACTAGGTTAAATTTTGTTAAGGATGGTTTGAGAAAGACACTCACATGCGAACTCCCATTCATCAAATGTGGAGGAATTGAAGCTTCCTCAAATTCTTGTTTGACAACACGGCTTTCTTTGCCACCCAATTGTACACGTAGGACACGGAAGTTTGTGCCACCAAGGTCCAATGCATAATACAAGCCCTTCTCATCCCTGTAGAATAGAAATGGAAGTGCCATGATTGTCCAACAAAATTATCAGCAGAATAAAAGATCCAAACACCTAAAATTACGTCTCCACCAGATAAAAATAAAAATAAAAATAAAAAGCCAAGCATGGAAAATCAAATTTTTCCCCTACTTAAGAAATACTAGCAGCTTCTCTATTTTAAATTTTCCATTTTTTATTTTATTCATTCTTTTCATTTTTAACATACTTCATCCGCAAAATCTTATGATAGTTTATAAAGAACCCCTAATCCCCAGGCAACTGGTTGAGTTCCCCTGCAAAGAGTAGCTCATCGACAAATTTCTTAAAGCAAGGTCCTTTACCCTCTAAGACTGATCAGCTAACAACACAAAATAAGAGAAATACTTCTCAGTCATGGCAATCCTCTCATCCCAGTCAATCAGCAAAAATAACACAAGTAAAGAACCTCAAATAAGAAATTACAATATAATGTAAATTACCAAACAGAATATAAATTACATTGTTAAGAGTACAAATGAATTTGCAAATTTGAGACTTTTTGTAAAGAGAAAAAACAAGGAAGTCATATCAGATAAAACATAACAGCCACCTTATATAAAATAAAAAGGCCATATTACTTGAGAATAAAATCAAACATGGCAATTAGAACTGGAACTTCACAAATTGTGTCCAATCAACATCTGAGACAAATTCAATTTGTTTATCTGTCAAAGCGTGAAATTACATTCCACTTAGATATTCTCTTAAAAGTGCCAAACTCTGTTAAACCAAACCGTCATGTTATTATATAAACAGCCAAAAGCGAATGAATCATAGCTAGGAAATTGTCCGTCCTAAACTATAGGGAAAGCCATAAGGGCCTGAAGACATGAGCTTAAGAAGCAGAAAGTAGTGAATATTTAGATGGCAAGCTATATATCAAAAAAGTAAAGAATAAAAATTATAAAAAAAATTAACCCCAATGACATTATAAAAAAGTAAAAGTGGGTATAGAGAAGAATGACAAAAGAGGGAAAAGGCAATGTTAGGCAACTGGAAAGCGAATGCTAGATTCACTATGTAATATCAACACAACACAAATGGAATTCGCCAAATCTCAATCAAATCTAAAAGTAAGTTTTGAGATTGAAAAGCAACAATCTTTCCAGTAAGTTTTGAGATTGAAAAGCAACAATCTTTCCAAATCAGAAATTTCCATTGGAACCATTAAGCGGACCAGTTTTCATCAAATTTTGAATGAACCACATTATAGGAATGTTTCTTTTGGAAAAATAAAATAAAAATAAAAATAAATTAAACAAGATTCTTTCTTATGGTGGAATTGGATAAGAATATGAGAACAGTCGTTTCTCCAGAAAGCTTAGAAGCTTTAAAACAATTATTAAAAAAAATGTTCGAAGGTCTAAAATTTAATTTACCAATTTAAACCGAATACAAAATCTCTAATCCCATAAGGAGAAGAAAACAAAAAAAAAAAAAGCTATCAAAACATAAAAACTCAAAACATTGAATGGATTGTAATTTTACTGCACCAATCAAATTAATAGAAAAACAACTCCAACAAAGAATAACTACAACTTCTAATCACAGCCCTCAAAAAATGTCCTGAATGAAGATAAATAAACCAAACAACCACTTAAAATACCCATGAACAAAAATAAAATAAAAAATTGAAACCCAACAATAAGGGAAAAAGAAAAGATTTATTTTTGCGAGTGTATGCGCATTACCGACCAAGAGGGAAATTTATCTACCCATCAAACACTAAATTAAACATGATTAGACCAGAACAATTAAAACAAAAACAACTCAATAAATGACTAATTACCTTTATAATCACAGTAAAAAAAATGTCTTTAATAAATAATAACAAATAAACAAACATATTTTTAAAAAACTCCGATGACATAGGAAACAAACAAATAAAGGTTTCGATTTTCCTTTTTGTGTGTGTGGGTGTGGGGTACCCACCCTGTAGGGAGATTATCGACGTAGCTGACGAGCATCTTAAGCTCACTGCCACCCTCCGACGCCAGGCCAGCGTGCATCTCAACGGTCATAGCATCGGCTATCTGTCTCAGCTTCCCAATAGGCGTCTCACACTTCTCCTCCATCTCTTCCAATATAGCCACGGCCCTGGCCCACCTCCCTGAACTCTTTATCCTATGCCTCACCACCAACGCAGCCGCCACCGCCGCGCATACCGCCGCCGCCGCCGCCGCCGCTTTCCTCATCACCACTCAGAAAAAAGTAACGCAAAAATGAACAAACTTTTCACTTGACTTTGGGTTAAAAGCCTTGGTTGCTTCGAATTCAATTCGAAGAGTTGTATTGACTTGAAGTTTACAGAAACCCTGGATCGAGCTACAAATTGGAGCTAAACGAGGAAGAGAATAGAAAAAAAGAAAAAAAAAATCTGTCTGCTTACTCAATATAAATTTTATATTGTTTTCTGTTCATTGCATTTTGCCTCATTTTATACAGCGAGGAAGACAAATGAAACTTGTTGGTCTTATACCGGAGGAGATAATCCATATATACTGCTCACTGTTTTAGATCAGAATTACGATAATGACCTGTCTATCAGAAATTTCTTTTCAGATTTTTATTTTATTAATATCTGGGAAAAACATCTACGGACACGACACGATTTATGTACTTGTTCAAGATTACGGATGGCACAGTTTTCGACACGTGTAATGTTGGAATTGAAGCAGCCTACATGCTTTGGATTATATTTAACAATGGTTCAACCCGAAATATTATATGCTTGTTGGGTGGGGTATAAATTTATTTCAATAAATATGAATGATAAGATGAGTGCTGGATTTTACCAAGGCAATTTAACTTAAAACATATCTTTGACTTTAACGATGAGTTGGAAAGTCAAAAACACATCCGCAAGTGAGCAAAATTTAGCAAAGTCATTAACAAATAAATAGGTCATTAGATTGGACCAAATTAAGGAGATAATAAAAAGGATTAATTAACCGTAACATGTCCAAATTTTGACTGAAATTGATGTCTCAAAATTGACCAAATTTTGGTTGGAATATCTACTTAAATCCGAGTCAGCATCTACTCACCAGGTCATCATCCATTTCGGGTTTGCAAGTCGGTTACGAGTTGTAGGATTCACCAAATTTGCAATTCAATGAATCAATCAATTAATCCTAATACCCAATTAACTATTAAGTATTAGCTTTACAAACACGTTGTTGTGTTTCAAAAGAATTTATAAACACAAGGTTAGGAGACATGTGGGAGGTTTTGATAGTTGGGGAAAGGGTCCAGTCCACCTCCATTGGTTAGAGAGTTGTCAATGCTTGGACGGTTAGATTTTGAGTGGATTGGTTCCATAAAAGAAGGAATCAAAAAGTGATCCTCAGCCTTTGCCTCAGCTTCAAGCCAATCTGTATCTCTTTGTTCCATACCCAATGAAAAGGATCGGTTGCTCTGAAGCCAAATCAAGATCAAAGAATGGCCTTCCAAACGTCTGGATTTGGTAAGGTTTGGTTCTTATCACATTTCCTTCCAAGCATCTGTTAGTGGTAACATGTGAGCAAGTACGTGTCAATTTGTACAGGATGGTGACTTCGCTTCTGAGTGGAGTCAAATCAAACAAACATATACAATCATACCTTCCACATAAAGTTACTGAATCATTGGAACGGAAAGCACTTCGAAAATTATTCTCCAAGGTGGCATCGTGTTAATGCATAATTGGGATGAAACCCACGTCAAATTTCCCCTAACATACGTTCTACTTGATAAGGATAACATACCCTGCCTTTAAAATACACATCTCAGATAGTAACATGGAAGAAGAATCAATCCATCTTATCTTTTTAACTGTTGACGATATTCCAGTTTTATAAGCCAGTTCGTTGATTCTATTTCCATTCCTTTCCTTTCCTTTCCTTCCCTCTAGTTCTAGCTTGCTCTCTCTTCTTTGACCAAATACAAGTGGTTGTTTGATCGTCTGACTTGTGCGTGATCAAATCGACTACAAACCCACAAGTTTAATTTGAAACAGTCGACTAGTTTGCACCAAGTGTTCGTCCTTAGACGGTGTTGAGAGTGAGGAGAATTCAGATAAAGGATATCTGTTTTAAGAGAAAATGAAAGAAACTTGAAGAGAAAGAAACAGAGAAAATAAGCTGAATATTTCGAATTCTCATTAACTAAAGAACAATTACACAAGATCAGTATTTTTACAAGCTAATGAGCAATCTAGAAAATCTACTAACAAATCTAACAAACTCAAATCTGATTCATTAATACAGCGGGCCAGATAACAGACTTCACAGCATTTCTTCGGTTCATATTCTTTGCTAACAGACTCCCACTGATTCTGCCAACTCAGCACCTTCCAGCTCAGCAAACTAACTAGAATTACAGTTAATAAACTGTTAACCTGCAGCAGCTTATGGCAGCTCAAAGCATATATCCTTCAACTGAGAATCAGAAAGAACTTTCATGAAACAAGATGTTGAGTAAAAAATGATAAAGTTTGTGATTGTAAGGGAGCGACAATGGCATGATTAAGACTAGAATTCAGTAGGCTAAAAGTTTATGACCATTACTTCTTAAAGGTGCTCTACATGTTTAAACACTCACATGTCAGTGCTATTGGAGACCTTATCAAGCAATTTGAGGAAAAATGACAGGGCTGAAATGCATAACCAATCTTCTACTGCTCTGTAAAAAAGATCTACAGCTCTGCTTGCAAACTATTAAGAAACAGTAAATTATCCAGCTAGTTCTTTGCGAGTTGGAACTACAGGCACAAGAAAATTGCCAAATGGTGAATCAAAAATTATAAAGCTTGAAATGCGACCCTCTTGTTGTGCTTGTGCAACTGCAAAATTTTTTTCTTGTTGAATCCTGGCGTTGATTTCATTAGTTTGAGCCACTGGAACCTGCAAATCCAAACACATTATAAATCATAATGCTTAAACGATAATATAGGATACCATGTGAAACTTCCAAAAGAAAATAATTACTCTCATATGACTTGTGAATGTTGCATCGCTGCCTTTTTGTGCAGTAGATAAAGAAACAGTCCTGCAGAAAGGGAGAAGCAGTTTCAAGAGTTTGGGATGACAACTAATTGCGAAAGAAGAACTCATGCTTAGCTCATAGCATCAAATGAAGAACGTCTAATCCACATCGCTCATAACTGGTCCAATAATTTAAAACTCCCAAGTACACACTGAATGCTATTCTAAGACACTTTGTACTGATGCCAGTAAAAATACAAATTAGAATCCTCCTCCAATACGACTTATTCTCTTGTTGTGTTTTATTTTATTAACAACAACCTATACTTGTTAAGTTAGAAGCTTATATCAGTAGATAATTCTGGTCTGTAAAAGAAAAGAAAAAAATATTGTAACCAATTTTGAAACATAAACTAGTTCAGTTATTATAAATAGAAAGGTTGTAGAGTTGTTATGAAGCAAAATCCAATAACAAATTCGTCAAGATGTGGAGCACTTGTGTAGTGAAGCAAAGAGGTAGTTTGTAAATATAAAATGAACAAAAAGTGGTTAAGGGGAAATTCACTCTGACTAACTCTCGAGTTCCAATTCTACTAACTCTTTAACCAATTCCAACTATTCATTAGAGTGGGTAATGGAATTCTAAGGCTTTGTTTGGGATTGAAGTGTTGTGGCTTTGATGTTAAATATTAGAGGAAAAGTGAGCGGCTCCCACCAAAAGTTGATGTTACCAAATATTTTAACTATTGCGCTTTCAAGTCATAGCATAAGTTTAGCAATCCCAAATGAAAACTAAGTTTAGTGATTCAATTTCAAAGTCATATCTCCAGTGGAATTTGAAGCATATAGACAAACAAACCCGAACCCCTCAACTATACAAAGAAAAGAACTCAATTTCAATCCTCAAATTCCCGAGTCTATTTTTATTACTAAGTTCATTTGATTCAATTAATCATGCAATCATATATTCATGTTCTAGGTGGATATATATAATTCCATATCATAAATTTTTGAGCCACTGCAGATGTATTCTAATGATTTTTTATTTCATCTTCAGAAAAATTACAATAAATAGAGAGCTTAATAATAAGACAAGGGTTTGTTTGGAGCATAGATAGCATTATTTTTGGAGACAATTAAGAGCCAAAAACGTCCTAAATTTCCAAGACTTGAACATTTAAGCTATGGCATTCGTTCCTGATGAAATTACAAAGTCTAATGAGTACTGGTATTTGAAATTCAGTAGCCTATTATTCAGTACAAGATCAACAGGTATGTCACACACGATCCCCCTTACCATTACCAGAAATAGGTTCAATTTTGAGTTTATTTAACGAAGGAAAAACACATATCACAAAAAAAAAAAAAAAAACCACACGTAAGAGATTACCCGCGAGACGATGGCTAATTCATCTTTCTCCTCTTCGGTTCGGGTGCCGTTTTCGCCAGTCGCGTCCCACAGAAGCCCAAAGAACAGCTGGGCAGCCGCCAAGTGTGTTTTCCCAACGTCGGCTTACTGAATTGTAAAATCTTTTGGATGATCCATGTAATTAAGCCTATAAGATCTAACCCTTTGCATCAAACAATTTGTGGGTCACTGGTGAGCCTGGGACGTCATAGGTAGCCTGCTTAGCCCAGACTCAATTTACTCCTTCACTAGATCACTTCTTTCCATCTTGGTTGATGGTTACTGTACTAAGAACTAGACGTCAGTGTCTTAGCATTATTTATTTGGGATTGTCAATAGATTTTCAGGCTCTCTTATCGCAAGATAATGAAGGACAATCTGTGTGTAATGGACAATTACAAGATATAAACTAAATTCATCATTTTTCTTATACTACTTTATGAGATTTTACCATGCCTTATTTGTTTATTTATTTTTGTATAGATACTATTAAGGCCAGGCCAGCCCAGATATTTACTTTCATAATAGGAAGAAAAATTACTCCAAAAAAAATGAGGGTTGTGGTTTCATCTATGAGAGTATGTGTTTATGCCCATACGTACATATGTACGCGTGTGTCTATTAATATTAGAATTTTTTTTATTTATATAGATGTGTTGTTTTTATTATTTATTTTAATTCCAATAACCATATTAACTTAACATTACAGTTTTTAACTGAAGAGTTTGAGGTGTAATAAACTATGAAAAAAGCTGGTGGCTAGTGGAATTGTCATATGCAAGTTTTGCCAATTGTAGTTTGTTTTTGGTGTCTAGTAAGAAAACGTAAAATATATTAAATCTTGCCTCTCTAAACATGAGTACATGCAGATATTTGCCTTGCAAGGAATCACAGATAAACATGTACTTCAGGATCAGGATTTCTGGGAGCATGCAACATACATACACGTGTTGGAAGATGTGAAAGAAGGAGTGGTATATGATTTGAGGTACAATACGTACCCTCTTTCTCTTGTCTAATGAATAGCAAGTTGCAGGAGACAGAATCTAAATCAAATGGTATCAGGACGAAAACGGAAGGAAGGAGAAAATACAGAACACGCCCCCGGTTATAGAAACTCAAGAAGTGGGTTCATAGAGGAAAGTGTCAGAAAGAGAAAAATTCATTTTAATTTGTGGGTCACACTCACTCACTGCAGCAGGATGACTCTGCTCTATCTCTCTCTCTCTCTTCTTTATGTCTGATTCTGAACCAAAACCACAGAAGACGATGCAGTCTCTCCCTCGAAAACAAAATATATTTATAAGAAACGACAATATCAATGTCAATTACACACAACTCAACTTGCCTGCCTCACGGACAGAAGAAAGCGAGAGAGAGAGACAGATACCCGCACAGATTAAGGGAGTAAATTTTATTTATCTATGGAGAAGAGGACTATGTCTCCTTTCTTCCATCCGTTTGTGAAAATGCCAACGGACCTCATTCGTCCCTGTTAGTCCTCCCATTCATCACGTACGCATCCGCATTGAACTCTTTTCTATTTTGCCAACTGTAGTTAATTTTATTTATTTTTCTCAAAGCAATACTCCCACAAAAGGCAAACCAAAAATATGACGGCGGCTGAAACCGCAAAAGGCAGCAACAGCGAAATTTGGCAGTCAATCTCAGTTATAGCTTGGCAGAGTTACTTTTGATGACGTGACCAGATTTTGCAGGGTCAAATGTTGCGTAGATAGATTTGATCAGCATATGGAGCCCAAATCAAACTGCCCACCGCATGCACGACACCACGGTCCCTTTCGCTCGTCCACTTCTTCTTCTTCCATTATTAGCCGCTCTGGTAAACCAACGACATCAGAGTATCCAAAGCTCCAACTGCGCGTGTCAATATCATCACCTTCCCTCCAACTTAATTGATGGAATTAATTATCTTCTTGTTAGACGCCGGCTAAGCACTCGACATTGATAACTATAAATCACATAAAGCTAGTTATGGTTGGTGGATTGGTTAGATATATGTCTTTGCAAGGACAGCCCATAAGAAAAAATCTCCAAGAAGAGGGCTGGAGAATTTATTATATTATTATGAGATGAACATATTTTAAATTAAAATATGACAGAATTTAAATAAAAATTGACTATTTATCTTAAATATATTATTCACAACCTTGAAGTCAATTAAATACTTTAAAAAATCATGTCTTTATGTGAGATTGTTATTTTGGATATGTCACCTATAAATAATGGATTATTATTTCATAATTAATCAACCATAATTTGCTAAACACCGATTGTCAAATACTACCTCAACTACAATAAACAATTTACATTGCTCTTTAAACTTTGCAAAATAAAAAAAAAAATTTTAAAAAAAGGACAACTAAACTAGTTAATCAATTTTCAGAGCAACATTACATAATGGAGTAGCCAATGCATTAGGCTCTATCTCAGGATTACAAGTATTTCATGATCATTATTTCATAAATAAAAATATGCTAATTTATACCATAGGAGGATTTTAAATTTGTAATATTATATCTAATGTAGGTGCCCTCATATTAATAGTTGGTGTATCGCATATGGATTATGAAATCACATCTTAATAATAATAATAATAATAATAATAGAACAGAAATATAAAAGAGTTTCTTGCAGGAGTGGGGAGACAGAAATTGCCCTTATTACATGAGGAACAGCCATTGCGTTGGCCCTCCTTGTGTTGTGGCTATAAATTTTTCAGGGAAAGCGGAGGTTTTTTTTTTTTTTTTAAAGCGTCCAGCTGAACTGATACTTCAACAACAGAGAGAGTGGTCGAATAACCAACCACTGTAAATATCTGTCATCAGTTCAGCTGTGATAGTAAATAGTGCATTTACGTATACAAAAGAAGTGTATCAGAAAAGTGAAAGAGCTCAGCAACTGCACAGCTAGGCTGCCGGAGTAGAAGAAATCTCAGGGAAAAAAAAAAAAAAAAACGAATTTCCTCGTCTGAAATTGAACCCTCGCTCAGAATCTGACGACCACTCACGTCTCATTCTTTAAACCACATAGAAGGAACAAAATTATTACACACACTCGAGACAGAAAACACACTCATAACATCATCTCCGTGCAACACACAACTTAAACTTCAACATAAAAAAATAATTAATTAATTAATTACGCCAAGCAAAAAAAATCCCATCTCAGCTTCTCTATTAATGGCCCTTTTCTCCTCATCTACGGCGAAAAGCAATCCATCCATCTATCTATTAACAGAAACTTTGCATCCACACACACACACGTACACGGAGTCTGAGAGAAAGAGAGTGAGTGTGCTGGGAGAAAGGGGATTATTCTTTACACTTCCGTGTAGTAGGGTAAAGAGAAAGATTATTATGGCAAGAGGATTGAAACGATTGAGATTTGCCTGATCACCATCACGTGTAATTTAAACGTCACCACTACTCTTCCTACCCTAGCAGTTACGGATAATAAACCAGCACAAACGCAGCAAACCCGCCTGTATTTTGATCTTTTATCTCTACCCAAAGCCATGAAAGACAACCCAGAAAACCCAAAAACGAACCCAGAATCACCATCAGAATACGCTTTCCCTTCCATCTCGGAGATCATCACTGAGACCAAATCACTCTTCAACCTGGCCTTCCCTATTGCCCTAACAGCTCTTATTCTATACTCTCGCTCAATGCTTTCGATGCTCTTCTTAGGCCACCTCGGCGACCTCGAGCTCGCTGCTGGCTCTCTAGCTATTGCCTTCGCTAATATCACGGGCTATTCAGTCCTCTCTGGCCTCGCTCTAGGCATGGAACCTCTCTGTTCCCAAGCCTTTGGCGCTCAACGTCCAAAGCTACTTTCTTTAACCCTTCACCGCTCGGTGATTTTCCTTCTAGTTTCATCATTGCCCATTTCCATTCTCTGGCTCAACATGTCAAAGATCCTCCTTTATCTTCATCAAGATCCTAATATCACATGCATAGCTCACACTTATATCATATTCTCTCTCCCTGACCTTTTTACCAACTCCTTCATTCACCCAATACGCATTTACCTTCGCGCTCAAGGCATCACCCACCCCCTCACTCTAGCATCTCTCGTTGGCACCATTTTTCACCTACCTATTAACCTTTTCCTTGTCTCTCATCTTCAGCTCGGCGTAATCGGCGTGGCAGCGGCAGCTGCCGTTTCCAGCTTATTTGTTCTTTTATCTTTGGTTTTATACATTTGGGCTTCCGGTTTGCACGAGCCAACATGGACTAAGCCGAGCCGAGAATGTTTAACTGGATGGAAGCCTCTGCGTGAGTTAGCTGCTCCCAGTTGCGTGTTGGTTTGTTTAGAGTGGCGGTGGTGCGAGATCATGATCGTTTTGTGTGGACTTTTGGTGGACCCCAAATCGACGGTTGCTTCAATGGGCATTCTCATCCAAACGACGTCGTTGAACTGCGTGTTCCCGTCGTCCCTCGGGTTCGCAGTTTCCACTCGTGTGGGAAACGAACTTGGCGCAAACCGTCCTGCAAGGCCAAAATTATCAGCTGTGATGGCGGTGTTTGTAGCTGCAATAACGGGCCTATCAGCCACGGCTTTTGCAGCAGGGATGAGAGATAAGTGGGGTCGGATGTTTACCCGCGACTTACAAATCCTACGCTTGACATCAGTGGCGTTGCCGATCCTAGGGTTGTGTGAGCTGGGTAACTGTCCGCAAACGGTGTGCTGTGGGGTCCTCAGAGGCAGTGCCCGCCCGTCCACCGCAGCTAATGTGAATCTTGGTGCATTCTATCTGGTAGGCATGCCTGTAGCTGTTGGGCTCGGGTTTTGGCTAGGGGTTGGGTTTTGTGGGCTTTGGTTAGGCCTATTATCGGCCCAGGTATGCTGCGCAGGGTTGATGTTGTACGTTGCAGGAACCACTGACTGGGATTTTCAAGCCAAGAAATCACAAATGCTGACATGCACGGGGTGTGTAGATACCGTGTTACTTGCTGATGCTAAGGGTGAAGAAGAGCAGCCTTTGATTTGCATGACAAGATCTTCATCTTAAGGCAGTATTTTCTTTTTAGTTTTTTTCTTTAATAATCTTGTCTTTTTTATACATATTTTTTTGGGTTTGTGAATTCATTATTGTTATTTTTGAGCAGGAGAGATGGGAATTTGCATAGAGAGGATATAAAGAAGAAATTTTGTTTCATTATTCTATGTATCATTCTTCATTGCATGTTCTATAAATTTTTTAGCCATTTCTGTAGAGTGACAACATCTCGCCAGCCATTTTCTACACATAACAGTAAGCAATTGCATTTCTTACGTTAAACAGCGGTAAGCAATGACCCACGAAGCGTTAAATGTACACTGGCGTAGTGTTTCAAATACTCAGACATGTTTGATCTCTGAGACATGGGGCTGTCTTTTTTGTCAAAATAATAATAATTATAACAATAAAATTGTGGCCTTTACACGATAATTAGCCAACCAGGGCATGAGATTGAGATGAATATCATTCATTCACTCACATATACCACATTGCTTGTGTGGAAGAGTCGATGTAACACAACATATATAACATGGCTAGCATGGTAAAGGAAGTGAGGTCGTTGTTGTTTTCTGTCTTAACTTTTAGTGCTCTTAATCAGTCTTGTCCCAACCAAAAGCTAAAGCTTTCCACCTCGGCGACATCGACATGGACATTGCATGGTCCGGCTCTCACTCGGAAATTTAACCCTAGCTAGTACAGACTAGGATGATTGAGTCGAATTGTCATAAAGATATTGCAATTCAATTTTGACTTCATTCTCTTAATCTCACACACAAGTCACTGTATCGTGAACAAGATTTAAAGACCCCACACGTGTAATTAATTCAGAATCATGGCTAGCTAGCTAAAAGGAAACTGAAGCGCGATATTGAGACAAGCATTTGGTGCCTTTCAGCTTGTAAGGGAAACATGTTTAATGAGGATACTGATTTTTTTGCGCTGCACAAGCACAATGCAACAAATTATGCCCAATTTGGATATTGATTGGGACATGACCAAGTACACACTTCAACTTTAGTTACTCGAAGAGCTAACAGGTAAAAGAAATGATGTATCTTTTTCTTGCTGGGTTAATTTGCAATACAAATTAATCAAACAAACTGTAATTAACTTTGAACAATTAAGTAATGGGTACAGTAGTATAGACTACAAGTCAAGGCAGTGTCGTCTATGATTAGGATTTTATGATCTGAAGTTGTTTCGAAAAGCCCACACAAATTCTTACAAATTCTTTTCCGGGTGGTTGAATTGAGTCCTCCTGATCTGGACAAAATTAACGAAGCCAACAAACAACAACTGTTATAATGAAAAAGGCCCTCCACGCAGAAGAGAACACAATATCACCATGGCGGGGCAGGGCAGGGCAGCTCTCTGAAAGGAAAACAAAACAAGGTCTTGTCTGTTTAAGAAGTGGCAGTAGTGAGAAGACTTATTTGCAGAGGTCGCACGAGGAGTACCAGCCATTTCATATCAGGCAGTCCACCTTTTAATTTATTTTCTTCACTTTGGAGCAGAAATTCATCACCCCTTTCTCGGTGTAGATATCAGTTCTTTAAATACCTTGTAGCCTAAGTGTCCCACTCCTATTTTGAGGGCTCCATGCCCGTCAAATCCATCAATTTTTGATCCGATTACAATGCAATACCAAAGGGAAGCCCCGAACTTTAGCCATCTGCTCGCTCATATTGATCAGCATCATATACAGCTAGGGTTCACCAGCACTATAAAATAAAATCAACTTGTTCAAAAACTGCATCTATGTGGTTTCTACGACTAGTCATCGGTGCCTTCATTCATATTCTTGTTCAAAATTGAAATGATTTGCTTTTTGAATCTCCAAATGTTAGATGTAATGAAGTATACCTTTGACTCACTGAGAATCTGAGATTAATTACAAATACATTAGGTATTATCCCAGCTTCAATGCTATTGGTAATATGCAACTAATTTGCATATCTGATTCTGATGTAATCAGGGAAGCCTAGGATCCGTTTGATATTGAAAAAGTTATATATGAAGTGGGACGACTGTCAAACTTTCAAGCTTACTACCTTCATTCTATAATTACTAGTTAGTGTGCGTGTGTATTAAGAATTAAATACCATGTAGCGCCGAATTCATCAAAAGATGCCACTGTGTTGAGAATAAATGTTTGTTAATTGGTGTATTGTTTTCATATATACATCACACACAGCTTCCTCGAGCCAATAATTGTTTACAAGTTGATGAGAGTCTGCCTCTATATATTCTCCATATTCGACCACACACCTATGTACACGTATGTATGTTCGTGTATGTATACACACACACACACACACACACACGGAGCTTATCCATGTTCTATTACGAATAGTTATTTGGTTAGATTTTTTTTGGGAGGCATGTTGGCAGTAGAATAAGCAGCTGAAAGCAAGCTTAGATTGGATCCAGCAATATGAAGTCCCCACACCACGGTTGCCTCAACGAAAAGCTGAAGAGGCATGGCTGCCATCCCTTATGATCCAGTAAAATTAATAATAAAAATACAAAACATCGATAGAGCACAAAGTTAAGATATATATCGAAATTAAACAAAGACAACATCATTCTAGAGCTTTAAGCTTCTCACATGGCTAACCCTTTTAAGCAATCACTCCATTCCATCCTTCATCTCTCTCTCTCTCTCTCTCTCTCTCTTGTCCCCTTATCTAAATCTCTCTCCACTTTTCACAGCTTCTCGCCATTCCTTCCATTTCGAAGCCCCAACAATCGCATTTATCATTCAAACCACTCCATCATGCCCAGCTGCCTGTTAAGCACAGCATATATATATATATATATAATATCGAAGAAACCCTAAAAAGGATCGAAGCCTAGGGCAAGCACAATGGCTGGCCTTTGCTGTCTTCCTCACATGCAAGAACTGTCACAAAATTTATAGTCTTTTAATTTTTATGCTTCATCTTCTCAGTATCAGTTGATAGTTAGTTCTGCATGAGTAGGGTTTATTTCCATGATTCGTTCCACTTACTGTTTCTTTATTACTCAACTTGGCCTGGCTGGTCTCCTGCTAAGGAGCTGAATGTATTTCTCTGCAATTCTAGAGCACAATGGCATGCTAAATATGCTATAGGGCTTCAATTGCTGGCCCATCTTTCACTTATCCCTCTTAGGTTGACACTTGGGCCCGCTTTAGATGTAGTTTTGATTACATATAAAAATATAAATCTTTAAAATTATACAGTACGTACGTGAAAAAAACAAAAGGGAAATAAAAACATGCAAACGTGCTTTTGTTCTGAGTACAGACACAGCAAGTATGTGTATTTTATTGGTTAATTTGTTTGAAGGTAAATAAGAAGATATACATGGATGCCATTCGTTTACGTGGCGTTGGGCTTGATTTTGGCATTAATCATATGTTAAATGCTAATTAAAATATGATTAGTGCAGTTGTTGTATTTGCTTCACCAAAATACAAAGAAAGGAAAAAAATGACTGGGTTTGACCAGTGAACGATATTGGTACTTGAAGGTTTTATTTTGTTTAGCTTCCATTGTTTATAAATAAAAATTGTGTGCCACACTAGTGGCTTTCACAACTCCCTTTAACATGTCGGGGCTCAATTTTTAGACCTGTTCAACGTTGTATCACAAGTAGTGAAGAAAAAGTTCTTAAGCCGTAGCCAATGGCAAACATTTTGGGCGTCAAAATAGCCCACATTTAAGCCCATTAACCTATTACCCTGGGTTGCCTTCACTGAAAAATGAGGTGTGCCTATGATTTTCCTGCCCTATGAGAGTCACAATCCTAGCATGCGATCTTCAAATCGACAGCCCATCGAAACCTTGTGCAAACCCTAGCAAGGCCTTCGGTTGTGTAGAATATATACGAATTTTGCCTGAACACTATCAAATCTTAAAAGAGTTTAGAATGTATTATTGTGTGTTGGAGTTTGATACACGCATGGGCTATACATCGAACAATCTAGTCTTGTGCTTAGTTTTAAATTGGGTTGGTAATGCATATAGCTAATAAAATTTAGACAATAAAGATGATAATGATACTAAAACTACAAGGAAAGTAATTAGAAAGAAGTCATGCAAAAGATGAAAAAAGAAACATTGTGGGATTAAAAATCCAACTTTACTAATGAGATTATTAATTACACTATAGTAAAATTAATTATGTGTTTATTTGCAATTTGATGAAGCACTTCATATCCCATCACACATATCTTTCTTATTCTACTAGGAAGAATCTCTTTTTAGACTTCTCTATTTGGAATAGTGTAATTTTAATTCAAAAGTATCCGTCGCATAGAATCCCTCTTACATTAAATCGACTAAAGTACAAAACATGTAAAGGATATAAAAGTTTACACAAAATTTTAATAAGTCTAACATATTAACACTAAATTAAAATTATAATATAGGAATTTAAAATATAAATTTTAAAATCTAACACAAGTCAAAGTCTTTGACTCAAAATTTAAAACTTAAATTTATGTAGTATTGATTCTCTCAAATACATATAATTACTAGATATATTGAGTAATATCATGTAACTTTAAAAGTTTGTTTTCTAGGAATATATGATAGTTTTTAAACATTGAAGAGTACAATATCACGATATGCAAGCGTCTAAATTAATGCTCAATCGAATCAAATATCAATAGATTATACGAAATTATCCTTAACTATATTAATAACATAAATATATATATATCTTAAATATAATATGTATTAATAATATAATTTTATCCCATTAAATTATAGAAAGAATTTATATAAAAATTTACATATAAAATAGTATTTTTTTAAGTAATTTTATACTAATACTTCAACTTATTGATTTTAGATTATTATCACTCAAAAATAATATATATATATATATAAAACGTCAATCACAAAAACAAAATCCAGCTTTATGTAATTACTATTGAGTGGTATTTTGATAGGCGCTAAAATTAGCACATAATCATTGTTTTGATGTAAAGGATTGAGCAGTAATTACAATCTCAGTTGATGGATACTGTTGTTATTTTCAAACTGTACAATCTAAATATTTGATAATACACAAGAAATAAAAAGGAACAGCAGAGAATTATCAAAATTCAAAGAACAATCTCTCTTTTCAATTTTTTTAATTTTTAATCAATTTTTATTTATTAAAAATTAATAAAAATAAAATTTAAATTATATATTAATTTTTATATTTATGTGTCGTTAATTTTTTAAAAAATTAAAAATATTTTTAAAAAATTAAAAGAGAACGGTTACCCTTACTCCGCCGTACTACCAGAGAACCAAAAATTAAAAAATTAAAAAAATAAAAGTGGGGGTGGGGTGGGGCGGGGCGGGGCGGGGCTACTCCAGGCCCGAGGCCAGGCTTGTGGCAGTACAAAAATATACAAATATGATGCAAGGGTATCCCCATTGGTCAAACCCAGCATCATTACTAATATTGCCGTAAATATGTTCAACTCCATGACCTCATTATGATTTTTGCCTTTGAATGGCCTGAGCCCCGGTCATTGCAAAACTTGCCAGCTAAGTATTAATGAATCAAAGATCAGAATTGGGGCAACAGAAATGACAATTTTAACCGTCTAACTCGTCTAACTCGTCTCTGCAATTTGAACTGTGCTGTAATAATTAATGGTGGCTCCATTTTTCGTAAAAAGAAACACGCCGGTGAAGAAAGGAAGGGACACTTTTGTTTTCTTTTGGCAGCGAACTTGGTTCTGTTCCTGTCCTGTCCTACACTGGAGAATCAAAACACAAGTTAGCAATTACTTTTCTTTTCATTATTGTTGGTTATGAACATTTCAATGACTGGGGTGCTGTCTGTGGTTATAAAAAGTACAATGCAATTGTAGAAGAAACTTTGAATTTCACCTTTTATGCTGTGCTTGTTACAGAGCTTGCAGGCACAAGTTAATGAGTGAAAAATTGACTTGAGAGTAGAATTAATTGACTGGTGTATAATTTTCACAGTGAAAAAGAATTATGAGAAATATCAGTTTTGATTTGATTTCATACTGCACCCAGCCACCAACTGGAACATCGATCTCGTGACGTTCAGTACCTTGCTGGGTCGTAATTTAGCCAATGGGTTTCATCCCATTATCTATATGCTGTACGACAATATGAATAATTTTACCGACACTTGGTGATCTCTCTGTTAATATCCAGCGTAAATATATAAAAAGAAAATGTAAGGGGCTTCACGGGATCGCCGGAGACTGAGGAGCCCTGAGGTGTATTCCTTTTTAAGGACACGTCGCCCCAAAAAGTAATAAGAAAGAAAGGGGCTCGCTCTCGCTCTCTCTCTCTCTCTCTCTCTCGATCGATCGAGTGTTTCTGTGGGATACTTTCAAAGAAAGCCGCTCTTTCCTGAGGTTTCTATTGGTGGAATGGAAATTCGAACGTTTTTATTTTAAAAAAAATTAAATAAAATAATACTATGCTATTAATATAAATAATATAATAAAATTATTTAATTAATAAAAATTTATTTATTTATTTATAATAAATAAAAAAATTTTAAAAATTAATAAATAAATAAAATCAAAAATAAATTTCACTGTCACCCATGCAAGAACTTCGTCCCAAAACTTCGGCTTCCAATTATTCTTTTCTTTTTACTTTCTTTTTCTGGCCCGAGAATCTGATTCTATTGCGTTGGATTATTCTTTCTCTGTTATTATTTTATTACTATCTCAGTGACTCTCTTCACTGTTAAGTTGCCCAATATTTTCTTTTTCTTTTTCTTTAAAATTTTCGTTTCAAAAACCTCTGAATTTCTTAGCTGCATGTTTTTGTCTTGTAATACTGTTTTTCACGAGGGCATGACAGCATTTAACTTCTTTGTTTTAAATGTTAAGCAGGTCAGAAGAAAATTCCTTGAGCGTTCTTTGTTTCCATAATTACAGATAGAGAACTTCTCTTAAAACATCTTATTCTTTCGCAACTCTGCAATTCCTCTTTTCAACTAGGAAAGGACCCAAGTTTGTAAGCTGGTAACAGCTCTTTTTGCTTACTTTTTTCTGGAGTAACAGTTTTAAGAGATTAGATTTCTGTTTTAAGAAACTTTTCTTTCGTCTCTCTATTGTCGTTCCTGGGTCCTTGAGGAAAAATGGGCAGGGCAACAAGGTGGCTAAAGAACTTGTTTGGGATAAAGAACAGCAAAGACAGTTCAAATTCCGACGACCGAAGAGACAAGATAGGGAGTAGTTTTGGCCACTCTAGGAGAGAGCCCAGCGGTTTGTGTCATAATCCAGCAACAATCCCTCCAAACATAACGCCAGCTGAAGCTGCTTGGTTAAGAACATCCTATTCCCAGACAGAGAAGGAACAGAACAAGCACGCAATTGCGGTGGCTGCAGCAACGGCCGCGGCGGCTGATGCTGCAGTAGCTGCAGCTCAGGCAGCCGCTGCAGTGGTCAGGTTGACTAGTCATGGAAGAGGCACCATGTTTGGTGGTAGCCGCGAGAGATGGGCGGCTGTCAAGATTCAGACTGTTTTCAGGGGCTATTTGGTAAGCCGATTTTTTTAGCAAAGTTTCCCAGTTTCATTTGATTTTGAATGAAAATTAAGTCATCATCTGTTTGCACTTTTTATGCATTCGGCTTAATTTATTTTTGCTTCTACCAATTATTTATGCTTGTGCTTGCGCTTTAGTTGAAAAAGTTCTTAATTAACAGTGAGTAACAAGCAAAAGGATGAGCAGGTTTTAGTTTAGCTTGATGTGAAATTAAAACAACTTTGTTCTTTATGTATTTAAGAAAAAAATTAAAAATGTTTAGCTCCATGGATCAATTTCTTCAATCCTGTGGAATATCAGTCAATTGAAACAAGAAATCTGAATATTGGAATGAAAACAGGCAAGAAAGGCTCTGAGAGCTCTGAAAGGACTGGTGAAGTTACAGGCATGCGTTAGAGGTTATTTAGTGCGGAAACAAGCCGCTGCAACTCTCCACAGTATGCTAGCACTCATAAGAGCACAAGCTACTGTTCGGTCCCAGAGAGCTCGTGGTCTCATAAACAATAAAGACAGATTAGAAACAAGAGCACGAAAATCTATGGTAAAAGACCCAAATTCCAAAATTGCAAGTCTAGAAATTTAATTCCTTTGCAAATATGGCATTTTACACTTGTCATAAATTGTGTTTCCATCTAAATCTGCAGGAAAGGTTTGATGAAACAAGAAGCGAACAGGCAGTATCTATCCACATTAGACGACTGTCTGCTTCTATTGACACCACATTTAACGCCATTGATGAGAGTCCCAAAATTGTGGAAGTTGATACAGGCAGGCCTAAATCAAGATCTCGCAGAACAAACACTTCAGTTTCAGATTTTAGTGAGGACCCAGAGTCTCAAACAATCTCTTCTCCACTCCCATCAATAATTCCACCCCGTTTATCCATACCCGATAGCAGGAATTTTCAAGAATCTGATTGGGGACTAACTGGTGATGAATGCAGATTCTCTACAGCTCAAAGCACCCCTAGGTATGTCAATCTTGATGGGTCTAGAGCTCCGGTTACACCTGCAAAGAGTGTTTGTGCCGATAACTTTTTCAGGCAGTACAATTTTCCAAATTATATGGCCAATACACAGTCTTTCAAGGCTAAATTGAGGTCACATAGTGCCCCAAAGCAAAGGCCAGACCCGGGGTCTAAAAGAAGGCTCTCACTTAATGAAATGATGGAGTCAAGGAGTAGTCTTAGTGGCGTTAGAATGCAAAGATCATGCTCACAAGCTCAAGAGGCTATTAGTTTCAAGAACACTGTGATAGGCAAACTTGATAGGTCCGCTGAGTTTTCCAGAGAACCAGAGAGAAATTATAGCCCAAGGAAGTGGTGATATATATTGCTGAAATTTCTGGGAGATAATTCTGACTCTCCAGCGTGTTATTTGCTGCTATTTGTGCCTAACTAGAAGAAGAGTAGGTAATAGAACAGAAAATATATGTAGAATTACGTATGATTATCATTGAAATTCCATTGCATCTGTCCCAAATGCTGGTATCAAGTAATATAATCAACCTTTCCATTAATAAAATGATAATGCAGTAGAAGAATGGTATCGATCCTTAATTTGTGTCTCCCATGTAGAGAAAACTTCTCACGTCATATTTCTTTGACAATATTAGAACTGAGTATCATTAGATTTAAGCTGATTTTTGATACGTTTGGTGGATGAAATTTATTTAATGGTGCCAAGAAGTTTCAAATCTGTGACATTGCTAATACATGATAGCCCTTTAACAGTGGAGCAGAGTTTGAATCATTTGATCCTTTGCTATTCCATTTCCGATGCTATCATTTTCTTGACCGAAATGTCAGAATAAAAAGAAAAAAAATAGAGCAAAAGAAATTGAAGTCAGTGAAATCAAAATTGAACAAATTGAATCAAGCTGCTTCTGAAAATCACCATAGGGCTCTGTTGATGTTTCCTCTACTTTTTTTTTTGGGTGTTGGGATCCTTTTGTGTGCATACTGTACAAGGAACTTTGTTGGTAACAGTGGTTGCGATTGTGCCGCTTTCCTGTTCTTTTTTCATGCAGAATTTGAGGGGAACATGCCTTGAGCAAACGATTCCGTCTGGACCTACATCTGTTATTATTGTGGTACAGTTAGCGCCCGTTTCTTTTGTATTTAATGCTACTCTCATTGATCAGTCTAATTACTGATCACTCCACCCATGACCCACAAACACAAGCAGCAAAAATGCAAATACCCAAACTTTACTTCTTTGTATATTGATGGTTGATCAAGGTAGACCGTAAAAGTAACGGGTTTTGTTGGGAGTTCCAAGAATCGTCAAAGTAATAGTTCTCTTAGGATGTTCTGCTTTTTGAGGTGGCCATACATATGGCCTGAATATATGTGCTAATAGTAATTTGTTTACTTTCCCAACGAGAGATGAAAACAAGGTTACAATCATTGACTCTATGATTTGACACATGGCAACTTGGTGTAATTTTTAATTTTATGGAGACAATAACTCCCCTTGCGGCCTTGGACCGTGTCTGGTCTGCCGCCATCAAATATAACAACTTGAGTTTAAAAATGGGGAGGGCAAACGGCAAACACACGCAGCCAAGCCCAACTCCAGACACTGCTTTTGTTTTATGTTTCGCGAAACGTGTTGATAAGCAAGCATTTCATTTATTGCTACTATTTAGGAGAGTAGGGCGCATTTTTACGCGTAACATTCCCAATATTTTAAACATTACTAGAATCTTTTGTGGGTTTTGATTACACTATCAATTAGAACTTCAATTACAATTTATAATGTGAAACAGGTGGTTAATATTACTTATTTTTTTAATTTTTTTTAAAAATTATTTAAAATTTTTTATAAATATTTTAAGTATTACATATTTAAAATTTTTTTAATACACTTTAAATTTTTCTATTACGTATTTTAAGTATTATTCAATATTTGTATGATATATTTTTAATTTTAAATTTTGTAAAAACTATTTTAAATCTAATACATAATTTTTTTTAAAGATAACAATACCCGTAACTAAATCCTATAAAATAATAGTGAGAAACACATTCTTGTAATTGTAATTTATTAGAGTAAAAAATATTAAGGAATAAAGGTGAGTTGGTGGTTGAAGAAGAGTTGAAGAAGAAAGTTGGGTTGGCATAGTTTGGCCTACAGAGGAGCGAGCTAGCAACTGATGTTGAGTTGGCATACAGAGGAATGAGTTGAGGAAGAGAAATAACAGAATTATAGTTTTATTCTTGAATTAGTTACATAGTTGTTATAGTTAGTTAAGAATTAGTTAATCATACTTGGTTTTTGTTAATCATAGTAACTGATTTCTATTACTCACGTGAGAGTAAAGAATTAGTTACAAAGTCCTGTATAAATATCGGTACATAAAACAATGCAGCGCTTCAGTTTTCTCTTAATTCTCTCAATTTTTTTAGTAGCCAAACACTTCATTTTTACATTCTCAACTTGGTATTCAAGCCTTTGAAATGGCAAACACAAATCTATCAATTTCAAATTTACAGCAAACATCATTTTCTTTCACGGTTCCTATCAAGCTTGATGATTCCAACTACCTTACTTGGAAAGCACAAGTTCTGCAATCTATTCGTAGAAATGGCCTGGAGGAGTACATAAGTAGCTCAGAAATAAGTCCAGAAAGATATGTTTCAAGTGTTAATTATGACTCACGAATTGAAAATCCAAATTATATTATATGGAGGAGACAACATCAGTTACTGCTTGATGGCTGCTCTCATCTATGATCGAGTCTGTGCTAGGATTGGTGATTGGATGTTGATCTTTATTTGAGGTATGGCAAGCTCTAGAAAAATAATTTGACTCTTAATCAAAACAAAAATATTACAACTCAGGTTTCAATTGCAATCAACTAAGAAAGAATCTAGCTCCATTTCTGAATATTATCTCAAAATGAACAACTTAACAAACTGTTTTGAAGCTGTTGGTAATCCTATGTCCAATGATGATTTTGTGCCATATCTTTTGGCTGGTTTGGATTATGATTATAATTCGGTGGTAATAAACATTACTAGTAGAAGTGATGTTCTTAGTATTCTTAAAGTTTATGCTATGTTGTTGACGCATGAAGGTACAGTAGAATAGCAGAATGTTGCTCAAATAACTGATGTATAAGAAAATTTTGCAACCAACTATAATCAAGCTAAACAATATCACAAGGAAGGAAACTATAATCAAGGATTTAATTTCCCTGGATTAAATTTTGGTCGAGGCAATTTTAATCAAGGTGGCAAAACTACTCAGAATTGGTAAAACCAGAATCAAAATTGGAATCAGATTCAGAATTAGAAACAAGCTTAAGGTGGGAAAGGAAAGCCAGTGTGTCAAATTTATTTTAAATAAGACCATGTTATAGCTGTGTGTTATCATCGATTTAACAAAGACTATATTCCTCAATAATCTCAGCAATAAAACTATCAGAAAGTTCAAGGAATAACACCAAGACAACCTGCAACTCATGACAACAAAGCAATCTATCTGTCCAACACTAAAGGTACTTTGGATGATGAATGGTATCTAGACAATGGAGCTGCTCATCATCTGACAAATAATATGGATAACATCAATTTAGGTTGTGCTTTTACAGGTAAAGACAAAATAATCATTGGTAATGGCCGTTGCTTGAATATATCATATATTGGAAACTCTATCTTTGTCTTAAAATTTAAACTAAACACTTATCGAACTATACTCAAAGACTTGCTATATGTGTCTTAGATAACTAAAAACCTTATTGGTGTATCAAAGTTAACTACTGATAACTATTTAATTGTTGAATTTTGTGATAATTTTTGTTTCATAAAGAATAAAAAAAACCATGAGTTTCTAGTGAAAGATGGCTGTGAAGGGCCTATATAGGATGTTGTTTGGAAAGTCGTCAATTACTCTAGTCAAGATGCTGAGTTTACTAATCGTAAATCAATGTTTTCATGCTGTTTGCCAATATCTTGTTATAGTCTGAAGTTCATCTTAATTCATCTGGTGTTTCTTATAGTCAAAGGTCATCTAAGGCACTTGTTATTGTTTCTAATAATCATTCTTCAAGCTTTCTAAATGTTTTACACAAAAGATATGGTCATCCAAGTATGTATGTATTGCATTTGGTATTGAAACATTGTAAGACATTTGTTTCTATCAATGAAACCTCAAAGCTTGATCACCATAAAGCATACAAATATGGCAAAATTCATAAAACATATTTTCCACGTTCTGATAATACTTCCAAAACCCCTTTAGAATTACTTTACATTGATATATGGGGAAATTTTTTCCATTATATCTATAAAAGGTTATAGATATTATATTAGTTTTATTGATGCTTATACAAAATATTGTTAGATATTTACTTTAAAACTAAACTATGAAGCATTAGCTACTTTTATTCAGTTTAGGCTTCAGATTGAGAAACTATTCTCTAAACCAATCCAAACTTTACAATGTGATTGGAAGGAGGGGTGAAGGGATGAGTTCTTATCCTTATACCTTACTTGAAACAAAATGGAATTGCTTACAGACATTCATGTCCTCATACACATCGACAAAATAGTGTAGTTGAATGAAAATATAGATATGTTATCACTCTAGGACTTACATTACTGTATCAAGCTTTATTGCCACTGAAATTTTAGTGAAATTCTTTCCACATTGCTATGCTCTTGATTAATCGACTTCCTTCTATATATCATTTGCATTCATTTCTCCTTTTAAAAAACTAATGCTAAAAAACCAGATTATCACTTCCTTTAAGTATTTAGATTTTTTGTTTCCTTTATCTTAAACTTTACAACAAGCATAAATTCAATTTTTATTCTTCAAAGTGCATCTTTCTTGGATATATTTCATTTCACGTGAGTTATAAATGTTTTCATACATCGCAGATATGTTTCTGTTAATAGGTAGAATTCCCATATCTTGTGTTATTCCCATCTTATGAATCACAATCTTCATCAATGGAGTTTTTCTCTTCTTTTATTCCCAAAATTACTATACAATATCCAAATAACTTTCCTCAGCTATCAGACTCACTATAAGTAATTTTGGTTCATCTTTTCCACAATCTTTTCTCATGTCTGATGAATCACAAACATTAGTTTTAACCCTATCCTTTACGTCACCATATTAACCAACCACCAATATTTCTAACATTTTTATTGGACCATACAATGACCGTCCTATGATTACTCAAGGTAAACATGGTATTTACAAGTCCAAAGCTTTTATTAGTGATGTAGTATGTTCAAAAACTGAGCCAGTAAATGTAGCAGAGGCTTTAACAGATCAAAGATGAAAATTGGCTATAGAGGATGAGTATAATGCTTTGATGAAGCAAAACACCTAGTCACTAGTTCCTTTTTCTCCTGAGTAGAAGCTGATGAGCAATAAATGGATATTTAGAAGCCAATCAAGTACAGAGTCTAAATATCGAGCTCTCGGTTTTGCTACTTATGAAATTTCCTAGATTTTCTCTCTTCTGTCTGATCTATCTATTATACCTTCTTCTCTACTTGATCTTTGGTGTGACAATGTTAGTGCTGCAGCATTAGCTCCCAATGTTTTATTCACGCACCATACATATTGAATTATATGTGTATTTTATGCGTGAGAAAGTGTTAAACAAGGGGTTAGATATTAAATACGTTCAAGTTCTAATTAGGCAGCAGATGTGTTAATTAAATCCTTATCCTTTGTTCCATTTCATCATTTTTGTTCCAAACGCAATGTTTTACCTTAACCATTGAGTTTGAAGAGGGATGCTAAGGAATTAAGGTGAGCTAGCAGCTAATGAAGAGTTGAAGAAAACTGGGTTGGCATAGTTTTTCATACAGAAGAGTGAGCTAACAGTTCATGCAGAGTTGGCACACAGAAGAATAAGCTGAGAAAGAGGAATAACAGAATTACAGTTGCATTCTTGAATTAGTTACATAATTGTTATAGTTAGTCTAGAATTAGTTAATCATACTTGGTTTTTGTTAATTATAGTAATTGATTTCTATTACTCAAGTGAGAATGAAGTACTAGTTACAATGTTCTGCATAAGTATCAGCACATAGTTTTATTTTTTGTAGCTTTTGATAAATAATAAATAAAACAACACATCGCTTCAGTTTTCTCTTAATTTTCTCAGTAGTCAAACACTTTATTTTTACTTTCTCAACAATAAATTAGTTGATAATTGATCTCTTATCTTAAATTAGTCACAGTCATATCATTGCATAATTATTTTCTTTTCTTTTAAATGTAAGCATGAAGTACACGGTTTATGAGACTGAACAAAACAACGACGTAGTTTTTATGGGCTAGGCTTACACAATCAATAATAATGAGAGCATGACAGTCAACCCTTAACCTCGTCCTGAACAACTAAGTAAATGACAATATAATTCACAACAAATTGCAATGGATTTAGCATGAGATAGATAACCCACAAAGTAAAATTATATTTTTACTATAGATAAATTTACAATAATCAGAAGTGTGTGAAAGTTTATACAGATATTATTATAATAAAATAATTAGAGATCATTTTCACTATAATATTTAATAAACAAACAATTAGGATTGTCTAGGTTGAATCCTTTATGATCAAAAGTGTGTACCTAGTGTTTTCCAATATAGATGAGCTTGTTTAGGACTTTGATTAATGTTTGAGTAGATGTTCAGAGAGTTCCAGAAGTTTATTGCTTGATCATAGGAGTAAAAAAACCGTTTAGAATTTTGAAATTAAGATTACAAGAGTTTCTATATATATAAAAAAAAAAATTATTAATTGTAAGTGTTCTTTCACCGGTAAAATTTAAGGTAGCTTCTACATAATTCGGAAAGGATTTTTATGTTGAAAGAATTGGGGTTTTCTTTCATTTATAAATCTTTGTGTTCGATTTATTTTTATTGCTTTATTAATTTTTATTATATTTGTTATTACAATTTATTTGTAGTAGGATTTAATTAATTAATTTTAAATTTATTATTTTTGATCTATTTAGACCATAATAAATTTTAATATATTTTTATTTATTTATTTTTAAATTTTAATTTTTTATATAAAATATTTTTCATTTTCCTCAAGTGTTCTAAAGTCTAACTATAGGTTTTTCACAAACCGTCTTGATCATTATGGTCTATTCACTGGATAAGAAGAAATAAATGGCAGGAAGTGGTCTGAAATCATATCCAATTAAATTAAATCAAATTGACCATTACGATTTTGTTAATGTTGAACTATTTCTGGATTTGTCATTCTGGGTAATCATCGAGATGCATGGACATTTGGAGCTGTGGATCCCAACAATGGCACTGCTACTTGTTCAATACTCAGATAGGATCAACTGAACAGGAAGAAGACAACAGGGAGATGCTTACTTTAAGGGTAGTCTTGCTTGAATGTTGACACTGCAGTTTCTGGACCTGGATTCCATGTCTCTGCTACTCCACAGTTTGATGAGATATTCAAGCAAGCTGCTCAACAAGTATCTTAAAAGTAATGCTAAATGTACAAGCATGAACATGCACAACAAAAATAGACAAAACAATAAAAACAAGACACATCAACTATGTAGAGTAATATAAAGACATCATGAGCTTCTTCATCTTGATCTTCTTAAGACAAACAGTTGCAGCAGTAGCGTCAACAAAAATAAGTACAACAAAACTAAATTTAATTGATTCTATAATAGTATTTAGATTTCAATTTTTTTCCAAATACCAATATTTTTCAACAGTTATTTTAACTAGGCTTTTAGGCCCATGAGTAGACAAGCCTAACTACAGAAGCCTGTAACTCCAGCTTAATCTTCTTTTTTTGAAAATGCATATGTTATAGCCACTGTTTTCCTCAATTCACTCTGTCACAAATTCCAGGTGTTACAGTTTTTATCTCTACCAAATTCACAAAAAAATGACACATTGCCAAATTATTTCATTACGTTTTATAGCACCAAAAGGATATTTTGTCTGCTAGCTCTATTTGTATTCTATCCTAGCTTGATTACAAGTCACCATGTGCATATAAGCTGCGTTTTCATTTCAATGTAGATTAGGTTGTATCAATGATTTCCTAGGACAAAAACTATCAATAGAAATCAAAGCTTTCGAATTGTATTCATGTTTGTTGCATATTTTAATTTCAATCATATTTGTAATTGAATTTTGAAGGTTCGAGATCCAAATAATTCATCACAAACAATTTACGATTCTTGGGCTGGGGTTGGCAATTCTCCTGTTGCAAGGGCAATGTAATAACTGACCGCACCTCCTCGATGTGGTGATATTGATGAACTTCTCAAGAACTAAGATAAATTTCAATCCAGTTCAAAACAACATCAATCATCCCGCATTACACTAGTTTATAGATGTTCATACATGAGAAATGATTCTGTCAAGTTCAAAACTGTTTAATCTATGCATTCTCCATAAAGATTAGGAGATTAGGGGGGGTGGAGGATCAGATTATATAGCCTTCGTTCAGCAAATCAATGTTCAAGCAACAGACTTATCTTATGGAAAAGGTAAAAGAATACATTACATTCTTCATCATTTACATTTTCTTTTATTAAAAATACGAACACAAAGTAACAACACATGAAGCAACATTAAATTAAAACCTGTATGAGGTCATGATAAAAATCTAGCACAAACATAAAAGTCTGTATAGTAAACAAGGATAATCAATTTTATTGAAGAGGCATCAACATTCATATTTCAACGTAAAAGAGTTTAATATTATTAAACAGGGACCAAATAAACAAAAAGCATTGCTCCACCAAATATTCTTGGTCATGTTGAAAATGTAAGGCGTAGTTTCCCGACTGCCCTTATTTAGTTTATTTACTACACATTTTTCATCTAGAATAAAGCTCTGTCCTGAAGATATTTGAATTTTTTATTAGCATCCAATGTCATCTCTTAATGTGAGCATTCAAGTATACAAAAAATAAAATAACATTGACTGCAGCACCTCATTGATCTTCTGGTTATCATTCAAAAACAAAAAATTGGGAAAGGACTAGCCAATGCTATCTCCATATCATTTCATAATTTACTAAAACTAATTGCTGATCATAGGATACCCAGTATACCATTCAACATACGACAATTTTGTCAAGATGGAAAAATTTAGAGATCCTGTATTCCAGACATTTTGCAGGTTTGTAATGAGATTTTAATTTAGAGCCTAAATAATTTGAATTCCATAAACAAATATAATATCAGAACTGTTAAATGTAATTGATCCCATCCTACATTGAGATAAGCAAAGGCTAGGACATTTCACCATGTTACATGAAGCAAACTATTCACAGTTTTAACTATTTGTAGAACCATCATCGTCTCGAATCTAACAACCCTAAACTATCATGTCACACGAGTACCTTCACAAGCCTAAAATCATGTCTTTATTAACGGCAAGGATTTGGGGTTTACTAGCACTTCGGCTAACAGAGTAGTTTTTGCCTTTCAACTATCTCTCGTACATTTTTGAGCTCTAAGTATTTTGAACCGTATGCAATGCAAACAAATGTAGTCAAGTCTAAGGATAAAAACTGATAACACAATTCCAACATTCCATAAATAACAGAAATATTGCGAAGGACTTGAAGAATGAGGTTTTTGATAAAGTAATAAGCCTATTGTCGTTGTTCAAATCCATTAAAGAATTAGCAAAAGCAGCTACCAAAATTGATGACGAGAAAAAAGGTGTCACTAGTTGTTAAAATTCAAGGTCAACACAACCATATATTCACAAATCAAATAATTTAAATTGATTCCTTTGGCAATGGAAAGGGCCAAAGGTACGGCAACAACATGGGAAAAGAACCACCCCCCCCCCCCCCCCCTTTTTTTCCCCATTCTAAAGTGAGAGAGCTAAATGACAGACTGATAATGGCAGAACGAGCATTTATAGACCAAGATGGACTATTTGGACAACCATGTTACAAGCATTTGGTTTTTTGTCCCCTTAAGAAGCAATATAAGATTTTTTTTTTCTTCTTTTTGGCTTTTTGTCTCTTTCTTGTGATTTTGTTGAAAAAATGCCTAAGCAACTACATATAGATTGATTAATAGGTTGAACAGTTGTTGATGAGTCAGTCAAAATTAAGCATGTAACATGTGCTTGAAGGCCAAGCTTTTATGAACATAGTTAATGCAGTTTTTAAATTTATCACTTGTTATTAAGAAGTTGTCAGTTATGCCCTGTAATTAGCAAATTTGTTTGCTTTCTATTAAATTTTAGCTTCATATGAAATAGTTGTGCAATGAATACAAGAAAATCAATCTTCTGAAATTAATTTTCCTTAGTTTTGCTGTCTTTTTTCACCATTTGGCTTAGCTCTTATATTTAACAACAAATTAGTATCAAAGCATCATCTTAAGGGATCTATGAGTTGAATGAGTCCACAAACACAAACCAAAACATAAATGCAAAACCAAAAACATAACAACTACCAAGCAATGGAAAATGAAACATCCATCTAATATGTTGCACCACTAATTTTTTATGAGGTTAATTATCAAGCCTAGACTATTAGAATGGCATTCCATCTTGTTGCATTAGACCTCTAGAAGGCTGTAAAGGAGGAGTATAATATTCCTCCATTACCTACAAATCCTATAATGGCTCAACTAAAGCTCACAAAGAAAATAAAATTAGGAAGTCCAAAACTAAAGCTTGCCTATTTTCTACTGTGTCAAGTACAGTATTCACAAGAATTATGATCTTGAAATCTGCAAAAGATATTTGGATAATCTCAAAATGAAATACCAGGGTAATAAAAGAACCAAAAACATGCAACCGCTCAACTTAATTAAAAAGTTTGAAATGCAAAAGATGAAGGAAACCAAAGACATCAAAAACTACCCTAACAAATTGTTATGCATAATAAGCAAGGTAAGATTGCTTGGCAAGGACTTCCTTAATGAACAAATTGTAAAAAAAATTCATGTAATTGTGCTTGAAAAATATGAATCTATGATTTCTTCATTAGAAGAGTAAAAGCATTCATCAAATATATCCTTGGAAGAATTGGTGATTGCATTATAGGCATAGGAGCAAAGAAGAATGGTGAGACGGGGAATTAGTACAAGGAGCTTTTCAAGCAAAGCACAAAATTCATGAGGAGGCAAAGATAAAAGGAACAACAAGAAGAATAATAATAAGAAAAACTAGACGTGACAATAAATTCAAGACCAACGAGGAAACATATCTACCTTGTCCACATTATTAAAAAAAATCATCCACAAAGAAAGTGTTGATGAAGACCAAATGTTAATTACAAGAAATGTAGCTAGATTGAACACATGGAGATGATTTACAAATCACAATAACATGAAGGCATGGTAAATGTTATTGCCAAGCAATGTTAAAACGAGCAGTTGTTTGTTGTTGTTACAACATGTTTTTCAACGAGCAATAATTTTAGTGACCCTTGACTGATTGATATTGGTTACACATAGCACATGACTATTGACTAAGAGCTCTTTAAAAAGTTCGCAAAGCTATTATTTCCAAAGTAAAAATTAAAAATGGTGAATACATCTTAGTCAAGGGCAAAAGAATTATGGCTATAAAAATTATCATGTTTAAAATATATTACTAATGTTTTGTATATATCTGACATTGACCAAAACTTGTTAAGTGTTGGATAGCTCATTGAAGGAATTCAAATAATATTTGAAGACAAATGGTGCGGGATTAAAAATGAAAAATGTAAAGATGTATTTAAAGTGAAAATAAGAGCAAAAAACTTTGCCTTAAATCTAATTAAGGAGGAACGAGTAACCTTTCCAAGCAGTGCAAACAATGAAATTATGGCACAAAAGGCTTAAGGCTTTCCATTTGCGAAACTTTTATGTATACGAAAGCACAATATGGTAAAAGGGGCACCAAGGCTAGAAAAAAGACATCTTATTATGTGGCTTGTCAGTATAACAAACAAGTTAGAATATCCTTCCTTCAAAGTGCATAGAGAGTAACATGCAAGCTTCAACTAGTACACAAAAATGTTAGAAGACCTCAAAGAATGCCTTTTTTAAATGGTAATAAATATTATATTGTATTTATTGATGATTATACTAAATTTTGTTAGATTTATTTTCTCAAATTCAATCTAAAGTTGCTTATTATTTTGGAAATATAAAATATGGGTGGAGAATCAAAGTGAATGCAGAATGCAAATAATAAGTTCAAACGATGGGAATGATTATACTTGTGAAAGTTTCAAATAACTTTGTGATAAACATGGTATTGAACACCAGCTCATGAAACGGATTATGAAAATGACAAGATGTATGTCGCATGAAAAGTAGCCATCGAAAAACTATAGGTAGAGGTTATAAACACTACAATTTTTTTACTAATAGGCTACCAACTAAAGTTTTACAAAAACGAACTCTATTTAGAGCTTGATTTGATTACAAATTAGTCTTGTAACATTTAAAAATTTTTGGTTGTATCTGCTTTTCTTATAACTCAATAAGAAGGTGAACCAGGAATTTTTATTGGATATAACAACTTATCTAAAGCTTAAAGAATTTTTCAATCACAAAATGGAAAAATTCTTGTAAGTAGCAATGTTAAGATCATGAAAGATAGATAATGAAACTAAGTGGAGTTAGTAAATAAGTAATAGTTAAAAATCTGGCAAAACACTTATAATAATACAGATACTAAACCAATTATAAGTATAAGGTCATTATCTGATATTTATGAAAATGTAACATTGTTGTTTTTAAGCCTACAGAGTTTAAGAAGGTAGAGAAGGATAACAAGTGGATTGAAGCAATGAGAGAAGAGCTTAAAATGATAATAAAGAATGACACCTAGGAGTTGGTGAATAGATCTCAACCAAAAAAGCTTATAGGACTCAAATTAGTTCATAAAACCAAACTTAATATAAATAATTTTGTAAATAAATAAAGATTAGTTGTAAAGGGATATGCTCAAGTGTTTGGAGTATATTTCTGAGAGACTTTTGCTTTAATAGTGCAATTTAATACAATTAGAATTTACTTACCTTAACAACATAGAAGGATTGGAAGGTTTACTAATTAAATGTAAAATCTATTTTCTTAAACAATCATTTGTAAGAGGAGATTTTCGTAAAATAACGTAAAGGTTTTCAAGTCAAAGGAAAAAAATGAGAAGGTTTATTTATTAAAGAATGCCTTATATCATTTTAAACACACTCCCAAGACTTAGTATAGTAAGAATGATGAATATCTTCACGATTCTAGCTTTTTAAAAATTTAAGTGAAGCCACATTATATGTAAAAAGAACATATGCTAATTTAATTATAATTTTTATTTGTGTGGATGACCTACTTATAATAGGAAGTAATAAGAAACTGATAAAGAAGTTTAAAACTTAAATGCTCAAAGTATTTTAAATGACATGCCTTGGCTTGATATCTTACTTTTTGGGAATAGAAGTGAAGCAAAATCATGATAAAGTTTTTATATGCCAAAATAAGTTTGCAAAGGGAATACTTAAAAAAGTTCACATGGAAGATTGCAACATTACAAACATTCTAATTAATCATAAGGATAAATTTAGTAAGGATGATAGAGTAGACAAAGTTGATTAAGGTTAGTATAAGAGCTTAATTGGTAGTCTAATGTATTTTATAACAATCAGAACAAGCATTATGTTTGTAATAAACTAACTCTCAAGATTCAAGCATTATGCCAATAAAATGCACTTCAAGCTACAAAAAAGATTACGAGATATATTAATGGAACAATAAATTATGGTATCAAATATTCTCACTTCTAAAATTTTATGCTTCATAGTTATTTTAATAGTGATTAAGTAGGTTCCATTAATGACATGAGAAAACACAATATGCTTTTATTCAGCTTTAGATTAGAAATGTTTTTATAATGTTTAAAGAAGCAAAATATGGTGGCTCAAAACACAGCCAAGGTAGAATATGTGGTAGCCACTAATGTTGTGAATCAAGTAATTTAGATCAGGAAAATACTTGTAAATTTACGTATGAAGCAAAATAAGCCAACAAGGATTCATATAGATAACCAAGCTGCAATTGCAATTTCAAATAATCTAATTTTCCATAACAAGACTAAGCATTTTAAGATCAAGTTATATTTTTTAAGAGAAATATAGAAAATAGGTGAAGTTAACTACTTTAAGCTAAGGATTAAACTACATATATGTTAATCAATGCTCTATCAAAATATAGATTTGATACTTTAATAAATGAAATAGGCATCTGTAACTAATAAAATAAGGAGGAGTGTTAAAAGAATGAATGACTAGTTGCTTATGGACTGAATAATCAGTTGAACAGTTTTTAAGAAATCGATCAATATTAAGTATACAACATATGCTTAAATATAGTTTTACGAAAATAACTAATGCAATTTTTGAATTTATCACTTGTTATTATGAAGTTGTTGGTTATGTCTTATAATCAGTAAATTTATTTAATTTCTGTTAAATTTTAACTCTATATAAAATAGATGTGCAATGAATAAAAAAATAATCATCTAAAGTTAATTTTCTCCTATTTTGTTGTCTTTTTTTCACTTTTTTGCTTAACTTGTATGTTCAACAACAATTTTAACCTAATAAAACCAAAATTACCTTTTATTTTTCTATTTGTAGATTTATGCACCCTCAAAACATAATAAATATGGATCTAAATACTTTCGTAGAATGGGTTATGCTATTAAAGAGATAAAAAATCTCAACATTATAGAGTCATAAGGTATTATACAACATAAAGTTTGGAGAATTATTGAATTAATATTTTGAATTTGCAAAGAAATTGACTAAGAAGAGTATTTTGCCAAATACCACTACTTCTAGCCATAACCATTATCAATATTCTTATGTAATAGAGTTGCAAAAAAAGGCTAATAATGTCTCTTGCATAGTTGAGCAACACTATTTCTCTTATAAAAAAAGTTTATAGTTTTTTTTTAAAAAAAATAAGTTTTAAGGCTCATTTTCCATTGAGGACATTAAAATTTACACATAACTAGTCAATCAACCAACTAAACTTATTAACAATCAATAAGCTATAAGAAAACTTGAACATATAAGTGCGGATAAAAAAAATTTGGTTTCTTTTCTTATATCCATATGATGTGTGTGTGTGTGTTTATGTATGTGCATATGTGTGTATCAATACACACACATAAAAATTAAATTCAAAATATATGATCTACATATGTTGATTAACTTGTTAAACTACAAACACAAATTCAATCATTTATCTCCACAGTATTAACACAATTGGATATAGGTAAAAATTAGAGTGCTAGCTCTTATATCTTTTATGTGTATTAGTTGTTTTCTACGTTGAAACAAATTTCCATATACCAACTAAAGTTGCAGTATAAAAGTTTGCAATCCAATAAAAAATTCTGTCTAATATAGAGAAAAACTAGAAAAAATGACTTTTAAAGATTTTATATAAAAGTGAGATAAATACTCTTCAAAAAATTTTAGCGACAGTGGTAATACTTATTTTTCTTTTTTCAAAAAAAAATATGTTAAAGTAAAACCTAAACACAACACTAAAATATCATATATTTATAATGTTATTTTAATTTCTAGTTTAAAAAATAAATCCATTAGGTTTAGGCCCTTTCATTATAAATCCAATATAATTAATAAAATTCATATTAACAAATTTAGTTCAATTTTACATAAGTAGTCTAATTAAACCCAATGCTTAAAAGTATAAAAAGTTATAGTTAAAACTAGAATTCTCTATTTATATTAAAATTTATCTTATGAATTATGTTTTTTTTTTATTTTAGATCTTAATATGTAACTCAATAGATTCTCATAATATTGGCAGTAACACTAAATTTAATTTTTGGTGTAAGAAACAATGATCAGTATCTAGTAATACATCACGATTATTCAAGTAACAAGAATGTTAGTGGAGAATGTTGGTGGTTGAACATTATTTTATATGTAACTAATATTACTATGTAATTTAATCTATTTATTCTAGATATCTTAATTGAACATGAGATATAGAATATGTCATCCTTATATAGTTCAATCTTCAAATTTTTTTGATATCATGAATAAATTTATTAAAAATTAATATTAATATCACATATTTATTCACTAAAGCATGACCATACATGTTCATAGTCTCACTTAATTAAAAAATTTAAAAAGCACTCATATTAAATAAAAGGGTCAAATTCTCTTTTAATCATACATATCTCTTTACATAAATATGAGATTTTTGACTATTTGGTTTCTAGTCTGTCTTGTTATAAATAACATTTAAAAATATCAAAATATATCGCTCTCAATGTTGGGATTCATGATGATTTCAAGTTCAAAGATCACATATACTATTGTCATTATAAGATTCGTTTTTGATATTCATATAATAATTCATGTAATATTATTATAGCAAGTCGATCCAGTACATTAGTTTATTAACTCATACTTATGTGTCAACTTGATATCTTATATTATGACATACAACTTGTTGTCATCAGTCACTATACAAACTAGCATCTATACATTATTATTACCTTATCTATAATAATGCTTGACTAAGGATATTTTAATAATAGTATTCAACTAATTGAATCTATTATTCTAAAAGTATTATTATATTTATTAAACACGCAAATATGTAATAATGAAATAACATAAAATATAAAAATATTATGATACATAAAAATAAATATGCTAATATCTAAAAAATACAATTGAAACTTAGGGCATATACTAACATAAGTTCATAAAGTAGGCATTTTTATTCATTAAACTTTATATAAGATTCAAGCATCTGTCAAATTATAGATTATCAAGTTATTTTCCATTGTCTTTATTGATGTTTAGCATAATTTTCCTCTTCCTCTACTATGTCCTTGCAAGTCCACCTACTAATCAAGAAACTACTATAACCAAATGCATTTAATGTGCATTGAACACCATCATCAATAACTCTTTCCTATAATACTTTGAGTTTGGTGCACTTTCTTTCTCATACATTCAACTTATTTATAGTTTCAGTTCTTTTCTTGTTTGATCATCTATATTTGCCAAAACTGCTAATTCTAACTTGCTTATATTAACAATACTTAATAGGTGATAAGAAATTTCAAAGACATTATGGAGAAAAGTTCAATGATAATCACAAGCAATATACATGATTGCTTGACAACTAAACTAATGATATAATGACAATACTAAAATTTTACTAAAATTTTGAAGATTGCTTGATTATTAATAACTGAAAAAATTTAAAGACATTACTAAGAATATTCTTCATTTTCAAGATCTTGATCACAACCACAATGTTTTGCTACAGAAATGCTCTATTAAATTATGAAAAACTCACTTAACTTGGCATAAAAAACATAAATACAACATTCAAGAAATGACTAGATAAATTCTAAAAGAATTTCATGCCTCAAAATATATACATACATATATATATATATATATATATAAGAATATCTTCATAAAAAAGTAACTAACATTTATTTAATAGCATTCATCATTGAGGCTTAATTTTTACCACATCACCAAAAGTTTATAGCCTCTACTTATATCATAAGAAGACATAAGAAAGAATTACAACTCTTTAATAAGAACCATATGTATTTCTATAATTTCATATTCAAATTTAGATTGAAACAGAAGTCCAAGTGTCAAGGTGCTAGTGAACCATGAGATACAGCATATCCTATGAAAAATAAACTCCTTTAACCAAATTTTTATTTTTATCTAGTATAGTTCAAATTTGAAAGAACTAAAAAACTTCTGAAATGGCCTCAGATAACTCTAATTAGATGTACAAATAAGCTAAGCCTAGTTAAGCCAAATACTCATCAAACATATTAAGTTTAGCTGAATTAAATAACTTAGAGCTAACTATAAATGATTACAATGATTACAAAACCTTTAGTGCATGAGTAATGGAGAATTACAAAAATTCTTCATATATGTATACACAAATATATGTTTAAAATGAAGGAAAACCAGAAAAACATTTTTTCATGGAGCTTATTTTGCTAAAAGAACTTGAGGGAATTGATCAAAGGAAACAATATGAAGTTAAAAAAGAAACAAAGTTGAACTAATAGTCATTGAACTAATTTTAAAAGATAAAAAGATTGAGGAATTTATGTAAATGAATCAATATAAAAGATAAGAGAGGAGCACAATCTTGAAGTAAGTCTACAATATGACATTTATAATCCCATTTTCTATTTGGTTAAGCCAACAAATATACATGATTAGCTTCCTTTCTACTTTGTCAAAGTATAGGCCAACTCAACCAAGTTATAACCCTTTCATCCAATATAAGAAAAAAAAATTCACAAGTAAAATAAGTCATCTCATCTACCATTTTAAATGAGGGAATACCTACCAACATACCAAATTTTAGCAGGTTTAGAGGTTAAACCATGTTTTATTCAAATAGATATACCTGCACAACTTGCACCCCAGAATTAGATCTTATTTAATAAAATTTGTCATTTTTAACCTTGTTGACAGGACAAACCCATCACATGAACATTAATCATGTAGCAGTAACAAATAATTAAAAAAATATCAATGAAAGCACAAAACTATCTTAAAATGACCAAAGAAACGAAATAAAATCATTTTTAAACGTATTTAGATTGAGTTATTTAATTATAGAAAAAATCTTAAATGGGACAATTTTAACTAATTATTTTGATGCGGTAAAATCATTGAATCAATAAAAAGAAAAAAATTTATTAGTTGATTATACATAAAAAAAAAAATATAAAAAAGCTCACATAAGTTAAATAAGTGAATAATTGTATGGTGGAACTCCTTTTGATTTTTTTATTTATAATCAATTACTGATTTTTTCTCATCAAGAAATCATAGTTCAATAAGACGCTTTGACTAATTTTGTAGTACAAGTTATATCACATTAAGATATCATTAATCATAAAGTAGTTATATACAAATAACCCTTTAATTTTGTATTGTGTTAACTAATAATATCCTATAAATTTTTTAAATTATTTTTAAATTTTTTTTAATTTTTAATGCAATATAAAATATGAATAAAAGTTTGTGAAAATATTGATATTTTCTTATTGAGTAATTAAGACTAGAATATTAGTCTAAAGAAATTACTTACTAATAATCTTATATTTTATTTAGGATTGTGATACTTTAAAAATAAAGTAAAAAGAAAAAAAATAAGTGTTAGCTGATAATCATTACTTACAATTTTATTTCCTAAAGAACTAGAGAAAATAATGCATACATTTCCTTGAAATTTGACTAAATAATATATTGATAGAATATTTGTTAGAGTTAAAATATGTATCTCTCAAATTTAGACACCTTTAACTAACCGCAAAGGAACATAATTTTAATTAATATTATTTTTAGAATTCCTTTGTAATGAAGTGTGAAAAGTTGTGATATTTTTTAAGTCACAATTATTAAATAATAAGTTTTTTAAATATTTTTACCTTATTAATTCATTTGATAAAAGTATTTCACAATATATCTTTTGTAATTAAAGTGAGTTTTGTTTGTTTCAATCAAACTTTACAAAATATTAATATATACTCTATTTAATTTATTCAAATTTATTCCAAATCCCAAAAGTAGAATCCTTCTAAAACTTAAGCAGTATTATCAAAAATTCATAGAAAATGAAAAAGATTTTTTTGAATAAAAATAGTCACATAATTGTTAAATATTAATATTATATTTTAATCCATTCAAATCCATTAATGAAGTTTAAGAGAAATAAAAAACTTACTTCTATTTAGTGAGTTCTCTAGATTATCAAATTAGTGACTTTATGAACAGTTGGTCTTAGGATGATAATCGTACATATTTGAAACGAATACTTCTAAACTTGTATTTATATTAGTTACAAAAATTCAATACTAAATTTGTATTAAATCCATAGTGAATTTAATATTTCATTGCGAAACTTACATAATCAAATAATTAATATTTACCAAACTCACACACACACACACATATTAGTTCTTAGTGAATTTTTTATCTTTTCAATTACAATTGTATTATTATAAAATATTAAATTTAAAATTATAACATATTTAATTAAATCAATAAATTTTCAGCGTTAATTAAAAGTAAAATACACCACTCACATAAATTATTAAATCTATCAATACAAAATAAAATTGATCATAATAATTTCATAAAAAAAGTATACAACTATTTACAATTTCACACATAAAAACTACAAAATTTTTAAAAGTGATTTTAAAAAGAAGTTATTAAGTGTACTTATAAAAGAAACATAACAAAGAACACTTATTCTAATAATTTGATTTAATACTGAAATAAAAATTCAAAATTTAGATAACATTTATTCTGGTTCTAGAGTCAGATGATGTTATGTTTTTGATTATTTGAACAAAACATAATTTTATAATTTAATTCTACCACTTTGTAAAATTGATATTATTTTAGATAAGGTAATTAATCCCCGACTAGATTTTATTATATTTTTTAAAAAATTATCATCCTACTTACAATGCATTACCTTTAATGATCGAACTAACATTTTTGTTTCAAATAATCTACGGATTGCATACAGAATGTATGGTAATTTAAATACGAAATAAATTGACAATTTAA
>CP135562.1:5824527-5879180 GCA_032401905.1 Swietenia macrophylla | reverse complement strand
GGAGCAGCCGGTGCACTGATTTTTTCTGACAGGAAAGACTACGGCGGTGGCAGTGGTGATGCAAAGTGGTTTCCAGACAACAAGTGGATGCCTCCAAGCGGTGTGCAGGTGGGATCGGTTTATGATGGGGCTGGTGACCCTACTACTCCCGGATGGGCTAGTATAGAAGGATGTGAGAGGATATCAAACAAAGAGGTGGAAATGGCAGGATATATTCCACTTGTACCGTCTTTGCCGATATCGTCCGAGGATGGCGAGACAATCATGCGGTCAATTGAAGGACAAGTGGCCCATGACGAGTGGCAAGGAGACAAAGATGCCCCGATTTACAGGGTTGGACCGGGACCAGGAGTCGTCAATCTCAGTTACACGGTAAGCATGTATGAGTTCTGAAAATTCATCAGCTCACTGCAGAATCTAAAATGATTCAATAACTAGTCAGTCAAAACACAATCACCTTGCTTCTAGTCCAGTCCAACCACTCCAAATGAACTACAACTCAACACTAACAAGATGGCTTCCTGTAAATATTTCAGGGAGAATATGTGATAGCAACAATTCAGAATGTAATTGGAATAATTACAGGAGCAGAGGAGCCTGATCGGTAAGTAACACAACTTTGAGAAACGGTAATAATAGATGATAGCATCATTGAGATAGGCATGCAACTAAAGAGAAGACTGCAGAATAGTCTTAAGATGAGAATAACTCGTCAAAACAGAACACTAATTACTCGCCTGAAATACGATTTTGTTGATGTTGCCACTATTTCTAGGTTTGTCATTCTGGGTAATCATCGAGATGCATGGACATTTGGAGCCGTGGATCCGAACAGTGGCACTGCTGCTCTCCTAGAGGTATATTTCTTCTCTAGCCAAGTAACAAGTACTAAAATTCAATTATTGACCATTCATCTGAACATTAACTGCAATATAGGTTGCCCAAAGACTGGAAAAAGTGCAGAAAAGAGGGTGGACTCCTCGAAGAACCATTGTTTTATGCAATTGGGATGCTGAGGAGTATGGCCTGGTCTCTCTCTCTCTCGCGCGCGCGCGCGTTTGTGTATGCACGCTTTTTTGATTGTGTGTGAACAGAAACTTAAACCAATCTCTCTATCTAGTGTGTTTGTGCTTTGCATGCGTCTGTTTATGTGTATGAACAGAAACTTGAACCTAGCCCTGTTCGATACTCAGATAGGATCAACTGAATGGGTAGAAGAAAACAGGGAGATGCTTGCTTCAAGGGTAGTTGCTTACTTGAATGTTGACTCTGCAGTATATGGACCTGGATTCCATGCCTCTGCTACTCCACAGCTTGATGAACTTCTCAAACAAGCTGCACGACAGGTATCTTAGAAGTGATGCTAAATGGACGAGCACGAATATGCACAACAGAAATACACAACAATTAACCACAGCAGATACAGAAACTATGTAAAGCAATATAAACACTACATGATCTTCTTCATTTTGATATAATCTTAAGACAAATCAATTACAGCAGCCGATTCTATGGCAGTAACTGGATTTCAGTCCTTTCCAAATACCACTCTTTTTCAGTACTGCTACTTCTTTAACTAATCTCAATCATATTTGCAACTGATTTTGAAGGTTCAAGATCCAGATAATTCATCACAAACCATCTACGATTCTTGGGTTGGTGCCAGCAGTTCTCCTGCGGTAAGTGCAGTGCTATACCTTAACTGCATCTCCCTGATTATGTGATTTAATAAACTTCTCAAGAATAGATAAATTTCAAGCTGGTTCAAACACCATCAACATCTTGAAACATTAGATAGTTCAAAGCTCATTAACCTATACATTCTCAAATAAACATTGAAACATTAGATAGTTCAAAGCTCTTTAACCTATACATTCTCTTTGAAGATTGGGAGATTAGGAGGTGGAGGATCAGATTATGCAGCTTTTGTTCAGCATATCGGTGTTCCAGCAGCTGACTTATCTTTTGGAGATGGTAAAAGAAAAAATTATATTCTTGATCTCTTACATTTTCTTTTATATGAAAATATGAACAGAGTAGCAACTGCACTGTGTATATAAAGCTTATGGAAGAAAACATGAAATTAAAACCAGTATGAGGTCATGATGAACATCCGGCACATATATAAGAATCAAATTAGTAAATAGTGACAATCAGTTTATTCAAAGAAACATTAGTGTTCATATTGCAAGCCAATAGAGTTTAAATACATGATTAAACACAGTTCAAATCAGCAAACAGCATTACTCGATAAATATTCCAGGTCATGTTGAAATGTAATGTGTAGTTTCCCAACTGCTCTCATGTAATTTATTTACTACACATTTNTGAAATGTAATGTGTAGTTTCCCAACTGCTCTCATGTAATTTATTTACTACACATTTTTCATCTGGAATAAGCTCTGATAGGCTAGGTTCTCATATATTTGAAATTACTATTAGCATCCAATGCCAAACTTTTCTTAATGCAAGCATTCCAGCGTATAGGTAAATGTGTGTGTGTGTGTGTGTGTGTGTGTGTGTGTGTGTAAAATGACAAGTAAATGGTATCTTCAAGTAACACAATCATCTAATTTAAAATCTATATGAATAAATCAGTCAGCACTCACTACTGTAGATAGATAGCAGTCCTTTATTAATGAACTCTGAACCCAGTACTTGAGCCACCAGACATATAATGGATGATATATAATGTCTAAATGCATTTTGTATTATTTCATGACTTACTAGTACTAATTGCTGATCACAGGATACCCAGTATACCACTCAATGTATGATGATTTTGTCTGGATGAAAAATTTTGGAGATCCTATGTTCCAAAGACATGTTGCAGGTTCGTAATGAGATTTTAATTTATAGCCTAAATTTTTTGAATTGCATAAGCAAAAATAGTATCTTAAGCATTAAATTTAGTTGATCTAGAACATCCTATCCTACATTGAGATAAGTAAAGATTGGAACATTTCACCATGTTACAACAAATAAGTCACAGTTTATAACAGTTACTTCAGCATTTGTATCATTGCATTGTCTAAGCATGTAACCACCCTAGGCTATCACGTTACATGAGTCCTTTTACAAGTCATGTGGACTTTATCTTAGTGTGCCTTTTGGCCTCACTTTTATTTGTCTTCGTTCTTTTTCCAACTTAAAAATAGTGGCAAGTATTTGGGGGTTAGTAGCTCTTTGGTTAGCAGATGAGGAGTTGTTGCCTTTCAACTATCTATCGTATGCTATTGAGCTCCAGGTACGTTAATTTTTAACATATATTGATTGTTCCATGCAGTCATATGCAATACAAACAAGATGTAATCAAGTCTAGAGACAAACTGATAATGTAATTCAATAAACACAATAACAGAAAAGTGCGAAGGACTTGGAAAATGATGTTTCCGATAAGGGAATAAGTCTGTTGTCCCTGTTCAAATCTATTGAAGATCTAGCAAAGGCAGCCACCAAAATTGATAACGAGAAGAAGGTATCATTAGTTGTTAAAATTCAAGATTGATGCAATTACGTGTTCATCACAAATCAAATAATTTAAATTGACTCCCTAGGCAATGGAAAAAGCCAAAGGTTGGGCACAAACATGGAAAAAAGACCATTCTAAGGTGAGAGAGCTGAATGACAGACTAATGATGGCAGAACGAGCATTTACAGATCGAGACGGACTATCTGGAAGACCATGGTACAAGCATTTGGTATGTGTTCCTTTGAGTGACAATACAAGTTTTTTCCTGTCTTTTTCTTTACTTTCTTTAATAATGTCAAAATATATATATATATATATAAAAGTTTTATATCAAAACTACAGCACGAAAACATCCGGACATAAAATGCAGAGATTTGCGCTTTTGATTATTACCTAAAGGAACCAGAATTACCTCATATTTTTCTATTTGCAGATTTATGCTCCCTCAAAGCATAATGATTATGGATCTAAATCCTTTCCTGGAATAGATGATGCCATTGAAGAGGCAAAAACTCTCAACACTACAGAGTCATGGCGTACTGTACAACATGAAGTTTGGAGAGTCTCCAGAGCGGTCAGACAAGCCTCTCTAGTCCTCAACGGAAAACTAACATGAATGTGTACAAACTACAGTGAAATCTCTCACAATGCAATTCATGAGCAAACAAATATTCAGGATGTGCTAGGAAATTGACTAAGAAGAGTATTTGGCCAAATACCACTACTTTGAGTCATCATAGCTGTTCTTAATCTTAATAAGAAATGGGAGTTGCAGAAGAAGGTCAGTAACTTCTCTTTCATAGTTTTGAGTGTGGTGAGATTTGGCAACATTCTTTTGTTGACAAGAAAGTTGTCAACTGTCTTAAATAAAGTCAAGTCTCAAAACCCATTTCCATTGAGGACGTCAGAATAACTATCACTAGTCTAGCAAACAACTAAAATTTATTGACAACCAATGAACCGTTCCCATAAAGTAGGCATTTCTATCCATTAGACTATATAGGATTCAGTCCTTCGATAGATCACAGATTATCAAGTTATTCACTGTTTTCGTCGATGTTCAACACAGCTTTCGACTACTATATCCTTGCAAGTTCACTCACTCATCAAAAAAATAAAAGTAAATGCATTTAAGGTGTGTTGGAACACCATCGACTCTTTTCATATAATGCTTTCAGTTTATGGTACACCTTTCTCATGCATCACGCTGCTACTTCCTGCATCCGCATTTTACCAGGCACTGGACAGGTGGCTAGGAATTTGAATGGAGAAAAGTTCCCTGGATTCTTAAAGATTGCTCGAGTTAAAATATTACTATTCATTACCGGAAAAACCCAAAAAAATCACCAGGAGGATTCCGTATTTTCAAGATCTCAATCACAACCCCCACAATATGCCACAATGCTCACTGGAGAAATGCCCTCCTAAATTATGAAATACTCACTTAACTTGCATAAAAAAAACATAGATACAACATTCAAGAAATGGCCAGATAAATCCCAAAAGAATTTTCCACCCAAAAAAATAAAAAATAAAAACACTATGTAACAAGATCCTTGTAAAAAATAACTTGTACTAATTTAACAGTACACATCGTCTAGGCTCAATCTCCACCACATCAATGAAGGTTCATAGACCTCCCCTCACACCGGTCGGATGAAGACACAGGAAAGAAGTACAACTCTTCAGTAAGAACGAAATGTATTTCTGCAATTTCATAGCCGAATTTAGATTGAAACAGAAGTCCAAATGTCGAGGTGCTATTGAACCATGAGACGCAGTATATCCTATGAAAAATAGACTCCTCTAAGCAACTTCTTATTTTTGCTTGTATACCTAAACTTTGAAAGTACTAAGGAACACCATGAAAAGGCCTCAGATAACTCCTGTTGGGTGCACAAACAAGCTGAGCCCAGTCAACCCAAAAATTCAAGCTTATCAAGATAGGCTTAAATAAAGGATTTTTGAGCTTAAACAGAGTTGAGTTTCAAAATTCAGACTAGAGCTTGACTTAAAAGAATTTGGGAATCAAGCTCAACACCAACAAACTTGATAAAACATCGAGCCACTTTGAGTGCGGTGAAGTCAAGCTTGTATTCCAGCTTGATATAAATACAAAGAAATAATTTTAACATGTTATGCGTACATAAATAACTGTCTATTCGAGCTCTGTTCCCTTATAAACAATCAATCCAAACTCACAGTCAGATAAAAGCTCAATTGATTTGCAATCATCACTACAACTGTCCTTGCTAAGGTTTGCGGTATGGAAGCAATATACTCCTAAATGAATCGCTACGGAGATAGTTCAAAAATATTAGTTTAGTAGGTCAGACATGAAAGGTATACAAATTTAAAAAGAAAAAAGAATCATTGTTGACATTTATTATTGCATGTAGAAGCGCAAGTACCAATGCATCATGGCTCGAGAAATCGTACACCTTATTAACACTAATCTGCACCATCACTTGTAATAGGATTACATAATCTGAGATTTCATTATTATAATAAAAAATTCACTTAACAATATGAATACCTATTTGTTCCTAGGTGCTTACATGCTGTACAAATCAAGCAGGGTAACATTAAAGAGCACTATATCTAGGAGGTCAGTATCCTTGACCTGGATGGTAATTTAACCTTTTAGTGTCAATAATATATACAGCTTTAATCAGCATTGACGCTAAATATGCACAATAAAGCACTTGTATGCTTAGAACATTTACTTCCAAACCTTGATAGCCCCATCTCTACTGCTCGATATCAGTAATCTCTGGTTCAACTTGACAGAAGCCAAAGAAAGGATAGAGTCCCGGTGGCAACCAGCAGAATCAGTGGCAGCAGCTGCAAGAATTGCTTTTGCTGTCATCTTACTTGTTAAAGGTTGCCTCCTTCTCTCCTGTTTACAGAAGAAATGATGCACTTTGATATTAAGAACTTTAGTAGATGAGTAACACAAAATTACAGAAACTCTCCATATAAATATAAACAAAAATCTGTTTTAAAGTGAAGGAGAAGCAGCAAAACATTGTTTTTATGAAGCTTTTTTCTGCTAAAGGGACTTGAGGGAATTTGTCAAGAGGCATCAAGATGAAGTTAAAAGGGAAGCAAAGTTGAAGTGGCATTCATTAAACTAATTCTGCTCCACCAAAGATAAAGAGATTGAGGAAATTGTGCAGAGGAATCAATGCAAAAGTTAAGAAGCATAATCTTGTAAGTACAATGTGACACCCCATTCTCCTTTGGTTGGGCTAACAATTATACATGCTTAGCTTCCACTCCAATTTGTCAAAGGGCTGGACAACTCAACCAACTTATGACCCTTATTTTCAATATGAGAAAAAGGAAAATTCAAAACTACCCAGCTTCAGCATGATGATATCGACAAGTAAAAAGTCACCTCACCCTACCCTGTCAGAGGAGCCAATGTCTACCAACATACCACTATTTATTCAAATTGACATACCTGCACAACTTGCACTCCAGAACTATATCTTGTTTCATAGAATTCGTCATTTCCAACTCCCTTCATATTTGGCCCGCAAATACAGTAACTTCGGCCAGGGCTGCAACATTAGGTGCCAGTGTCAATTAGGCCACAAGACTGTCATAAGATGGCCAAACAAACAGGAAAAGAATTCAAACTAGAACCTGCAATGGTCCCATCGTCGAATCTTCAAGTCTGTACCCCCAGTTAACAAGTCACCCCCAGGTAAAGGAAGCAACGAACGAACACCAGGAAGACGAGGAGGAGGCTCGTTCAGCTCATCAACTCTGTACTTTGGATTGACATTCCGTCGCAGATCTGGTTTAGGATTTGACTTACTGGATGGTCTTGCAAAGGCCCAAGGCAAATCAGATATTTCAGCATCTCCGTCATAATTAGCCACCCTTAAGACCTGGAAAAGAAAAGATGAAACATGCAAAAAATATACTTAACTGTGTTGAGGCTGATCAGGGTAATAAAACAGTGAGAATATAGGTACATTGAAGTGGTTGATTTCAACAATCAGCAATTAGAAACACGTAACTTATTATTACCATAGATAAACCACCCACCCATTCACCTTGGAGGAGAGGCACTCTAGTGCTGTCAGCACTCAATCAAAAATGTCTCTCCCATTACACAATAACACTAGATAAGAAGTTCTTACCAACAATTAATTAAAGGTGGTAACATTGTGCTAATCCAGGTGAAAGGCATTTAGTTAAATACTCTAGTCCTTCCCTATTATAAGCATGTTTAGAAAAGCTGAAAGATATTTTTGGAATATACTTGGTGGGACCATAAAGACCCTTGTATTTGGTGATGGTGCCTTCTGATTTTCAGTTTTCTGTTAGCATAAATCTTCCCCCATTTCAAATTCCCTCTCCATCAACTATTGCCTCATTTTGGAGTGTGTTTAAACCGGCTAAACTAAATTATGAGGTAAATATATCATAACAACTCCATAATACTATTTATTGCCGTCCAACCTACAATTTACGATAGAAAGGAATTGCTATGTACCGAGTGACAGCTTCCATTCTCTGCATTCCAAAGTGAAACTTCATTGCAACCCGCAGCAACATATATAAGAGGCCTGGCAGTAGTAGATACAGAGGCATTTGGTGGAGGAACAAAAAGACACATGTTCTCTATCAGGCATACCAGAGAGTATTGCCATGAGTTTACAGGTACAAGGAACCTCAGATCCCAAAGAGTAAGCACACCCCTGGAAGACCCTGAAACAAACCAATTTCCACAGGTACCTGTCACCAGAGAAGACACATAGCCTTCCTCAGGAATTGCTTTTAATGTCCAAGTATTTGTATTTGATCTTGTATCCCATAGATGGATCCCACAATTTTGTGTACTGTACATAAACAACTGACTGGCACAGTTATCAGCGTTGTAGCTCACAAGGGTAACTATAGCACCTTCTTTGGTATCCTTCTTTTTGATATCAGCAATACCTGAATACTTTTCAACAACATTACCCAGACCTCTGGAGATGTGATCCACAGAAAACATATGTATCATGCCATCACATGCTCCAACAACAACTTGAGCAGAATTTCGAAGCATCATAGTGCACAAAGCTTGGCTTCCCTCCAGGTGATATGTTAGCCTCGATCTAAATGAAATGTCCTTTTCCAACTTTCTTGAATCCCACACCTTGACAGTTGAATCGTCAGATGCACTCACAAAAAAGCTATTATCATGTGAAATTGCAATGTCATTGACAGCAGAACGATGTTCTTGGAGGTGTGCCACCAGCACACCACGAGGTCTCCACCGTGAATCTGGAATTGACAATGTTCGTGCAAAAGATGGCAATCCCGTTAGATCAGGAGTAGAAGTATCTTCCACACTAATCGAACTTCCTTTTGATGTGGCAGATATCCCCATGTCTGCAAATTTACTGTTAACAGAGGCTGTGTGATCATTTTCTCTGCCCTCCGGTTCATGCACCACTCTATAGAACTGTTTAGAACCACTAGTAATGCTGAAAGAGCCTGAAATAAGCTTAGGTGCAGGAACTGAACTGGCCAAATTAAATGATTTATTTGCTGGATCCATCCAAGGCATGGATGACGAACTGACACTGAGGGAGTTGACTTGCAATAAAGAATCAGAAACAGCAGGGAAATTTCCCGTTGCACGTTTGTCCATGCTAAAGGAGTACAAAGGTATGCCTTCTGATGATTTATCACATATAAGGCTATTGACACCACTAACCTGTTGAGACATAAAACCTGAAAACTGTAATTTTTCTGAGCATAAAGGATCCCGGCCGTCAACCAGGCTAGAAGCACTGTATACCAAGCTTCCCATGGCTCTCAATTTAGCCCCATCATAATCATCACATTGAGTTAACTCTGGCTGCTTTGATGTGTCGACAGCTGGTCTTTGACCCTCAATACTTTGTTGTTTGTCAGGCCAGTACTTAATTGAGTTCAAATCTCCTGCCCCTCTCCTAAGTAAATTTGCAGTTTCCTGTTGTTTAGATTGTGCAGATGAATTGTACCAAATCTTTCTCTGTCTCTCCAACATGTCAGAACTCCGAGCATTTTCTAAGACTTGGTAAAATACCTCTCTTGAGACTGGGGGTTTCAGACATGAAAGGAGAGCTTTCACAGAAGTTAAAGATGCTGATTGTCTGCGGAGGAAAGGGCGTATGACAGGAGCAAGAAAAACATATGAATCTACTGCACCCAAGCTCTCACTGCTAGCTGCAATGAATGTCACAACTGACCTTCTTACCCATTGACTGGGATAACACAACAATGGAAAAGCACGCTCTATCATCTCAAGCAGTATCCTCTTCCGGAGGTAACCACTTTTGCACAGAATGGCCAAACAATCTAATGCATTGACAATGACAGCCTCTGTTGCATCACTCAAAGCCTGCTCAATATAAGGTAGAAGATATTCCTCCACACTTCTTTCTCCCACAAAGAAACAGACATACACAATTTGCCCATAGAATACTGCCCTTAGCTGCTCATCTCGATCATTAAGAAAAGCAGGAAGGATAGGTAATAAAAAGTCGTTACTCTGTCTCTGGCCAAAGAAGCAGCAAAGGTTGCCAATATCCTGGAGAAGTGCCCTTCGGATGTTTGGAGTCTGCTTGGGACCCATTACAAGTTCTTGAACAACCTCAGCTATGGACTTCCTAAGTTGAGCAAGCTGTGCATCACCATTTAGTCTCTGCTGCTGTCCAGAAGTCTCATTAGATGAAGCCAGCGACTTATGCAGTGAACTCAATTTATCAAGAACACCTGCTTCACTCAACCTTATTGAGTGAACCAGGAATCCATATGCAGTTAGTGCCAGCTTGGCTATGTTGCTGGCATAACATATTCTCACACTTTCCTCGGGATCATCAGGAAGCATAGAAATCATTGGAAGGATATACTCTGGAAATATTTTCGCATCACTGGGAGGAAAATCACGGACTAAAGGCAGAATGTCACACAAAGTTTCCAATGCAGCACATCTTACAATTGCTGCTGGATCAGAAAGCATGGCAATAACATATGGAAGTACACGCTGCAAGCGATCTTCATCATCAATATATAATGAAGAAGACTTCAGTAAAAGAATAGCTGCCCTTCTAAAGTGAGGCAACTTGACATTACGGATACAGGAACAGAGAAGAGAGGCAATAAGAACCATTCCTTCACATTTCACACTATCTTCAGGTAATGGTAAAAAAGGCATGCCAAAGGTGTCTGATTGACTATCATACTTGGACATCAACGAACTCAAATCATTCATTGTAATCTTTTTTAGGAAGGGATGGCCATTTTTCCTAAATGCATCAGAAATACTTTGAAGAAGCTCACCAGATGATTGCACACCACCATGTCTGAGGTCTTGAGAAAATGCAGAATTTGGTACATCCTCCAGCATTGGCTTTACTCTGGAACAATAATTGCTTTCTTTCCCATCCCCTAGCAGGGTACTAATATCACCCAGAGGTCTAAACCTATTCTGGACTACGCCTTTATCCATCTTCTCTCTGTTCCTAAATAAATCTTTTGTCAAATTCAACTTTTGTTTTGCATCAATCTCCTGTGACTCTTTAACACTTATGGCACTTGATGGTGTTCGGTGTATGCTACTAGTCTCGTCAATTGATTTACTGCCCATCATCTGCTTAAGTATCTCAGGGAAAACTCTTTGACACATTGCAACCTGTAGTAGTTACGGTATAGCAGAAAGGCATATGTGAGTTGTCGGGAGAAATACCAAGTTTGAAGCATTACATTACAAAGTTCTTTACCCTCATATCAGAATGAAGAGGATTCCAGAGGCAGTAGAAATTATGCAGAAAAGGTGAAAAATAGGTTGGAAACACAACAGCTGCATAATTCTGCAGGTAGCTTTCAGCAGAAAATCGCGACTCTGGTTCCAATTGAATCATATGAAGTATCATCTTGCGGATTCCAGAATCTGGGATCTGCACCGACAGGGCATATGAATTGACCAAAAAAAAAATATTGAGCATGAATGGATGTAAACATGAAAGTAATAGAAAAATTTCCACCTAAATTCGGTAAGTTAGACATATAGTAATCATTTGAAAAGTCAAAACACACCATAAGTAGTAATGATTAGTACCAAACACACACACACACACACACACACACACACACACACAGAGCATGCGACTAAATATGTTTTAACCCGACATTAGCAGCACCAGTTGACCAAATCAAAATGTATAGTTCAGGTAAAAATACAACTTACTTGAATGTCAACTAAACAAGACTACGAGTATATAACAAAACAAATGAGGGTCCAGAATAGAAGAGGGGAGACAAGAGGAGACAGCACATACCTTTTCAAGGTGCAGGCTAGGATCATATTGCCCTCTGCGATAAGCAAGTAGCTGAGAGAGTTCAAACAAAGGCTGACCCTCAAGGAAAAGCTCTGCAATTACACACCTAAAGTGGTAACAAGATAAAATATTAGATTGTTGTGTAATAAAATAACATGAAAAATACAAACACTTCAACAGAAATAGCATCCAATTGATCTTGCTCTAAGAAATAAATCACATAATACATGTTTCCACTATACTAAAACAGGAATTTGGAATGAGAAATATCATTCTTTCCACATTTATGCAACAAAACATATCCATAAAAACCATCAAAAGTAGCAAAGGCTTTTTAGGTACAACCTCGTGAGCAAGCTTTTTGTTGAAAGGATAACAAAGAGTTGTTAAAATCCAGATTTTGCCAGAGACTATTTGAGGGCAGCTTCTAGAAGCATGACACTAAAGGATTAATTCATCAGAAAACAATTCTATTGAAATGTATTCTTTATAACATGAAATTCCAATGTCGAGAGGAAAAAATGTAATTGCATTGAACCCTCAGAGGAAATGGTGGCAGAAGTACAATAAAGATAGCAAAGAATGCAACATCTATAAGTTGGTGAAGTTCTCAATGACTACAAAAATATTAACAGCAATGCACTATAAATCCACATACATGAGGCCGAGAAATAGCTTGTACTTTCATTTCAGGTCATTGCAGGTCTCTGGTTTAAATGTAATAAGCCAAAACAAAGATGCTAACAATTGTTAATGCTCACCCTACAGCAAAGATGTCCATAGACGGCCTTAAAGGTGCATCTTGTGTGACTTGCATCTCACCTCCATGCTCATAAAATCTCTGAAAAGTCAAGAAATAATTTAACCATACAAACAATATATAATATAACCTAAAATCATGATATGCATATAAAAGGACTAGGTTATTTTTCTTTTTCTTTTTTTATTCTTTTTAAAAATAATAAAATCATTATGAAGTTTTATCTTTTCTATAACTCAACATCTATTGTAAGACATTTATGAGTAAAATATTTTGGGTTTTTTCATCTTAACACAAAAGGTCTTGATGTTTGTTTTAGCGTTAGTATCCATAGCAAGCTCTACACTTTTACATCCTTCATCAAAATTTCATCTTTCATCCATGTCACCATCAAAATTTCATCTTTCATCCATGTCAACAACACCATCACCCTTACCTCACTGTCACCACACAACCAAAAGCGCCACACCACAACCATAACTAAACATCACTGCAGACAAACCGTCATTCTCTTTTATTTAATGCATCAAATTTTTCTTTGACTTGCCATGACCATCAACACTAATAGAAAGTTATAAAGACAAATTTATAGAAATGTTATTTTTGAGATGTTTTAATTTGAAAAAAATAAACAATTTAACAATTATACACATATCATTAAGATTTATGCATCTAGATCTACTAAGATTTCAGTCAAGTGCAAACACATTCCTGGTTCACATGAAAAGGGAAAATAAAACAAGCCTTAAACTTCATCACTGGATTACAATAATTGGGGACTAGAAGATCCAACCAGAAGATTATAAATATGCTAATGCAAGCCAGTCTTTGAGGCAAAACTTCTTTGTCAATTGCAGTCTAAAGAGCCAAACTCAAGTCATAAGGTATATAAAAAGCAAGCAAAAATTAGATTTATTCAGCTGCCTGCAGTAATTGAGACTACTATTCATAAAATCAGTTAACAATAGGCTTAAGATATAGAGAAGGAAAAACTATTAAGGCAGAAAACAAAATAATTAAGTAAATTATTCTCTTTCTTTCAATAACAAAAAACAGGAAGAAGAAGAAACATACATGTGATCATAAACTTTTCACGCACACATTATGTTATTGACCACACCTTCACAATACCAGTTATAAAAACACATTCATCAGTTACACAGAGTGCTTCACTGACATGCTGCCAACAAACATGAAAAACTAGAAGCAAACCTAGTTTACACTGTTCTAACAAATTTCCCCACAGAGGGGTTTCAAGATGATTTTGGACAGAAATAGAACTGGTAGTGCACCAGCTGATGCATTCCTCTAAATAAACCTTTCAGAGTTTGACTTGCTGCAAGGTTTTTAATTTGTGTTTTAATTGTTGTAGAGATTATGTTCACTACTTACAAGTTCTCTATTGAACTTCTAATACAATTGGAAAAAAAGAAAAAGAAAAAGAAAAAAAACAACCTATTTGCTAGAACCTGAAACAATAATTTGCGAGAGCAAAACAAAACCAACAAGATGTTAACTGCAACACATACCATCAATTCAACAATCGCCCATATAAGCATCTCAGAAGAACAAAGAACTTTTCATACTGCAGTTGGAAATATCTCAATGACATAAATGGAAAATAAGAACTAACCTCAGGTGCAAGATAACAGAGCCTTCTTCCTCCAGTATCAAAGAAGAATGAGAAATCTGAAGGGTCGTCATATGGAATGTATGTGGGTTTGAATGATGCAAAGTCAGCAAGATAAAGCCAATTCCAGGAAGTGACTAGCACGTTCTCACACTTAATATCACCTACAAAAATAAAATTCAATGCAAATAACACAGTTCACATTTAATCATAATAACATCATAGCTAAATTTCCTCAACTGAACTCACCATGACAAATCCCCTTCTCATGGCACTGCTTTACTGCAAGAAGTAACTGCACACCCAGAGTATAGATTGTTAACAGGAAACATACCAGTACTTCAAATCCCCCTAGAATCTATTCCTGTCCAGGGGTATGATTCTCGCTTTGGGTGCAAGAGGTCCCAAGCATCGGAATGCCCCTTTAAATTAAATGAATATTGAATTTTTCTCAATAAATTTCTAACTATTTTTTCCAAAAGAAAAGGGGAAATGTACAAGTAACTAATCAGGATTCATAAAAACAGAGAGGACAGAGACAATGCATAATAGACACCTGAAAAGCCAACCATTTCTTCTCAACAAGACTAAGGAAAGGCCGAGTACTCAACCGATCATGAAGATTATTAAAGAAGTATTGCCTCAAAAGGTAAGCTGCTTTATCTGTTTCCTGCCAAAACTGCAATAACACACTACAAATCAGAAATTCAGGCAATAAACCGCTATTTAATTTGCTTAAATACATAATGACACAATCAACTAAAAATTAAAATATATAATTATATATAATCTTCCAGAGTTTAACACATCATAATTCTGAAATGAGAATATAAACACTCTAATTCTTTTACCATTTATCTAAAACAACGATAAGCTTCTCTTTCTATGGAATAAAACTAAAACGAGAAAACACATAAACTTTGGTAAATGTTACTCTCTTTTCTCTTACCCAGTTCAACTTGGCCTTATGGGTGTGCATGAATGGCACTGGAGTCGGTTGAATAAATTCTTCTACTATCGCGGAAAAAATATCAAAAATTCAAAATACCTATCTTTGATCTCATTATGAGTTTTCTCAGCAACTGAACATAGCACTAAAAGCACTATATTTATTAACACTGTAATTCAACTAAATTGAAATAATCCATCAATTGTCATAATTAATAATAAACCAACACAACACAGCACACACAAATTAGCCTAGTTGTATCAATCTCAAGTTAACTCCCAATTGCTGTTCTCTTTCTTCCTTTTTCTCCACAACCAAAGAAAAATAATTAAAAATTAAAGATCTATTTGACAATTGAACCTGAAAGGGCCACACGTGAGGATGGTCGATACGGAAGGTTTCCTTGATGTGAAAGAGGCGGCGCTCGTACTCTTTAAGATCGATGTAGTCGCCACGCTTAAAATAGACCTTTACCAGGACCAAGCCTTCATCGTGCTTGCACAAAATGGACTTAAAGAATCGGCCACGCCCCAGAACCTCCTTGAGGACGAGATTGTATGAAGACGGCAGGTCGTGCAGGTAATATTCCGACGCCGATACTTGCGTCGTTCGCGCGATCTTGTTTCCCATTATTCTGCCGTCTCTTTGAATTTACATTAGTTTTGTGTGTGTGAATTTGCAATCCTAAAGAGGATTCGTCCGTGAGAAGCAAAGAGCAGGAATGGCCAGGCCAGGGGCATTCGCTTCTCCCACTTGGGTGAAGTGATTGAATTTCGAAGGTTTCGAAACGTGTTAGTGTGGATGACACGACCAAAGTATCTGTTAATTTTTTTAAGGGTAAGGTTTTTCACCCTAACCTCTAAAATTACAAAATCACCCTTAAGTGTTAAAATTAATTCATTTAAGAATACAATTTTCAGTCATTGTATAAAGTCCGAGTAATAAAAAAAATCCTTTAATATTTTATAAATAAATTGTGTATTTATAATTACTCTCTTATCTAAAATAAAATTTGAATAACGGAATAAATAACAGATCAATACTTGTAAAACTAAAATTGGTATAATAACATATAAAGCCTTAATTCTTATGATTTTTTAAGTAAAGACATAATTTTTTTATCATAGGATTTAAGTCAAATTCGTTGAGATTAAACTTACGATGACGAGTCTATTTCACAACCAAAATGAAAAGATTTAACGAAATGTTGTGGGACTCGATCAAATTACGTTATTGAGGTGTATCAGGATTTAACCGCTTTAATGAAATTTTGGAGCTAGGATCGTCAAACATTTAACAAAAACTCCAATCGGATCAGGCAATCGCACAAGAAAAAAGTAAGAACGATAACTTGAATTTTATTCAAAACCACAAGATATTTACATCTCATCAGAAGATCAAAAGGCTAAATCGTGAATGATAATCAACCATCTAATCAGTCATAATCAAACGGTGACGATCTCCTCTGGATCTTCAAAGTTAGGATCCTTAACATCAACAACATCCTTGAAGCCAATCTCAGCCGGCGAGAAGCCGTCGCCGGACCAAGTGTACTTGCCTCCGTGGCCTCCTTTCTTCGGCGATCCGTTCATGCCAGTCGCAGATTTCTTGTCACTTCGCTCTGATGATTTTCCATTGTTGTTCCTAACACCCCCGTGACCCTTCCCCGCCTTCTTCATTCTCTACAAGTTGTCTCTTCCTCGCTTGTTAAATGAATGGTTGGATTTGCAAAAACGCTCTCCGTTAGCAGTGCTTTATATAGAAAGGTTACACAGCGATGCTGTGGTGGTCTGTAATCATGTGATTCGAGCACGGTGGATAAGATCACGCAATTTCATCTTTATTTTATTTTATTTCTGCTCTGAGAAAGAGATCAAGTACTCTCCAACATGGACCTCGGAAGCTGCCTGTACCGTACGCGTGGCATAATCCACAGATGTTTAAGGACCCGTTTGGATCTAAGTCTAATTAAGTTTCTTTATAGAATTATTCCCATACCAAATTTTAAAATCAGTAAACATTTGTGTTGGCATTAAATTTTGTAAATTAAATTTGACAAAAAAAATAGCAAATAATTTGTAATTTAAATAAATAAAATATTGGAAAACATATCATCTCTTTTTATTGCATATAATAAAGAATTAAAGAAGAAGAAAAAGAAAAAAAAAAGTTTCGTTTCCTTGAGCAAGACGTAGTCAACGCTCAACGGACTTGCACTGCGGGCAATTTGACTGGAAGCTGCCTTGCCTTGTTTCCCACGCAGCGAATCCGCGGCTGACTCCAACGTTCCCAAGAACGGTCCCGCAGCACCGTTGCTTTCATATCAATTAATAATATCATTTAAATGACCCCATCCATTATAAATATCATAGTTACGAATTATTAAAATATATCACAATTCTTGATCCAGAAAATTAACAGTTCGGTTTAGGCTTGTTTTTGAATTGCCGTACTCCTATTTTTTAAAAAAATAAAGTTCGTTGATATTTGTTTTTCATTCTTCAAGTATTGATACTTGATTTATGTTTTTGTGAGAACGAATCAGTCTTAGAATTTGTCCAGCAAAAACTTTTTGATACTTTAACAACTTAATAACCGGACAGAGAATAAAGGAGAGTCCATTTTCCTTTATTTATGGTCTCATCTCTCAATTTTTTAAATGTCAATGTAAGTTGTTATATAACACAAATTTGTTTAACAGAGAATATTATATATCAACAAAGTTTAAATATTATTTAATAATATTAATTTTTAGAGGTATTTATTCATTTATTAATATTTAAAAAAATGTTAAAATAAATGAAAAAAATAATAAGAAACCTCCTATTGTACATGTTTTGTTTATTGGAATTAATAAAAAAAATTTGTATGATTTCAAGTTGATATATTAGAAAGATTTGTAGGTATTTTTATTTTTGTGATCTATATTTAATAATATACTTTGTGGGTCTATATTTTGATGATATTAAATTAATGTATTATTTATTTTTAATTTTTTTTTTGTAATTTTATTTTTTGAGCTGATAGTACCAAGATTTTAAAAGTTAAGAACTTCTTAGCAATATCATTTTATGTTCAAGAAATTCCAAGAATCTCTTTAGCATACAATGAAGAGCTTAAGATCTAAGGTGAGCAAAATCGATTATTTTTTCTATTTTGGTTTCACTCTAAAATTGAAACTTATTATGTTTAATAACATATTTATTTTTTTATATTAAAAAAATATGGTACCTTCTTAAAAAAATAAGGTATCATATTTATTAATTATCTTAATTTTTTTTAATTTTTAACTCTAAAAAAATTTTTAAAAGTTAAAATCAACGGTATTAAATTATATAAACAATGAAATAAATAGATGAAAAAAATAAATCAATGAAAGAGAAAAAAATAATTTATCAAATAAAATTGATATACAATAAATTATTTAAAAAATTTATATTATTACTAATATTAATATTATAAATCACAAAGAAAAAATAAATTTATATATATTTTTTACAATAGTGTAATTAAATATCTAATAATATTATATCGTATATGTTTATTTATTATAATTATTAGTTTATTCGATAATTTTAAAATAAATATATTGTTTAATTTTTTCATATAATTCAACAGATAAATATTTTTTAAATAAATTAATTATTAAATCAAATATAAATATATTTTATATAAGAGTTAACATGTTAAATTAAACATAACTCTTGATCAACGAAATAACTTTGCCAAATGTTGAATTAATAAATAATAATCGGTCCAACAATGAACAAATAAATAATATATAACTTATATAAAAAATGTTGCATGTTGTATAAATTAATTGTCATATGGGGCCTATAATATTAATTTCATATTCCATGTTAAAAGTCATTATAGTTACACGGACTCGAGTGAAATAGCGTAGCCACCAAGCATTTTAACTTAAAGGCATCTTGTAGTGGCAATTTTGAATATAAATGTAGTGTATGTTGCAATAAACTAACCTAAAATGATGATTAACTCACCATTATAATTGGAAGACAATGACAAAATGTTCTCGATATTAATTTAAACATATTTTTGCTAAAAAATAATAAAATAAATTAATAATTCTTTTTAAAAATTATAAATTTAGGATTATTCATTATTTCCAATACAACAATAAAAGGGGTGATATTATTTGAAATTAAAATATAATATTTAATTAATATAATCACTTTATTAATTTTTTAAACGGTTGAAATTTAAATGAATTAATTATTTAAATATTCGTCTTAATTTTAAAATTGCAAAAGAAATATTTATATATAATTTTTTACCTTTTATTTTTCGGCAACCAAATGACTGATCAAGCTAGTTTTAACTTATTTGTAATTTACTGACGAATAAAATAAAAACGGAAAACCCAAAAAAAATCCTTTGCTGACATGGCGCCATGGGATTGGGAGACCAACCGAACCGGACCACACCGGAGTCTAAAACAACTGGATTGGATTCGATACGCTAAAGCCCAGTTAGCTTAAAGCAGCTGAGCTGACTTGGAACACAAACGTTAGGCTGAGTGAGCTGAGGGTTTCTCTCTCACGCAGTGTCTCGGCTAATAAAATAGAATCGAATAAGTGAGCGTAGTATATATATATATAAAGCCCCAGACATGATAGGTTCCTTAGCCTTGCTACTGGCACCGGTTTCTTCCTCTTCTTCTCCATTTCTCTCATTCAGTCGCCTCTCTCTCTTACACTCTTCTCCTTCTATCCCTGGCTCTGGTGAGGCTTCAATTTCTCTCCTTTCATCTCTTTTCCATTTCCCTATCAGTTGTTCTCGGCTCGACATAGAGGAGTATCTGATTTACTGCTCAGTCCTATTACACGGCTGGCTTGTTCTCACATTATAAATGTTTCATTCCATTTTGTTCTTAGTTGTAGCGTCATTACTAAGTAGCTGTATAGCAGAATTCTTTTTTTTTTAAATTTTTTAAAGGTATTGTAGTTAGGATTCTATTGTTGGGATAATATTGGGGCGCACGAATTCAATTTTGAGACTACGTGGGTATTCAATTGCCCTATTTTTCTCTATTTCCTTGTTTGTATACTGTATTTGTACTGATATTTCAACACTATCTGGTTGGGTAACTATAATTCTTTATTTTTTGGGTTCTTTTTGGTCCTGATAGAAAAAAAGAAGAAGAGAGAATACTCAAGATTACCCTGCTGAATTGATGTTTTAGCTGTTCAGGCGGGCAGTTTATATCATTCTGTTTTTCATTCAAGTTTCAGATCGTTAAAAATGTTCCGTTAGAATTTGTTGGGGAAGTTGTTAGTATGGGCTAGTGTCTCCCATTTAATACTAATTCCTCTTGAGATTAATTTAATGTATTAATTTCAAAACTATACAGACATATTGAGGGCGACATCTAGAAGTCTTGCGTTGGCAACAAAGACACGTCCGATAACGAGCATGGCAAGTGTAAGCTATTATATTCCATTTTCATAGTGTTCCTCAAATATTCATGTGTTGCTAAGAGGAAATGTTGTCGGAAACTGAATTTATATGTTGTACAGGAGGAAGAAAAAACTGGCCATGTAAAGCGACAGTTGGAGAAAGTGTTTGATGTGGCTCTTAGAGCAACAGTCCCTAGTGAAACGGATGTGAAGCCGCTGGTTGCTGCATGCACTGGAAAATTTGGCGATTACCAATGGTATCTTGCAATATAGCGGAATAGAATACTTGTGGATTATGCTTATAAGTTTTGTCCAGAAATTTCTCTCATTTTAGTACACTTCAATTTCTAGATTCATGTTTATGCACTTTCTAATTAAGAATGTTTCTAATGTAGTAATAATGCCATGGGTCTGTGGTCTAAAATTAAAGGAAAGGGTTCTGATTTTAAGGGTCCCCCATCAGTTGGACAGGTATTGACTTTGGCGCTCTCTATGGTTTGTGCCTATTTCTTCCCAAGAGCTCATTTAATCATGGATGATATTTTCTTTTTTACTCCACTGTATCATGAGATAATTGACGACATTTCTTTTACATGGGCAGGCCATCGTGAAAAATCTTCCTCCATCTGAAATGATAGAATCATGTTCTGTAGCAGGACCTGGCTTTGTGAATGTTGTGTTATCTACGAATTGGATAGCTAAGGTGTTTATAAATATATATATATATATACATATATATAACATTTAAAGTTGTTTATCTTATCTAACCCCCAGCAGGTAGACATATTTCATAGTTTATTGTGCTTAGTTGGTTATTTGTTTATTTCCTCTACAGATCATTCAGAAGATGCTTATTGATGGTATTGAAACATGGGCACCGAGGCTTCGGATAAAAAAAGCAGTGGTTGATTTTTCCTCACCTAACATAGCAAAGGAAATGCATGTTGGCCACTTGAGATCAACTATTATTGGGGACTCACTGGCCCGGATGCTTGAGTTTTCAAATGTTGAAGTTCTTCGACGGAATCATGTCGGTGATTGGGGTACACAGGTAGATGTGGTTTCTTAAAATTTGTAGTTCTTATGGGTGCTTTACATGTTTTTCTAGTGCTCAAGTCATCATCAGCCTTAATTTTGGACCACTCAATGTTTGTTTCATTCTCTATACATAGGCTTTTAGCATCATTCCTTTCTGAATCAACTTATTTCCTGATTGAAAATGATGAATTTTGTTTTTTCTTGTTGGTTTCTTTGTTATGTAGCATGTGGTGTGCTTAATTGTGACATATATACATTGGATTTTCCTATTGGGATCCAGAAAACATCAGTCTGCTATTGTCTGCTGACACAACATGCTTTCTGTTCGAACAACAATAAAATCAAATAAAAGAAACTGACAAGTAAATGGAGGAAAATGAAAGTTTCTTTGATATATATATTTCTACTAAAATCTGCAAAACATAATTACGAAACAACAAAACCAATCAAGAGAAATACATCACCAGCAGGTGCTGGGATTCCTTGTCCTCACAATCTCTCTTTTCCAATAAAAACCCAGCTACCCCCCATTCACAAAAGTACACCCATATATATTCCCTTTTACAACTCCCTTTTCCCACACAATATTCTTTCTAACAACTTTTGTTCCCTAACCTCACCACGTCAGCTACCCTTTCTTCAATTCTCTCCAATTGCCTTCTCGTGTCCCTTTCTTTCTTCTCTCATACACCGGCTGAACTTAAGGTCTCATAGATACTTGGGCTGGCATAGCAAGGCTTTGCTTTCTCATCTCCTCAGGCTTAAGTCCAACTCCGCCAGCTTTCTGCTCTGCTCCTGGAATGCAGTTCCTAACAACTGCTGCTGTTTGCTATCTGTCATTTTTGCCACTTTGTTTGGTGTGCCTTTAGAGATTTTTGGTTAATGCTGTATTGAAAATGAAATTCCAGTTTGGGTAACAGTGTCTCTTAGAGAGACAAGTGGAAGATTAATGCTTTTTGTTCTATTCAGAAGTATTGTTCTTAATCAATTTGAAGTATGTGTCATTGATATATATTTTTTGTGTCTTCATTCTATGTCTAAATTCTGTTGAGATCCTCTGTTTTCTTCTGTTATCAATCCAATGTCACTTAAAGATTTCTCATTTGTTTTACAGTTTGGTATGTTGATTGAGTTCCTGTTTGAAAAGTTTCCAAATTCTGAAGACGTTAATGAAACAGCCATTGGAGAATTACAGGTGAGTGGAAACTATTAATATTTTTTTATTCTCAAATTTAATATTTTTACTGAAGCCTTTGCTTCCTTTCTGTAACCGGAGCTTGCTGACGAAAAAAAGCACTCTGTATTTTCTGCAAAACAAGAACAAGTAGGTTTGACCTTTGCTTTTGTGTTGACTGGAGCACACTTTTGCTTTAGAAGCGAACACAGTGTTTTTCATGTGTGAAGTGAAAGTGACAGTGACCATTATGAGTACTAATATGAATTTTAGTTATATCGAGTGTCAATACGGAAGCTTTGTTGTGTTATTTCTGATGAAGCAATGATCTTGAAATGAGAACCACATTCAAACTGTTGACAAGACCTTTCTAGCCTGTGGTATATGGTTGTTGCTTGTTTGTAAACTAATACATTGTAGACTTGATGAATTAATCAAATCTTTTTCTTGTGAGGAACATGAAAAAAATTATATTAACGATCAAAAGAAAATTAGTTGCAGAGATAGTTAAAGCGATATCCAAAATGGCTATCTACTTAATATTAATATTTTTTTATTACAATATTCTTTGAATAGCACAAATCTTAAAACGGAGTGATTGTGAATTTTCATAGATTATTTATGGTAGTTTTAACATGGAGAATACATTGTTAGGAATTCTATAAGGCATCGAAACAAAGATTTGACTCTGATCCTGCATTTAAGGAGAGGGCACAGCGGGCAGTGGTTCGGCTCCAGGTGAATTATTTATTCTTTTAGTTTAAGATTTTTGTAAGATTGATCTCTGTGCTTCTGTAAGATCATAGGAAGGATCTTTTGAATTTTAAGAGTTGTTTTTTTTGTTAAATCATGTCTGTAATTCCTCATTTGTCTTGTTATGCAAAATTCATTGCAGAGTGGGGAACCTAAGTATCACCAGGCATGGACTCAGATTTGTGAGATCAGCCGGAAAGAGTTTGACAAGGTCTATAAACGCCTTAAAGTTGAGCTAGAGGAAAAGGTAAACATTTATCTCTCATTCTAGTTGATGGTTTTATGGATAAACCAGGCTATGGGCCCACAAATGATGTTCACTTTGTCTCCTTGTGCATTATGCATGTACAAAAGTTTTACTTGTGCTGGTTAGTTTTTGTAGAAGCATTGTGGTTGCTGAAAATGTATGTTCACAATGTGACGTGACATGACCCCGTTGCTATAAAATTTTTGAATTCTTTCCAATCCTCCTAGTTTGAGTTATAGTCCATGGCATTTTCCTATAACCTTTGTTATTCATGTTATTTACAGTCTATCATTACATGACCTGAAGCTGTCTGTGTCACTGATATATAAATTTACAACCTTTTCAAAATAAAGTTGAAAAGTTGCACACTAACACATGCTTGTATGCACTTATGTTTAGGGAGTAGGGACTTAGGGTTGCGGGGAGTTTGAAGTAACCTTGTTGCAACAAGTTGAAGAATTGGAAGATTATTTTTAGTGTGTAATACCTTATTTCAAATGCATTAATGAATTTCTGTGTCTATTTTCAATCACAATTTTACACAAATATACACATTTTTGTGACTTGAAAAGTTGAAAGGCAAGGGAGTTGGATATTTTGTGCAAGTTTTTTGTGGATGTCGGAAGTTTTTGAGTTAGGGATTCTGTGTATACTTAAGAGACCTGTTTAATTGTTTGCCATCATAATTAAGTACGAATTGCTTAATATATATTTTGATTTTTTCTACGATGCTGACAGGGGGAAAGCTTTTACAATCCATATATTCCTGGGGTTATTGATGCACTGAGCAAGCGAGGCTTAGTTGAAGAAAGCCAGGGTGCTCGTGTGATCTTTATTGAAGGAGTTAACATACCTCTCATTGTTGTGAAGAGTGATGGTGGTTTCAACTATGCTTCAACTGATCTAACTGCTCTTTGGTTAGTTTTTTATTTTTTTCTTTGTCCTGTTATAATTGCAATTAGAACTATTTGTGCTGATGAGTGGTGGTTTAGTTTGAGATCCTTTTTTACTGTTCATTCATGCATTTGTTGTATCCTCATTATATAGTAGTTAATCAGCTTCATGGATAATAGGTGTTTTTAAAAGCTTTTACTGTCCAGAGAGTTAGACTGAAATCTGAGTTTCTTCACAATCATTAATTTCAGAATGTCTCTTTTAATGCGCATTATCTTTAAAGGATGAGTACTATGTACTTGTCTTCTGTATTTTATTTTTGTTTGTTTTCCTGGCAAGTTGTTGGCACTTTCACATATGTGCTAGTTACAATTAAACACTTTACGGAAGAGATTTCCTAAAGTGATGAAGGATCATGGTTTGCTCGCACAAGGTCCAGGGTTTATTCCTCAGGGCAATGTACTTGGTTAAAGCCATGAGTTCCTGCTTTCCAAATGTTGTGGTGTTTTGCAGGGCCCACAGTTTCGGACTCAAATCAGCTAAGCATGTGTTTTCTGGGTTCAAAAATGTTATGTATCAATAAGTAGTCATATTGTTTCTGTTCCTGTTTGGTAGAAATCACATTTGGAACTAAAAAAAGATCTTTAATTGATGATTTTGAGGAAAAATGATAAATGGAGTGATAAGTTAGAACTTTCCTTTCCACCTAAATTATTTTTTCTTTTGGAATTATGGTGCTTGGAGTGGCATAGAGCCTTGGAAATATAAAATTTGGATAAAGTTTGGACGAGTGACCCAGGTCACACAGTAGAGTTGCCTGACCAAGGTTCATGTTTTACTAATTTTACTATCTGGCAGGCTGGCACAATCAGTATTCGACAAACTTTGAGCATGACAATTTTTGGTAACTGATTTTTGCTCATTGGTGATATGCTTTGAATAGGTTGACTTAATGACACATTGCTGCATATTGACATTCTACATGACTCTGTAAATGTTGCATTTGAAGACTTCACTTGTTAACTTTTTCATTTTTGGATTAAGCTATTGTCATTTACTGTATTACGCTTATAGTTGAGTTAATTGCTATTCATTGGATTGGATTCCTCAGTTTTGTGTAAAGGTCAGTAATAGGAAACTTACTATTGCAATGCTTCAAATGCATAGGTATCGCCTTAATGAAGAGAAAGCTGAGTGGATCATTTATGTTACTGATGTTGGTCAGCAGCAACACTTCGATATGGTGTTCAGTGTATGTATCCACAACCATCTCCTGTGTGCTTTTTCTGTTCTTTCTTCCATTTTGTCAACATACTTTTTCTTTTGACCTTACTTTTTGCTAGATTTTTTTTTCTTCCTATTGTTAGACTTTCGAGAATTTTTTTGCTGTTAAATATACTTGTGTGGTCAGTTGATTTTAGATGCTAAATACTTTTGAACAATGATTGAAATGTTATTTCAAATTGGAAGAAAAAATTTAGATGTCTATTGTTTCCACATTACAGGCTGCCAAATGTGCTCATTGGCTTCCAGCTGATGATGGTTCATACCCTAAGGCTAGCCATGTTGGCTTTGGGCTTGTTCTAGGAGAAGATGGCAAGCGATTTCGGACACGCAATACCGAAGTTGTCCGATTAGTTGATTTACTTGATGAAGCCAAGACTCGCAGTAAAGCAGCACTTGTTGAGCGTGGTATAATAATGAATGATCTAATTTTCCTTTTAGATGTTAGAACTATGATCTGATTCTTTGTATGTATCATCTTGCTTTGTTTGTGCTTATTTAGTTCTAGCTGTTGTGAGATACTTCTCAAAATTTGTAATTGTGAGAATATTTGTTATCACCTGATCAGGTAAGGCTGAAGAGTGGACTGAGGAGGAGCTTGAGCAAACTGCCGAGGCAGTGGGCTATGGTGCTGTTAAGTAAGCCATCTCTCATGGCCATAACTGTTTGCATCACCAATGTTATTTGTAGCTATTGATAGGGGTTGCATGCATATAAGAAAGAGATTTAAAAGGAAGGAAATAGATCACTAACAATGGCCCCAGCAATATTCCTATATTAATGGAAATATTTATGCAACTCCAAGGAAAGCGAGCAACAATTTTATTCTCATTATATTTGGGTTTTGGGATTCTTATACTGTTCTCTCCAATATTTAATAATGTTCGCTTAACAGTCTCATTTGGTTAGAAAATTTTTGGATTGAATCCTATCTGCCAATTATCTAAAACCCCAAATCTATCGAGAAAAAATTTGTTGCCCGCTTTCCTTGGGGTGCCTTAATATTTCCATTAATATAGGAATATTGCTGGGGCCATTGTTAGTGATCTATTTCCTTCCTTTTAAATCTCTTTCTTATATGCATGCAACCCCTATCAATAGCTACAAATAACATTGGTGATGCAAACAGTTATGGCCATGAGAGATNAAAAAAAAAAAAAAGCCTTAAAACTCATTCAATTAGATTGACTTCTTGCAATACATCATTATTCTTTATCAACTTATACAAAATAGTTAGAGCTGCATCTATTTTCAGATTAGACATGATTCTTTTAATATTGTTACACATAGGCCTCTGGCTTAGGCCAAATAGCTTATTTCCTTTATTCAGTGGCATCCTGAGTTTGCAAAGGACTGAGTGAGGAGACTTATCAAAGGAGGGTAGTTACCTGGAAATATATCCAAGTAGTTTGTCCTATCTTTTCTCTTTTAATTTGGTGTTGACTTGTCCACATCTTATGATTTTTCCTCTTTTTTATTTTTATTTTTGTGTGTATGTGTTTAAATAATACAAATATAACGGTTCAATGATTATAGTTTTGAATGAGTCTATCATTCTCCAAGAATGTGGATTGTGAACAGTACCAATTATTAAAGGATTTATATTTTGAGGATATATAAATCATGCAACAATTTGCAAGATCCAACAAAAAATGAATGACACATAATATATGAATTAGGTCATAACAAAAATGCTGCTGCAGTTGAAGATAGGGTCTTCAGCATATTTTAACATACAACACCAGCTATTTCCTCAATTTTCTCCTAGGAGCATACCTTTTCATTTTTGTTGTAGCTCCAGTTCTGATACATTTAGTATTTTGCAATTTGTCATGGCAGGTATGCGGACCTTAAGAACAACAGATTGACCAATTACACATTTAATTTTGATCAGATGCTTAATGATAAGGTGCGTCGGCTATTTGAAGCTTTTATCAAATTTTATTGAACTTTCTCTGTGTTTTGTTCTTGCTTTCCTTGTTTTGATCGTGTATTAACTTAACACTGTTAATCTAATCAGAGTTGTGTGATTTTGCTGTCTAGTCATTCTTTTTGTCTTATTTCTGATTATTGCTAGTTAATGATTGCCGCTTCCTCCATTAGTTTATATATTTATCTTCAAATTTTTTTGTGAGCAGGGCAATACAGCTGTTTATTTGCTGTATGCTCATGCAAGGATCTGCTCGATTATCAGGAAATCTGGTAAAGACATAGAAGAACTGAAGAAAGTAAGTTTTCTTTTTGAAGCAGAAGCTTGGACTCTGTGTTTTTATGGTTGTATTGCTCTTCAAGTTCCTGTTTTTCACTTTTGGCTTGTGTTTTCACCTGCAGTACAGTCAAGATGACTGAATTTTGACTACAATCTGCATGTTTTGTGTGCATATCATTACAATTTGATACCTAAATAAGCCAGGATCATGTCTTGCTCCTTCAAAGCCTGTGGCTTTTAATATCTCAATTTACCATCCCATTTCTGATCACATATGGATGCGGCTGGATTTGTTCCTGCTTCCATACCTGGCATTGGCCATGTTGAGGGATTTTCTGTATTACAGTCAAAAACCACAAGCCTGTAACTGGCTTGTTATTTATTTATTTATTTATTTTTTTGTTCTACTAAGCCAATAAACGTCTTGTTGTGAACTACTCTTTAATTTCTTTCTTATATGTATTAATTGTTCATGACATTTTTTGGGGGAAAAAAAATATGTGTAACAGACGGGATCATTAGTGTTGGATCATGGGGACGAACGTGTGCTAGGACTTCATTTGCTACAGTTTTCAGAGGTAAGATATTCTCACCTTTCTTCTTGAGTTTGGTTGCAATACTCGTTAATTAGCCTATGTATGAAATTTGTACTTACAATGGATATGTTTTCCTCTGCTTCTCAGGTTGTGGAGGAGGCCTGTACTAATCTGCTGCCAAATGTGTTGTGTGAATACCTTTACAATTTATCCGAATACTTCACCAAATTTTACTCCAATTGTCAGGTATTGTAGTAACACCATCAAAAATTTTCCTCTTAAATGCTCAAGGGAAAAATTAAAAAAAAAATGTAGAAAAGTTCTTATTACTTGTGATAAATACTGAGTTTTGATTATATCATCCTCGACCATGAGATGGAAGTAGCTCATTTGCTAATCCATGGTTAACGAAAAAAGGGCAGCTAAGAATGAGTCAGTTCTCTACCTCTGTGAACTGAATTATTTTACTGTAATATGAACTTATCTTTCTTAGGACGGAACAAAGAAATGTTGATATATCTAGTAAAGATATACTGAAAGGATATGGATGAATTAAGGGAAATATAATCATAAAACATTAAAGCCTTGTGTTATATAATAACTTCATTCCATCGAATGTTGCAGGTTGTTGGGTCAGCTGAGGAAACCAGCAGGCTTTTACTATGTGAAGCAACAGCAACAGTTATGAGAAAATGCTTTTATCTCCTTGGAATTGTACCCGTTTACAAGATATGACATATTTTATAGCACAAGTATCATAACCCGTGAAGGGTATTATTTTGCCACAACAATTAAAAAGATTGTATACAGATTTGCAGTTATCCGCAAGTTTTGGTGGAGTTAATTGATGAATCATAAGTTTTAAATTTGTACAATTTGAGGGTTGCGTAGAGTTGTAAAAGGAGATTGCGATGTTTTTCGTTGTTCTTTTAATTTTTAAATTCACCCATTAAAAAAAAGATGTTGACAGTTGAGTTGAGAAGTTAGTACTTTCATAAATTTTTAGGTCAAATTATAATTGCCACTGTAGTATACTAGAAGAAATCTGATTATGATATGAAATAGGAGGCGAGTAAGGACTGGAACCGGTATTCCATGAATGCCCATTTTAAACTGAGGAACTACTGCTAGGAACTTGAAACATTTGATACAATTACGGAGATTCTACGATTGCCATTGCAACAAAAGCAACGAAACGTCGCTCTTCAGTTTTTCATTTTTCATTAAAAAGTAAAAAAAAAAAAAAACTAATGAATATGGATGATGAAGTCGAGGACTTCAAATCAAGCACCGCATTATTATACTGATGGGCAGGACATGGAAGTAGTTTCTCACTTTTGGCAATCAATACGTTGATGCTTAATTAATTGCTTCGTTACTAGAGCAGAAGATATTGAAGAAGAAGAAGAAGAAGAGAGGAAAAAAAGGAATTGTTATTGATCAGTGCATATTGTGGATAGCTCCTCAATCTATGATAGACAATAATTAACTTCTTGTACAGTGAAGTTTATGATGATCTAATTTGATAATTCCATCGGAAAGAAGGCCTAATTCTATTGTAAAGTTTTATTTAGCAGGTTGATATTTTCGCATGAATGCAGTAATTGAAATACTGAAGCCTCAAAATGTAACAAATATTAACATTATCACAAGTGTAATATGTAAAGAAATTAAAAAAAAAAAACCCAACTAACTAGCTTGCAATGTGGGAAAAACATGGAGGTTTAGAATATTTTGGCCCTTCAAAATCAAAAGTCCTTCTGTACAGCCATGGCAGAACTACCGCCACTCATTAAACTACTTCTTTTACCTAATGAAGATAAAAATGATCCTCTGACTATTGGAGATTTCTTTGAAATGGTAGCCTTGGGACCAATAACTAAACCAGCTCCATAGCTCTTGCATGACTTCATTTTCATTCTGTATTTAGCCACTAATTTCTTTTTAGCTAGATCTTCTATGTTCTTCACATTTGTTAGAGATGTAAAAGATTGTGACTTCCCATGATAAAACTTTGACAGTCCTCTACTGCATAGTCAGAAACACATAATTCAGTTCATCAACTTGTGGTAAATTAGACTTTAATTGTAATCAGCAGAAAGAACAAATGTTACCTAAGAAAGAATACTTACTTGAAAGGAAGCTGGGACATGAGATCAGATAATTCATAAAGAGGTCCATTTGAAGATGATGATGACGAAGAAGAAGAAGAAGATACATCGTCCACCAAGTCTGATGAAGACATTGAAGATACAGATTTTGTTGAATCTTCTAATGAAGAATCCCTGGATAAGGACTCACAAACTTCATCACCACCCTGATTCTTCACTACCCATTTATCAATATTCTTTAAATTCAGCTGTTGAAATATTTGGTTGCTACCAGCTTCCATGATCATCCAATTCTGGTTTTAGATATTCTTCAGAGTTGGAATAAGATGAAGAAGAAGTTAGAAGACTAATCGTTTTGTGAATTATATCTATATCTATATATATATATATATATGGTACGATAGCTTCTAGTCTACTTGGTGGCTGGCGAACATTGGATAATGTCGACAATTACATAAATTGTTATTTGTATATATTCTGAAACATTCCTTTTTTTTTCTTTTTCCCTTAGAGTGATATATCCCACGCGGAGATTTGCCATTATCAAGTCTGTATGGTTTAAATTAATTAGCTTTTCCCACACTACTAGGAAGGAAGATAAGGTCTACAATTGAAGCTATCCATATCTGAGTCACCATCTTTTTATTTGGGCTGAAACTAAGGTCTCCATCTTTGGCAACTTTGCCGCGTAAAGTTATGACAGCTTTCACTCAATTTCCATGTTTCAAGGCATATTGCAAAGTTAAAGTTTTGTCATTCCCACAAGTTTCAATATCATATTTTTGCCTGATATTGCTTCCGCCAATCGTTGTTTTCCTTACAATAAATAACATTCTACCATCAAACAATTCCATTTGTCACCATTTTCACTCCATTCCATATCCCAACAAATTTTACTTGTCATTCACACTATTATCTTATTTTGCCTTCCTTCTTGAAGCTTGATGGATAATGATTAGTATAATTAGTTAAAACCAAAAACAGCAATCAAGTTATAGGACCCCTTAATAAACCAAAGCAATGTCATACTATAAAATTTAATCTAAACTGAATTTGTGATAAGCACAATCTTTTTGGCACCAAAGTATAGTAATATAACTAAAAAAGGATAGAAGATTGATTTGGGCACGAGTCACGAGTCATGATTGAAGGTATGATATTTGATGGGTGACAAAGTTTAAGATAAAACTATCTTATTATACTTGCTTTAATAACGTAATAAGAACATCTAATGAGTTAAGAGAGAGAATAATATTTATTAGTAAAAAATTTAAAAAGTTAAAGCAAGTTCTATTTAAATGAGTAAAGAAAAAAATTAAATAATAAAATTTATTTAATTTTTTACTAATAAATGGTATTTTTCTCTTTTACTATTGAATAATTTTACTACGTTAAAATAAGTAATATAATAAAATAATCTCATTTAATAATTTCTATGAATGGGTTAGCAAATAGTCACAACATGCATTTTTATAGGTAGGCCGTACGTATTTTCATTCTACTATTCTTATCCACAAATTTGCCCACAGATTTTTTTGGACCTCTCAATATTTAATTGTTATTGGTTTTGAGGTTTAATATACTCCCACATAACATAATGCCTCTGTTCTAACGACTTGTCTCTTTCTTCACCTCTTCTCTCTCGTTGCCAAATTTTGACCTTTTGACAACAAACGGTTTCTACTACCTGTCTCATTTGAAAATGATTATTTGATTTTCCAAAGAAATCTTGGCCATGATGTGATTATGCTTTTGGCCATTTTGTTCATTATTCTTTTGCATTACAGCACCAATCTTTCACTCCTAATTGATTTTCAGTTCATTCTTAAAATTCAATATAGGCATAATCATGTCATAATTTTGCATCAAGTTATCTCAAGTTGAAAATAAAATATCAAAAACTCGATCTGTAATACTGATTTATATAAACCATATGCTCAAGTTGTTACTTGAAAACTGATACAATGTTTGAAGAAGACTGATTACTGATACACAGGTAAAAGAAAAAGCATATTACACTCAGATATATATCATTACAAGAGAAGCTACCTTGGACAGTTGACAGGAGGTTCCAAGGTGCCCACCAAAATACCAAGATCAATATCCTTGTCTTCGAACTTTTTGATGAAGGGATGGCTCTGGGAATCAAAACAAAAATTGAAAAAAAAAAACATGTTGCAATTAAGATTGAGCCCTTTAAGTGAACAGATCCTGACTTGTAACCAAGAGTTATGCAAAATGAAAGGAGTACACTTAATTACTTACCAAGAGTTCCAAAGATGATGACCTAATTTGAGGATCTTTCTGTATGCTGCAATGCAAAAGAAACAAGAAATCAGACACTAATTTGAGTAGTTCAGCGTTAAATAACAAGAATAATAATTGGTAACAGTATAAAACAATTATAATCGCATGGAAGGAAAGAACTTTGTTAATTCCAAGATAGAAACTGCAATGTGTTAAAAGAAGCTCTCGTAGCATCACTGTAATTTTAATTGGTGATTTGATGAATGACCACCTACATTTTTGTATGAAAGAACTATAAAAAATCATGTACTTCGGATCATTTCAACTCAACTCAATGAAAAGCAGTTGATGCATATGTTATTCAGGAGGAAATTCGGGAAGCAAACTGAGCTTGTGAGATTCAAATTCAGTTGTACTCAAATTGAATTGTGGCATTTCATTAAATTGAAATCAATAGCTGGCGCAAAAAAAAAAGTTTATAGGCTCCAAAGGGGGAAAAAAATTTATAATGATGTACCGGTAGCTAAAACTATTAGCATGGATAATGATAAAAGAAAATTGTTTGATCTATGAAAATTACCAGGCTGATACAAACGAACAGAACTCTGGTGAGAATTGATCTGGTGGAGCAGTTGGTGGTGGGCTTTCCACAATGGCCTCTAAAAGCTCATAAAAGCTTGGCCAACTTTGCTGGTCTTCAGATTTCATATAAGGAAAACGTCCAATAGCACACTCAAGTACAACCATACCCAAACTCCAGATATCACTGCTATAGTCATAAGTGCTCCCACTGATTCTTTCAGGCTAGAAAAGGAAAAATAAGAATTTGTAATTAATCTTGTGCATGAAACTGTACTGTCTCTCTGTGCCTTGAATGCTTAAAAAAAAGTCACCAGCAATCAACTGATTCCCACATGATAACTAATTGCAGTAAAATGAAATACTACACATACCGACATATAGTTGTAAGTTCCAACAAATGTATCCCTTTGACCCATAGAGCTAGCTAGCATAGCACTCACGCCAAAATCAGTAATCTTTACTTCCCCTTTATGGTTTACCAATAAATTGGACGGTTTTATGTCCCTGTGTATGACATGTCTCTCATTATGCAAGTACACGAGACCTTGTAAAACCTGGAAGGTATATGAAAGAACTTCTGTTTATTAGTTGAGAGAGAGAGAGAGAGAGTTGTTTAAAATGCTGCACTGACTTTTGAATTGTAGCACAACATTTAAATTGAAAAGTAGGAAGCTTAGAGACCTGCTTACACACAACCGCAAGATATGGTTCAAGAATTGTTTTAACTTGTCTGATCACATCTGCCAGAGAACCACGATCCATGTATTCTAACACAAGAGAAATAACTCCATTGTGATAGAAAGAGCAGTGGCAAACAACAACATGTGAACATTGTGATGCTTGATTTATTTTCAGCTCCTGCACAATTTGCTTGCGAATTTCCTCTTGTATGTTCATCTGGATGACCTGTAATGCTCAACTAAATGAACTTCTGAAATGTATAGAAATCAGACTTTGTGGTCTAGAACCACAATGCCTTAATCAGTTGACATCCTTTTCTGTAAGAGTCTTTGTAATAGTAGTGCTAAACTCAAAACTAGGGGAGCAACAATTGTACTTCTTTTTAGGAAAGATGTTGTGTTAGGATGAAGGGTATTCCCTAAATTCATCCATTATGCAAAGGAAACTAGGAGAATGCTATGATAGAATATAATTCTGAAAATAGATAACAAAAAGTCAGGTATTTGCATCATACAGAAAAAGAAGCATGAGGAAGAAATTGTTGTATGCTAATCCATACTATTACTACAATAAAGAAGGGGATTGTGCTTTTCGCTGCATATAAAAAAATAAAAACCTGAAAGACCAAAAAAAGAAGCGAGCTATTCTCTCAATGTCTCACCAATACTTTCACAAATTGCCCAATTCTGAAAAATTGATTTTAAAATAACACTACCACTCAAAGCAGCGAATGGAAATTACACATGCCCTCTCTCTCTCTCTCAACAAACATTTTCATGTTTAGTTACTGGACTGGCATGTGAACAGGAGCCACTTTTTGTGAACCTGAATACTGAGGAAGACACAATGGTTAATCTTACTTGATTCTTCAATTAATAAATTCATTATCAAAATAAAAAAATTTAAGAAAAAAAACTTTTATTTTATCTGATAGAAAGTTGAAGAATAGAAGTTAAACTAAATGTGGAAACAGGCTAACACAGTTATAATGACCTTTAATGCAAACAATCTTCCAACCCATTTATGGCGAACAAGTTGTACTACCCCACCACTTCCCTTTCCAATTACTTTGATTGTCTCAAGGTCTTCCAACGAGAATTCAACATCAAGCTCCTTACTGTCAGAAGGCTGTTCAAGTTACAAGAAAAACAAATAATACAATCAGTAGACATGAAGGTAAAACCCTGATTTACAAGTGAGAATAAATGCGTGCCACAAAACGAAGTGAAGAGTGCATGAATATAGGACATGAAATTTTCAATAAACAGAGTTTAAGACATCAAATATGCTGGTAGAAAGGTGAAAAATCAATCATCAGAGGCTTGCGGTAAGCATATAGTGGTTGAGTAGATGAGTTATAGAAAATCAGTTTACAGTTCAAAATGCAATAATCTTCAATCAAGCATTCTGAAGGGTCAAGACATACTTCTAGCCAATACAAGAAGCAGAAACCCCAGAATGAAGAGTCAACACAGCGTTTTCAAAGTCTTTGTATGTGAGTAACATCACTAAAGAAGTGAAAATCAGTAAATGCACCTAAATCATATACAAAACCTGAGCCATCTCAGGATCCAGCACCTGCATGTCAAAACCTAGTTTCTTAGCTCCAAACTAAATCCTTGAAACATTTGCAGCACAATATTGAAATATATCACAAATAAATAAAATGGTAATACAATGCCAAGGAGAAAAGCCAGCAGATTCTGAAATAGTATACGTTAAACGCATCAAAATATTTCCAATCCAAAGTGAAGTTACAATTTTAACCACATCAGAAATAGCATTCCAATAATGCTTGTATTAGAAATTGAAAACCTATTATACACGAAGTAAATCAGTTTAAGCAAAAATAGAAAATCTTACGCGGGGTTCCTTTTCTTCAGACATGAGCCGCAAACCTTTCTGGTTTAAAAGCAAATCGCCATCATGAAACGTGCCACTGGCAGTCCTGACAATTCATCCATACTAATTCATTGTACAATACATCAACATCCAAAATTTTCATTTTTTAGTCAATTACCCACATCAAGTTAACCAAGAAAACTAACAAAGAAAGATTAAAGATTGAAAATTTCCCACGACTTAAGAGCAGTAATTAAAGAAGCATCAATAAGTAAAACCAAGAATGTGGATGAAAATACTGACAAGAAGGAAGTGATCGGGGTTTCTTGAGCTGGAACAGAGAGCTTGAGTTGTTTAAGTGGCTTCTTAGTCCTCATTTATTCTAGGGTTTTTCAAAAAAATTTACAGTAACTGCTTTCTTCTCTAGGGTTTAAACGGTGGACATACAAACGATCAGAGAGTAAGGGAGAGAGTTTGGAGTTGATTATTCTTTTCTTAAGGGCCCATAACGTCACATAAAATTCAAAACAAGAACACCGCCCAAAATCGACTAGTCACTCATAATTTAGGCAAGAGTAGTTATCAAATGGGTGCGCACTCACCATGTCATGGTGGAATCACAGAAAAATTTAAAAAAAAAAAAACAAACAATTTCCTGATTTTCTGACTCTAAAAATCCGTTTAATTAGGTAATTACTGGGTAAGATTATTTTACTAATTAATGGTGGCTAATGTTGTGGTGATGTCAGTGAGAGTAAAATGCATCCTCTGAGTTCGGCTGCAATTGAAAAGTATCACCCAATTATATTATGCTGACGTGCGATAGACCGTTGTGTGTTTTGAACTTTCCGATTGTTGAACCTGTTTGTCAAAAGTACTGCCGTCAAACGGACGGACGGACCGCCGGGTTGGGTTGACCCGTGTAAAAACAATAAAGTACCGCACGGATCGTGACATTCATTCGGCTCACTCACACGCTAGTTCATGATGAATCCGAGCTCACTTATAAATTTTAATACAAAATTTTTTTTTTTAAAAAAAAATATATATATATATTAGAAAGTTTACATAGAAGCCCAATCTGTGACCCAACCTAGACCTACAAACGAATCGGGCTGGATTTTTACTATTCACAAATCTTGCCCAAACTGCCCAATCCATTTGATATATTTAGTCAAAAGCATTACTTCCTTGACCTCTAGAATTAGCCAACACTTAAATGTTATTTAGCAACGTCATTATTGTTTTGTTCTCAATTTGTTTTGTCAAGTATTTTGATTTTTTTTTTTAATTTAATTTATGTTGGGTCCGGTTTTGTGCAATTTAAGGATAATTTTGTATTTTCGTGAATACCTTTTTGAGTTAAATCTATAATTTTATCTTTAATTCTCCTTGAATTTAGGGTTGTGCCCTTTTTAAGGGCTTGTAGATTGGATTAGATTAGACTCCTACGAAAAAAAAAAAAAAAAAAAAGATCTTGCACAATCTATAATTTGGCCAACACAGGCATATATATATATATATATAATTAGAAATTATATAATTTTTTACATTAATTTTTTAATTATTATTAAAATATTTTAATAATTGAGATTAAATTTAATTTATATAATTAGTATATTATAATTAATACATGAATTATATTTAATTTTAATTATTAAAAATATATTAATCTAGCGATTGAAAAATTAATATAAAAATTATGTAAAATTAAAAAATTTTCAAGTCTTATCTTTTATATATATATATATATAATTAAAAAATAATGTAATTGATATTATAAATTTAAATTGATTTATAAAAGAGATTAAAATATTTAATATATAAATAAATTGAGTAAAATATTTATCTAAATTATTTAATATTTATTTATAAAATATAAATTTATATATGTTAAAATATAATAAATAAATTTTCGTGTCCAAACTCGTGATCGGCTTTTATTTATTTATTTTTATTGTTTAACCTAAGTCTATTGTGAGTTGGGATCAAACCGAGCTTCACTATTCCAGACCTCTTTGCAATCCCTATCTTACTTTATGCTAGTAAATTTAAATGTTTAGGTAAAAACTTTTTCTTCTATTTTTTTAATTATATTTTAAGACTGCAATATCTTGATTATGTTTTAAAAATAAGATTAAAAAAAGTGGACCATGATGTTATGATTATGTTTACAATTATCTCTTAAATAATTCAAAATTAAAGCTTAAAATCTATGTTTTTTTTTTTAAAAAAAAAAAAAAACAACTTTAAGATAATTTACCGAAGAGGGGAAAACTGGTTTACCTTGATTTACCGTTAGATGGTCGGGAACAGACATGCCTGTTCGCGGAATCGAGGCGCCCAATTAACCCGATTTCATTAAACAATTCTGAGATCCGGTCCGGACGCTATCTGTCCGTTACACTGACACTACACAAACTGTACATCAAACCCAAAGTTAAAGTGTTCCTGCTCCCTCTCGAGCTGCAGCGGAGGGAAGAAGAGTCTCAGAAAAAGCATAGAAGAAAGAGAGAAGATAGGGAGACGTTACTGATTGTCTTGCGGAAGAACGTTACAATCCTAATGGAGTTTAACAGAGAAAAAGAGTGAAGTGAAGAATGTGCTTAATAGACGACAGTCATATACGGTAAACGTATCTGCGACAGAGAAAGAAAGAGAGAGCATTGTTCGTCCCAGCGATGGCGAGGGGATTTGAGCTTATTTTTGCGATTTCATTGTTGCTTGTGCTTCTGGGTATGTTTTTCTTTTTGCTACTTCTGTACTCAAGACTCTACTGCTTCCTATCTCTCTCTGTAACTCTGTCCTTCGGGACAATGTTTTCGCATCAAGCGATTCTACTATTGTTTTGTTTTTATTTTCTTCTATGTCGCTAGATCTCTACTTTCCGGGGAGTTTGATTTTGTGTTTTTGTTTTTCTCAAAATATCAATTTCCTGAGCCTCTAAATGAACTCGCAGTTGAAGCCTTTTGAACATATTTCTTTTTCTTTGGCAGTGCTTGGGTTGTGCCTCAACAGTTTTTTTCTTTCCATTTTCCTATGCGGGTTCTTATTGCATAAGCTTTTTATTGATTCTATATGGAACTAGTAGTGGTTGGTACTTCTTCAAACTGATGGTTAAGCTAAGCTGTCATTTTTCTTTCATAATCATGCTATCTAGTTTTTACATTTCTTCAATCCTCGACTTGCCGATAAATTCTATTAGTATTTTTCAGCAAAAAAGAAAAAGGAAAATCGAAAGAAATGCTGCCGGTGGTTGCACATAGATTGCTTTAGTCTCTCTCTTACTTGTATACTTGCATTTATAGTTTTACATCAGGTAGGTTGGCCATCAATTAAAGCTTGTGGACCCTTTGTGATTTTGTCTCATACATATGTTTTACCAGCAACAACAAAGTGATGAACCTCACGTATATGAATTGGTCAGTTATTATGAGATCATCATTGGTTGGTACAACCTTTCTTATCCCTCAAAGATTGAGTGAAACTGCGTTGTATTGGATAGATTTTGTTTCTCCAATGCCATACTTTGCCTCTATTGAGCCTTCATGTTAAATAGTTTATACAAGGCTTAATGTGCTATACAGGCATTCATCTATGGTTGGATTGACAATCAAGATACTCATGAAATCTAAATTTCTTCAGATACTCGTTCAGTTGGTCATGAATTGTGCTTAACTGCATTAGCCTTAATTGCTATGATCCATGCAAATAGAAGAGAAACAGTTAAATTTGATGGCTCCTTGACTTCTGAGTTTGGAAATTGAATTTTGTGAAAGGCCAGGAGCTGTAAGCTTCACAAATGTCGTAGTACAAATCTTTGAAGGGCATGTGTTGTCTGGCACACTCTATCTCTAGATTTTTCCTTGACCTCTGAACACTAACTTCTGATTGTTGATGGAAAAGGTGATCTAAGTAACAGGGTTGCCATGTTTGTGGATAAAACAAATACATGAGATTACTCAAATTGAACATATTTATTTTTATTGATCACAGGAAAGTGGTATATTTATTGTCAGTGGCATTCATCTCTAGTCAGTCTTGTTTGTACTAGGCAACATGTATTTAATGTACATATAAACTTGTGATATTTTACAGGAAAACAAGGGCAATGGCTATGTCCATTTAAAGATTCACCTTAGTACTTTTAGTTGCACATACAAGGACTTGTGTTGCCTCCCTCTACTCTCTCTGTATGTTGTTTTGTTGTTTAAATGCATCAGCTCTGTAACTGGGACTATAAATATTGTCATAATTGTGGTAGGTTTCTGCAGAGGAAGTACTATTGGGGTCTGCTATGGAAGAAATGCTGATGACCTCCCGACGCCCAATAAAGTTGCACAGCTGGTTCAGCAACATAACATCAAATATCTGAGGATCTATGATTCTAATATACAGGTCCTCAAAGCGTTTGCAAATTCTGGGGTTGAACTCATGATTGGAATTCCAAATTCAGATTTATTGCCATTTTCTCAGTTCCAATCAAATGCAGACATCTGGCTGAAGAACAGCATACTTCCTTCTTATCCGGCCACAAAGATCACATACATAACAGTTGGTGCCGAAGTTACAGAAAGCACCAGCAATGCCTCTAGGCTAGTTGTACCCGCGATGCAAAATGTCCTCACTGCTTTAAAAAAAGCTGGGCTGCATAAAAGGATTAAAGTCTCTAGTACCCTTTCCCTTGGGGTTTTATCCCGATCATTCCCACCCTCTGCAGGGGCCTTTAATAGCAGCCATGCGTACTTTTTGAAACCCATGTTGGAATTCCTTGCTGAAAACCGGTCACCTTTTATGATAGATATATATCCATACTATGCTTACAGAGATGCCCCCAAAAATGTGTCTCTGGACTATGCACTATTTCAGTCATCCTCGGAAGTTATAGATCCAAATACGGGTTTGCTTTACACAAACATGTTTGATGCCCAGATTGATGCCATTTACTTTGCACTCATGGCTTTAAATTTCAGAACAATCAAGATTATGGTGACTGAGACGGGCTGGCCTTCTAAGGGGTCACCAAAAGAGAGTGCTGCCACTCCTGATAATGCTCAGATTTATAATAACAATCTGATCCGGCATGTCATTAATGACTCTGGTACTCCTGCAAAGCCTGGACAGGAGCTAGATGTGTATATTTTCTCGTTGTTCAATGAGAACAGAAAACCTGGTTTGGAATCAGAGAGAAATTGGGGGTTATTTTATCCTGATCAGACGAGTGTCTATAATCTTGACTTTAGTGGAAAAGGGGTTGTTGATACAACAGATTCAAATGTCACTAGTTTGAATGGAACGACATGGTGCATAGCTTCCACTAAGGCTTCTGAAGCAGATTTGCAGAATGCCTTAGATTGGGCATGTGGTCCCGGGAATGTGGACTGTTCTGCCATTCAGCCTAGCCAACCTTGTTTTGAGCCAGATACTCTACTCTCTCATGCATCTTATGCAATAAACAGTTACTACCAGCAAAATGGTGCTAGTGATATTGCTTGCAGCTTTGGAGGGAACGGAGTCAAAGTTGACAAAAATCCAAGTATGTAAATTATCAACTAACCTTTCCATTAACTCAATATCCGATTCCTTGATTCTGAGTTTGGCCGGTCCCTTTTCACTTGAATACATTGGAATTTATCTAGGTTAGGAATTCAGTCTGGTGATAAAGAAAAATAACGTGAAATGAAATTCCATTGCTTTAAACACAAAATTAACTGCTCCATTGTGCCCAAACTTAAAGTGATGCTATCATATTATTGATATTTTTTCACTCGTTAATCCATCAATCTGTAATAACCTTTAATTTTGCTGTGGCCATTATCTAGTGATATGACCTGTTGATTTTACTCTAGTATCATACTTCAACAATTATTTGTTGCTTAAACTATGGTTTGAGCCCCTTTATACAAACTAATGTTTTTACTTATTTGTGCAGGCTATGATAACTGCTTGTACATGACTGCTGGGTAAGTTTAATACCCAAGACACCACTTGCATTTCTAATCTTATTTATTGGTTTCTGCACTCCCAATATCCATATTGAACATGTTAAAACTTGTTTTTCCATTAATCATGCAGGGCAAACAAAACTGCAGCAAGTAATACAACGGCAATCGCTTCAACCTCTTCCTTGTCTACACGAAATGAAGCCCTTACATGGATGTTAAGTTTTTTGTTAATGACTTTCATGTCAGTTCTTTTGATTGTTGAAGAATCTGTGAAGATTTTGACATCGATATGAAAGTGGTTTCACTTCTAGATGGGGGAGAAGTACTCATCTAGAAAGTTTTCCAAAAGAATGCAAGTGATGTGGAGCAAAATTTGCATCCTAGTTTTGGTATGATATTGATGGTAAAGACCGCTTAATTCTCGTAGTTGAAATTATAAATGTTTGTGCGCATATCTTGTAGCTTTTGATTGTTGCACATTGAGGTCCAAATTATGGTCAATCTTTTTTAAATGTGAAAAGTTGTTTAATCTATTTGTTTGATTTGTTATCCCGCGATTTTAGGGCATGGAGTTGTGACTCAATAATACTGAAGTTTAAAACTCTTTTTCTTTCTTCAAAATTGCAACTTATCTGGCCATAAAATAATTGGGACACTTTCAAGTTATTGATTGCAACTCGCAGGGCTGCTCTGTTCTTTTATTCCGTAGTTGGGTCAAGCTACAGTGAAGGCCAACACGCAATTATTTACTAAAATGAATGGAGATTCCTTTAAAGAGGATGCAATTATGCTTCAATTGTCATCACTGTCGGTGGTAACATTTCGATGGAGATTAGCGACGGATGGGTCATGACATTATTCCGCAACAGACCCCAACTTACAAAGGTGTTAAATTATTGACCGATAAATCAACTGTGCAACCGCCCCACCCGAACATACCAGTCATGGCCATCCATCACGTTTGTCCTCTTTCGTTAACGTACAGAGTTGATGTCGTGATTCATTACATAAATGCAGGGTATTTGATTTCAACACTGCCCAGGGAAAGTCTTTGTTGCCTACCATCTTTCGGCTATTTCCATTTTCACCACTGTAAGTCGAACGAACTCATACGTAAACAAACCTGTCTTAGTTACAGTTTCAAATTCTGCCCTAACCAAACGCCCCACGAGTTTCCTGACAACTCTTAAAAGAATCTGAAACCATTAAATGATGCCTTGTTCAAAACCATTGGAGGATACAAGCCATCTAATCTGTAGGCCAAAATGGCGTACACCTAAAACTTTTTAAGGGAAAAATAAGTTTCAACAGCCAGGACAAAAATACATAGAAAGAACAAGAATCTTAAAAATTCTTATGACAATCAAATTAACACATCCATTAGATATGTTCCACTGTAAATGCTGATCAGCAAGTACCCTGACAATCATAATAATATTAGAAAGAAATCATACCACTCATTTTCACAGGCACCAAACCTTTCCTTTGAACACAGGTCCCAGGACTTTAATTACTACAGTAATATTATTACCCCGCGGGTCCACAGACGCAAAGCAAGTTTGTAGCAAAGCCAAGAAGAATAAAAACAAATAAGAAGACATGCAAACACATTAAAGACCCTGCTCGACAAGGTAATCACCAAGCCTTTCAACAATCATGTTGCACTGTCCAGGAGTCATTGGTTCATCATATATACCAATGACTAGTGCCATGTTGGTCTTCTTGACAGTAACACCACCAGGTCCCTGAAATTAAAGTGATACATATCCAAAATGATCAAATCAACTATAAAGAGGCAACAGCTTAATAGTTCAATAATAGCTGCAAGAGGGGGAAATGGTTTATGACCCAAACTTTCCCTGAATGATTGCTCTACTGACAAAGCTTAAAATAGCCAGGCATTTAGTTGTGCAAAATCAAAGAAAATTTTGTAAATCATCTGTAAATGCACACAAATACCGGACAAGATCTGATATAAGTACTCACCTTCTTCCCTCGAATGACAGCTCCTGGCTCACCTTGGATCACCATATACTTTGTGCCACCAAGATATAATCCAGTTGGTGCAAGTGATCCCGGTTCAGCAAAGTCATTCATGATACCAGTGATTTCTTCAGGCTTTAACTAAAACAAAATCAACGCAAACCGATGAGCAATTTTTTTTTTCTTTGGCACTGAAAAGAAACTGACATGCATGATATATAAAAATAAGATTAGGTATGTCTTGTGTGCATCTGTAATATAACAAGCTATAAAAGATCCAAATACTCAAAAAAAGAAACAGAAATTCAATCACCGTTCATTCCTATCAGAAACGGTCAGCACCACAACTAGCAAGCAGAGGGAATGTCTGCAGAGATCTACTCACAGTTATGCCGTTTAAAAGTAAACAAGAGACTGATCTACAAAATAGGGGCTTTTCCCTCATCATTGTTTAAAATCACTTTTTCTATTCTTACATTTCTTTTAAACAAGCAAATAATCGATTGATGAGCATTGTTTTTCCAACATTTACAAAATTATCCACAATTACATTTATTTGCTTCCTTCTAAATCAATAAAAAAGCAACGAGTGGAAGATTAGAACTCCATTTTAATCATGAATCCATCTAAGCTAATTCATACGCAAATAGACAAGCAGCTCTTACTGCCATCTAACGAGAGCAATCTGAATGAACTAAACATGTAACATTTCTAAGCAGCCCTCAAAAACAGAACGTATAGATCAAATCAAATCAAATCAAATCAAAAGAAGAACCCAGAAATCGTGCAAGAATCAAATCAACTTTACCTAGCAGAACAGAGCTAATAAATCAATGATAGCATATCAGATTCAAAGGAACCCACTAGTGAAAATAGATCGACTGAACAGAAGTAAATCAGTATCGATCACAAACAGATACAAAAACAAGAAATAAAAAAAAAATAAAAAGATAAGAATTGAAAATAAACCTGAGGGAAGTTGGCGCTCTGGGCCCAAACGCTGCCGTCTTGCCCAAGGATAGACGCGGCTGAGAGACGATTACCCTCAATATCGCACATAAGATGATCATCGACGTAAGCTTGCCACGACATCTTCTCCTTGAAAAGAGAGTTTCTGAGTTACTTTCGAGCTTTGATGCGAGGAGTTTTGTGTTTTGATTGCTGAGGGAGACGACAAGAGCTGATTTGACTAATGAGGCACCAGACACGGAGATATAGCGTCCGAACAACGAGATCTGCTACGCTTCAATTTTAAAATAAAATAAAATTAAAAAATTTATTTAATTAATCTTTTTTATACGTTTTGCCCCGTATGAGATAATAACTCCTGGGTCCTCATTTTTTTATACTTTCTCAACTAATGACGAACTTTGTCACTTTGTGTAAATTAGGTCCTCCATTCCTATCAAAATGACGTAACTACCCCTTCAATGTTACCTTACATTATGGTGAGAATCGGAACCTATCAAATATAGATAAACAAATTATTCACTAAACAGAGAATAACAAAGAGTACAGGGATACCGATATAATTATCCATTCGCGTATGATACCAATTGTCATTTAGGAAACCCGACGGATGATATTATTAATTAATAACATGTAATTAATAAAACACTAATTTAATTTAAAGATCGGTGAAGATGACGTAATTCCATTAATTCGTTCATTAAATAAACAAAATTGGCAAAGTGATAACGGAAGGGATTGGAATTGGACTGTGCGTCTCCCTCTTAATCAATCTTTAAACTACTTTATTTGGACAAATCTCTTTAGAATTAACCCCCTTTTTAACCAAAAAAATAAAATCTTTAATAACCTAGATTAACGTGGATTCGCTGCCATGTCACTTTTGATGGATAGATTGATTTGGTTTGGTTTGGTTTGGTTTGGTTTGTCGGACATTCATCTTAACATTATGGTCCAACGCCAACTTGCAATGCTTTTAAGTTTGGGTCCCCCGGCTTCGGCGAATCCCATATTTATCCCTATTACTAAGCGTATTTACAGATTAAACCCCCACGGCTGATGGTAAGACATTTCTCTCGAAGGGTTTAATCACTCCAAAACCTTTAGCTTTAATGTTGACGTTACAATACAAAATTATTAAATGTTTAAGATCCCAAGTAGAATTAAGTAGTTGAAGATGATGTCAGGTATTAATTCAAACTCATTCCCCTGTAATATTTGAAAGTTGTGTTTGTTTTTAAGAAAGAGAATGATAAAAGAAAAGAAAAGAAAAGAATAGTATCCTTTTATTTGGTTAGTAGACGAAATAAATAATTTATTAAAAATAAATTATCAAAAATTATATATTAAAATAAAAATAACTTATATATTTATTAATTTAAAATTAAATTAATTTTAAATTTTAATTCTAGCAAATTTTAAATTTTAATTTATTAAATAAATATGTAAATTTTAACTATGTAAATATTTTTTAATTTAATTTTATTATAAGTTAATTGTCAAAAATAATTACCTACTAATTTTATGTTTAGATATAATTAATTTATTTTTAAAAATTTTAATATTACACCTCCGATATATCTAACAATTTATTATTAAAAATTAAAAATAAATAATATAATTTTTTAAAATAAAAAATTTGTAACAAAAAGGAATTTATATTCATTCGTATTGAGGAAAGAAAGAAGATTCTTCTTTCTTTTCATTTTCAATCACTTTTTACAAAATAGAATAAGATAATTCAAATTATCCCCTCTTTTTCTTTCCTTTTTTTCTTTATTTTTTTTTAAAACAAATACGCCATAAATGTTAAATTGAAAGAATGTATTCTTAAGCCTATTTTAAATCACTATTAATACACAAAAGGTCTTTTTGATATTGAAACAATTTTAAAATAAAATTTAAAAAGTGATTAGTATCACAAATTCTTAATGAAATTCACTCACTCTTTTTAGTTAAATGTTCAAACTTTGAGAGTTTAAATTTGAGAGTGGGAACTTAAATAATAATTATTTTTTTATAGTTTGAAATTTAAATTTGGTAGTTGTACTGGTTCTAGGATTTTTCATAAATCTTAGATACAATATTTCACAGGTGGAATTCCCACTCTACAACTTCACAGATATACAAGTGGTTATTGGGCGTCTTCAATTAACAAATTAACTTTATGAATAGAAGTATTGCCACACAAAGGGATTCCAATTCCAAAGGATGCTCACTGATAGTAGATAGAATTTGAAGAATAATCAAAATGTGAAGCAACAAACTAAAAATCCAAAAAAATAAAAATAAAAATAAAAATACCAAAGATAATTCATGTAATTCAAGTCAAAAAACAAAACAATCAAACACCAAGCAACCATTTAGTTCTCACATGGTTATTGTATGTCTCATCTTCTCTGCCAATTCAAGGCTCTAAAGGAAGAAGAAGATAGCTAACTCGAAACCAGAAGCCAAAAGGAAATAATAATTTGTCAAAAATTAAAAAAAAAAATTAAACCCAAAAAATCAAATGCTAGAATAATGATAGACCTAGGTCTACAGGCCCTGATCAATGAGATAATCCCCCAACCTCTCAACAATCATATTGCACTGCCCTGGAGTCACAGGTTCTTCGTATATACCGAAAACTAGGGCTTGACCTGTCTTCTTTATGGTGATGCCTCCAGATCCCTGCCAAATCAATTGTATCATTTTATGCAAGCGTTCGGCTTACTGCCTTAGGATTAGGCTAAAACAAACCATCCAACAAATCTTTAGATACGTAAAACTTTGATTATAATAGATCCTAAAATTGGAAAAAAAAAAAAAAAAAAGAGAGACCACGCATTGAACAGAACTAGTCGTAAAAAGGAATCAGTCGTGCAATAATGCGAAAAGGATCATTCCACAGTAAGGCTGAGTCCATATAGAGTATATATCACCTTCTTTCCACGGATAACAGCTCCAGCCTCTCCCTGGATTACCATGTACTTTGTGCCTCCAAGGTGCAGGCCGGTAGGGGCAAGGTGACCAGGCTGATCAAAATCTTTCATGATACCAGCCAACTCATCAGGCTTGAACTAGAAACCACCAAAATGAAAAAGGAAAATATTTAAGAAATTCTGTATAGAGCTGAAACTTTGATGAATTAAGGACCAGCATGTATCGGCAAAATTTGATGAATAAGAAATCCTTTAAGTAAGGCATATGCCTTAAACAGAAATGCTGATATCAGCAATACTGGACCATGGTGTTGGAAGGACTATGCAATTTTGTTTCTTAATAGATTCAAGTAAGATTTATACTTGTCAAATAATTTTTTGGCTAGTAATATCTTAACTCGCAGGCATGAAACAGTTGTTTCATCCAATTAATCTAGTAGAGTATGTTTGGAAATGATGTGACCTGACTTTTCAGTCTATAGCTGCTATAAGATGGAATCACTAGATCCTCAAATATAATAGAAGGTGAGTGGCAAAACATTTGTTAGTAGAAACATAACAGTTCCAAACACACCCTTAATTATGAATGATATTGGCACTGAAAATAATTTTAAAAAAACTTACCTCGAAACTCATATACTGAGACCACAAATTGATTCCAACAAGCAATCAAACCAAGCAAATTGTTATTTATCAATCACAATGATATTAATTTACATGCCAAAACGTAGAAATAATTTACTTCCAAATTTATGAAAGACAATTACAATCACTCTGCTACACCAAATCGTTATTTTTAAACTCGATTATTCATATAATAAATTAAAACAAATCATGATGCAATCGCGTTGCATTGCCACGTAATGATCAGTTGATCCTTCTTTTTTACAAAATCACTGAATTGAATCCAATCACAGACACCGATTCAACTACATTACAAGCAGATCAAACATATAGATTACACCAAAACGCAAAGAAGGAATCAGATCACAAGAGATTAAAAAAAAAGGAAGCAGAGACAGAGAAACCTTAGGGAAGTTAGCGCTCTGGGCCCAAACACTACCGTCACAACCGACGATGGCAGAAGCAGAGAGATGCTGGCCTTGGCCGTCGATGTCGCACATCAAATGATCATCTACGTATGTTTGCCACGACATTGTGTTCTCCTTTTGTGTCTAACGCTTGATTTGGCGTTGGGAAGTTTATGTAGCTCGTTCGTTACGAGTACGTAGCTGTAGCATACGTTTGTTTGAAGTGGTTTTAACAAGTTAACAGAGAGGGCACAATAATAAATAGAGCGCGACGAATAAGGCGAGAGAGAGAGAGAGAGAGAGAGGTGTGGTCAGATTTCAGAAGTGAAGGAATCGTGATTTGTGAATTCTGATCATGATTGATGCTTTCTTAGCCGGTCGTTTAGATAGCACCGGTTAATAATTGCCGTTCAAGTCCGCCTACATTTTAGTACCTATTTCTCATTCCACGTGTTTGATTGTCTACCCTTTTTTTTTTTTAAATCAACCATTTATTGTCCAAATCTAAAAACAAAATATGGCCCACATTCACCTTAAAACCCAGAAATGTAAGCCAGCGGTCGATGGTGCGAAAAAACTGTGAAATATCAACCGTTAAATTTCCTTTGATTAACCAGTTTATGATCACGGCTACTGAAACTAAACTCTCTGAATTTATAAGATTTTGCATCAACAATTGCACATAAATTTGACATATTTCCACCTTTTTGGGGTTTTCTACATGTCAATTCTGGGTGAAGCATGATTATGAGCAATAGAACAATCTGAAAAAGTTATTGAAAAATAAACCACAAGGAAAAAAAAATGCTTCCACCGTCAGCTCTAATTTGTTGGAAACTTAGCCCCCTATGTTATGTTACCGCATCATCTGAAAAAATTGTATACACAGTTCCACATCATAGAAACGACCAAAGAGCGTATAATCAATCACTAAGCCGATAAGATCTTCCTCTGAAAGCAACACCAGTTGTCCTCTCAGGCTGGACACCTGGCTGGGCACGATTGATGGTTGGAGCTACAATTCCCCACCTTGCCACCAGTTTATGTCTATTGTAAGTTAAGAAACATTGCACCAATACATAAGAAAGGACAAAAATGTTCTACTCAGACAATCTTTTACTCTTTGTCTAACTTGCTGTAAGGTAATCAGTTACTGAGCTTGTCCGAAAGACTTGAAAGAGGCAGATGAAGGGTTAAAATATTTTCCTGAAAAATCTTTAAATAATTCAAAAGGAAAATGATTGCAGGATTGCAAATGCTAGTGCTGAATTGATCAGCTAACAAGTGCAATGATTTCATGGTGCTGGGTAAAAGATAAGCAAGAAACAGATTTAGAACATTAGTCAGTGTAGACGTGTGTGTGTGTGTGTGTGTGTGTGTGTATTGTAAAAGAGACGTATCTAATGATGGTTTCACATTCAACAGAATATGCTAAAAATTTACTCCAAGCTGTACAATTTTTCAATGCAAGGAACCAAGGAATGTAAGGATACACCCACTTTGGAGTCTTCAATAAGTTCTTTCCAGTTGCAAGTGGATGCAAGACAGTCAAAAAGTAATATAGATGTCCCGCTATGATTCCCAGCAGGTCTGGTATAAGAGGTGAACCAAAAATAACATCCAAAGCAAGCATTGCCCATGGTAGATAAAATGCCTACAAAACAAAGGGATTAAATAAATAAATAGACATTATTCAGATACTTGAGGAACCAGCTCAAACTAGCTCAAAAAAACAAAAGCCAGAAACCAGCCAATAAATTCAACCTCAATACTTGTGTGTACCTTAAGTGTCACGAGGCCATATATATTGATTTGAGCGTTTGGGAATTCTCTACTCCAGACATACACAAGCATAAAAACAAGCGATATCCCTAAGAAATAAGACTTGAATATGGGGATTGCTGACAACAGCTAGAATCCAAAAGAAAAATAATCACAAAAACAAAAATGATGTTAGTAATGCAAAAGAATAAAAGACATTCTGATTTCAGAAAGAACAAATTCATAAGGACAGCAGATCATCCTTGCTAAAGCTCACTGTATGCTCCATTAAACTTAAAACTTGTTGTCATTTAGCAGGAAAACTCAGAAAAGATAACAGGATTTTTCTTTTCTCCCAGTTTTTTTTCTTTTCTCTAATAAGCAGTATGAATAACAATTCTGCTTTAGAATCAATTCACTTTTCAAGATTCTCTGGCTTGGATGAGCCTGAACCAGGCTTTTTTGTTAAATATTACAAGAAATAAACTCAACCTCTCCTCCAACCTGTTATGAGCGGGTTTGAACCTCATAACCCTTATAACACCCCAATAGATTTTACCATTAAGCCAACTAACACCTGCAAACCAGCCTAATTAACTATTTCTAAAGCATAACAAATCATCTTGAAAGAAAAGCACTATTTAGAATGATTGCATCAGAAATTTGAATAAAATATGAAAAATCATCACCCACCAACAGGGATAAGGCTCCAAAAATCATCATCCACAAAAAATCTGCTGTACGCCTTTCAAAAGGTCCCTTTTCCAAGTTAACTCCATATCTCGCTCTGTACATTCATCAAGAATGACCAAGCAAATGTTACCACTTGGGATAGTATTAAAACCCAAACATGAAAAAAAAAAAAAAAAAGCATCCTTATAGCATTTCTGAAACGACCAAATGGTTATCACTTTGGAGAACCATGGGAGTCACACAATGAAAGCAGACGATTTGATGCATTGGATAGTAAATTTCATGGGCTAATACTTACATCATCAAAAGGCGAATACCAAAATTGATTGAAAAAGTTCCAAGAAAAAAGAAACTTGTAATCAGCCTCCACACCTACAAATGCCAGAGAATTTACTTAAATTTCCACCAAGTAGTTGAGAAAGAAGATGAAGCCTCCAAAAATAAAATGAGATCTCATAACAAACTTAAAAGAGGATATAAGCCAAATCAATTTCCCATATGCGTACAATTTTGCAGGCACAGTAAGGGTGCACAAGGGCATGCATGATCATTGTGTGCACGAGCGTGTTGGTCAGTGAGTCAACACATGAAAGAGAGATTGAGATACAAGATCTAGCGGGTGCATGACAGTGAGTAAGCATAAGAAAGAGAGATCAAGATGCAATATATAACAGTGCACAACAGCATGCATAAATCATTGTGCGTGCGTGTGTGTGAGTTGGGATCAGTAAGTGAGTAAGCGTGAGAACAAGAGATTGCGGTGGAATATATTCAGATCGATTGAAAAATCTCAAAAAGAAGCCAGCTTGATGTAACAATAAAAAGGTCTTCTTTCTACCACTATCATTAACCAACTTCTTGCTAGCATGAGACACTGGCAATTGCAAATTTCTAACATTGATCAATAAGGAAGGCCTCCAGCTTACACAAATTTTAAGCGCAACTTGTAAACAAACTATAGGCTTAGGAAGTTTACATAAATACCATGCAAGCACATTTTTAACGCCCATCCATACAGCTGGGGACCAAATATCAAACAATTAAAAAATAATATTACGCTGTTTTCAAGTCCCACAAAGGAAACTTTTAGATAATTCAAAGCGGTCTACTATAAGGGAAATTGAATTTTTTACATGTAGAACAACTTTTGAGTAGCTAGAGTTCATTATGACTGTCATGTGGGTGAGTGTTATTTCAACCTATATTATTTTAAATGTCTCGCAAATGCTGTAGTGTAACTTTTGAAGAAGAGCTTTAAAAGGTTGTGCAACTCTTAACATCCGTTGAACTTATATAAATGTATTTCAAGCACAAAAATGTTATCTATTAATTAGCTCTATATTTATACGTATATGTATAGGCTTTCCACGACATTAAAGCTGAATTTAATCTGTCAACATTCAAGAAGTACAAACATATTCAGTTAAAACTGTCAGAAAAAAAATGAAGGCGACATTCTTCTTCAAGCATTAGAAGCAATCACAGAAATTGTAACCAATACCTGAAGATATAAAAACACAAGCTTGTATTCCAGTGCAAGAATAGAAGGATCCAATAATCCTAACTGACAAGCTGTGGTGACCGCAACGCACAAGGTTCCATAAGCTTTGCTTATTGGTGGAAGAGAGTTGTAGAATCTGATATAGGAAGAAGAACATGGGTTGCAACAGTCAGCCTATGTTACAGAAACTATAGAAGAACATGAGTTGCAATGGTCAGCCTACATTACAGAAACTATATATTTTCTTTGTTTTCTACTTACTACATAATAATAATAAAAAATATGCCAAAAACTGGAACGATGTTGAAGATTCTACATCAGAATGTATCATCTTGTTTAGTAAGCATGTATTTATTCTTTTGTCAAAATATATATATATATATAATGATTTAATTTGTGTTAACAACTTGCATAACACAGACCCACTAATTAATTCATTGCCACTTATATAGCCCAAAATGATCTCACACTCCACAAATTTCAATGTGGAAACAACAGGCATTGAAATGCTATTATTGAAGACCAACACATTAACAAGAGCCTATCATATGCCTTCTGCTTAGTGTGATAGTACCTAATACTTCGCTACAAGTTGGCAATCAACAAAACCCACATAATTGGGTTTTCCTATCATTCACCATTATTTGCTTTTTAAGCAAACAGATTAATAAGTTGAACAAATCAGATACACAATGATCCACATTTTCCATCATAATTTCACGCCATTCAGTTTTTTATGGTCAAACTAGGGATTGGAAAGTAACTCAGACTTTTAAGAATGGAACAATTATGATTAAGAACACCCTAAAATTTGATGCGGCCGTGATTCTTACTGCATAAAGCTAAACAGCATTAGCAAAGCTGCATAATAAGAGTTTATTAACTCTAATTCTAATAACCCAATTAACAAACCACCACGTCAAAATCCATAAACCGAAGTTTTAGCTACAGCATGGAATATTATTTCAGACAAGAAACACAAACGTAGTGCAAAGAGAATCAACATGTTAACTTTTTTGATAACATGAAACTGAAAAAAAAAAAAGTTTTAAGGAGTTGACAAATTATTGAAATAACAAACTTCAAATCAATTAATCGGAAGAGAAGTAGAAAAAAGGAGGGCATTACTCAGCAGGTGTAGACATTGCATATACAGAATGCTAATTCAACAGAAGTCCCAGCTTGAGATCTTCCCTTCTGCATAGTCTGCCTCAATAACTTCATTAAGAAACAAATAGAACCTTCCTTGTGCTGGCTTCTTTGCCTTCGCACGTGTGAGCCAACGAGAAATGCTGCTTGGATCAGGCCTCGGGCGTATGAAGCTTTCCCTTTTCCGCCTTTGACTAGTGAATGCTGAGCCGGCATTTGAGGCTCATTAAAATGTAACACTAAATACACCTAATACATGTCCAACAACACCCCTAACTTTCTTAAAAAGAAAAATTTTTCAATGGCCATATTTTTAATACTATTTACGAGTATTTTTAAATATTTTTAAAATTTAATAAAATTATATATAAATATAAATTTTTTAAAAAATTAACAAAAAATATTTTTTAACAGTAATTAAAAAAATAAAATAATTAAAATAATTTTGTACGTATATATTTTATATATTAGTATTTTATATATCTCCCCTAAATTTTAAAAAATTAACAAAAAATATCTTGAAAATAATTTAATTTAA